>OY987244.1:28829216-29285956 GCA_963920765.1 Ulota crispa
TTGATAATTCCTTCAAGAGATTTCATCATTGATGTGAAGTCTTGAAGAAATAATCACAAAATTCACCCTAAATCATTTTTAAAAATCTTAAAAACTTAAAAGCCAAAGTCTCAAAATTGGATTTTTTTTTCCCAAATTAACAAATTTCACATTTTGAGCCTGGTTCCCCAAGATAGCTTCTCAATTAGTGACCCTCATTTGACTTTTCTATTACTGACACTTGTTTGGTTTTTCTATTAGTGGCACTTGATTTTCTATTAGTGACAATTATTTAGAAGAATGTCAAATTTGTTGATTTTTCTTTTTCTTTTGCTAGTTTTGCTAGTTTATTAAATAATTTTGTAGTTTTTATTTGATAGAGGCAGAGTAATTCATTTACCACTTTTTCATTTAATTGATGATGGATTGACCATTTGCAGGGTGCTGCAACACAAGTGTACATGGCTACAAACCCCCGGCTGGATGGAGTGACTGGGAAATACTTCATAGACTGCAATGAGTATCCCTTGGAAGGCAAAGCTCTGGATTTGAATCTGCAGAAAAAGCTTTGGAAATGGACGGAAGACTACCTCAACTCTCACTGATTAGTTTCTCGGACTCTGATGCAATTAGCTTGCTAGTCTACCTCAGTGGGGCTAATGAAGAGTTTGTTAAGAGTAGATGTACTAAGTTCCAACTTTACCACATGGATATAGTTAGCAAAATTATGAGATAAGCTTCTAGGTTGAGCAGCATTATAAAAGTAGCGTTTGCAGCTTTGAAATGGTATTTGTGCGGTATAGGAGATAAATTACTGTGTTATGAACATGTGTATTGCAAATGACTATGATTTACCACAAAGGAAGACCTAGATTAGCTTTAACCATTAAGCGCTAGGGACGGTCACCATGTATGCACGGCAGGCCGTGTAGGAGCGGGGACGATTTTTGTCCCCGTGGTCCTTTAGGGATTAATGATACTATTTATTGGCAATAGTTCTACTACCAAAGATTACTAGGGAATCGGTTGTAAATCCTGTTGGTAGAAACTATCTACAGAAGTTTACCATTTGTTCATATGAGAGAAAGGGAGGTGTGGGGTGTGTACTTGGGTGGGTTTGAATCAAATTAATCAAGTCATTAATGGCATGATTTTCATAACAAACAAAGAAAAGTTGGGAGGGAAACCTAGTTTTTTTATAAAGTTAGGTGTTGTTTTTTATTTTATTCCAGTTGTCAATCATTCATTCAATTACAGCATTATCACCTCCATGAAAGAAAGATAGAAAGATGAACAAATATAAATTTTTATTGAATTTGTATTGTACTATTACTATTTTTTTGATGTATTTTTGCATTAAGTAATTCAATAGTCCTATATTTTTAAGAGAAATTTTCATGTATACCCTTGAAGCTTGTAGTATTTTCATAGATACCCCTGTATTTTTAGAAACATTATAAATACCCTTGGACCACAAAACTTAGGTGTTTGTTTTGTTGTGCATGTCACTTCCTTCTCCCTTTGTGCGCACACTACTTCTTTCTTGTCATGCATGCCTTCAAAGGAAGAAACAAACTGACATGCACAAGAAAACAAACACCTAATTTTTTTGGTCCAAGGGTATTTGTGATATTTCTAGGGTATCTATGAAAACATTACAAACTTCAATGGTATTCATGAAATGTTTCCTATTTTTAATTACAAATTCAAGCACCTCCATAATTTTTGAATATAGCCTTAGTATGATAATGGTGAAACAAATCTTTTGATCCAAATCAAAAAACCAGCATTAACTTCTCTCATTTCATGCTCAAAGCACACCTTGATGTGTGGCAATAACAATTTTGAGTGTGGCTTTAGTAATTCCCTAAAGTTAAATACGGACTAAAAAACTATCAAGGAGTTTAACCTTGGGGAATATAGAGTTTAGATCTTGAAAAAACAATGATTTTCACACATAGAATCATGCTTTACACATGAAAAGTCAAAGTTTTGGGCATCTAGCAAGGTGTGCAAAAGTGAAAGCATGGGCTCTTTCGCATGAGAAAGCACAAAGCATGGGTCCTTTTGTATAAAAAAAGAAGAACAAGATAAAACAAACTTTGAAACAACCTTACAGAATAAATAAATAAAAACTGCCAAAATGAGTAGAAAAAAGTACCAAGTTTTGCACCAAAATAAAAACTTGTCCTATATAAAAGGTTTACAAAGATTTTTTAATGTTCCCACTGATTGTAATTAAGTCATTGAGGACATTTATAGCTGTTGTGATCCAACCAATTATGCACGTTTCCTACTTGTGTTGAAAATCCCTACTTGTGTTGAAAATCCCTACTAGTTTTCTCGGTTAGTCTTTTTTGAAGGTAGACATCGGTCTATCACTAGTTGTCTAAGAAAAAAAGTATGTATTTTTATTTCCCTCTCATAGATTTTGCCTTGCTGATATCCGTGCAACTATGATCAAAGACCGTATATTGAAGTTTATTACAAGAGAAATTTGCATCCAAGGTAACTACTAAGATAGTTGAGGCATACTGCTTCTGCAAACAGTTAATTTGGATAGCAGTTAACAAAAGTCTCTTGACTCATGCCACATCAAATTGCCATAGCCATACATCTTCTACATCACAATTTATGTCACCATTGGAGTTACTATTTACCAAGCTAAGATTATATTTCTTTACTTGGTTGAAAAGACCTTGTGTGAATACGACGGAAAACTCTCAACCAACTTTTAGCAAGCCGTTATTAGGAACTCAATCTTGCATGAAGATTTAGTGTTACAGTAGGGAGCAAATCACGAGCTTTTTTGTCTCCACAAAATTAGCAAGTATAAGATGTTTGTTGTTTCAGATTTACAAACAATATTGTTTGTGGGACTAGAGGGAGTGAAGGGATATTCATGCATGTTGCAATGGGCAAGCTCCTTTGGGTGTTTGTGGGACTGGAGGGAGTGAAAGAAAATTCATGTTGCAATGCGTAAGCTCCTTTGAAGCAAGGTTTAAGGCCTTTACACTAGGAGTCATTTAGGTTAATTTTTCAAAACATATTTTAATATTTAAAAGATAAAATTTGACGTGGCTCCAATTTTAGAAATTGGGTCTTCCAAAAATGTGAAGGTAGTTCTCCTCATGGTTATTGTCAGATTTTATTAATATATGACTTTTTGAATAAAAAAAATTCTTTTAAGGTACTCAACTTGTAGGATGGAGTAAATATATCAAAAGTTATCCTTGGTTTTTTTTTTTTCAATCCTTTTTCTCATGAAATTTTTAAAGTTTACTCTAGTGGCATCAACCTTTTGTCTTAAAGCCTTTACACACAATAGAGTTTGCCCCCATTACATTCTTACTCCCTTTGTCCCATTATAAAGCTCCAAAAATCTTCTCCATGAGGGGTTAACTGTATTTTTAGTCATTATGCATTTATGCTAGTGACAAATGCATTCTACAATCAATATACCACCTACCAAATGTATGTAACATCTCTAGCTTTGATGTTGCGTTTAGACACCCAAAGTCCATGCCAAAAGTACCATATTTGTGTATTGTTTGTGAAGGTTGCCAGCTCCTCATTATTTTAGTCTTTGTAATGATGACACATGCATTTTAGAATCAATATACCATCTACAACATCATATTCGTTAATTTGAGAAAAACAAGTGTCCCACTTTGTACTCCACCTTAAATCCAAAAAGTTACTTTAAACCAGATTCAAAGGTATTAGATTTAGTGTGAGCCACTAAGATTTTTTTCCTCACAAATTCCTCCTCTCAAGTGAGGACACATGTACAAAAAAAATGTTGAGCTTGGTTTTAGAAGGCCTCCGAAAACTTTTAGATCAAAATTTGAAAGTCCCAAAATGTATCGTTTTTCCCAAATTAACGAATCTGACGTTCTACCAAATGTGTGCAACATCTCCACCTTTGACGTTGCCTTTTGGGCACCAAATTCCATGCAAAAAGTACCATATTAGTACATGTTGCTAGCTCCTCATTATTGATGATTTAAAGCTTAGTAGCAACAATGGTACCTCATATGGGCAATGCCTAATTTGGAGCTTTATATTGAGACAAAGGGAGTATTACAATAGCACTTGGGGCCATTCTTGAGGCCATTTAAGCTAAAAATTTCATTGAAATGGTCCCAAGTTTTCATGGCCTTGACTCCTAGTGTATAGTGGCCCTTACAAACTCAATGCAAGACAAGAGAGCAAAGCTAAATGACAAAAACAAAGCGTGACATTAAGGACACACCTAAGTAACAAATTTCTAAAGTCCACACACTAAATATTGCATATAGGCCTTCTTTTTAGTAGTGCTCAGAAGCTATGGAGAGAAAATTTTGAGCCAATGAAATCTACAAAAATTTAGAAGACCAACAAATGTCATTTAATATTAAAATATATATTTCCAAGGGACAAGAAGAAGAGAAAATGAGGTGGACAACACTTTTTTCCTCCGTGGCATGAAAAAGCACAAGTTTTGCATCCTTGGAATTATGGTTAGGCCTACTTAAAGAGGTGGGTTTGACTAAAGTTTCAGAAGATTAGAATCCTATAGCCAATCTTTTTTTTTTTGGAAAATAATAATAATAATAATAATTGACAATTGTGGCCTCCTCTCACTTTACACTCTACAACCAAAATCCACTATCTCCAAAGGCTAACCTTTCAAAGACAAGCCAGGGCCCATGAGAGATTTTCTTGACGGCTTCTCACCCCTAGTGTAAAGAGGTCTTAGGTGCCTTAACAATTAGGTTGCCTTCATTTTAAAATTATCTTGTGACTTAGTTATTGGTTGGTCACTTAGAGGCTCATGCAATTCTCTAAATACTAAGACGTCACATAGTTTTACAACCTATACAGTGGTAGCCTGATTTTCCATAGCTTCATTGAAGTTGCCAAGCATTCAAGAAATTTGTTTATATACTGCACTATATTGTAGAATAAATAAGTTTTTATACAGTGCAAATTGTTAAGGAATTGGTCTGAGGCAACCTAAACGCAATATGTAATGCAGGTGAAGTATCCATCTTAAATTACTCTAACATCATATTAGTTAATTTGAGTCAAAACGGTCATTTTGGGACTTTTGAAAATTTGGGAAGATTGGGGTGATCACCCCAAAGTAAGCCCCTTTGGTACACTTGTCCTCACCTGAGAAGAGGAATTTGTGAGGGAAAAAATCTTAGTGGCTCAAACTGAACCTGATACTTTTGATACTGGTTTGAGGTGACTATTTTGAATTGAAGTGGGGTACAAAATGGTACCTTTGTTTTTCCCAAATTAATGGATATGACGTTCTCTCCCCCTAGATTCACATGACGGAAAATGAAAGGATTTTCAAATAGTGACAAAGGCAGGCAACACACGCAGGTTCCAACTTATGTATGCATGCACAACCTTGATATTGTTGAGCCAGTGGTTTAGCCAATCTAGCTCATCCACAACATTGCTGTCAATGTCAAAAGATACAAGGTTCAAGTATCCAATCGGATGTTGTATAGAAAAACCCCTTGCGGGGAAAAAAATAGGGTGCGCGTCCCCGTGCGCGTCACTCAGTTTCTGTTACATTATTGATGCAAAAAATACATGGGGGAGTATACAACCATTGTATTCTATCTTCTACTAAGTTAATTTACAAAAGGCAGGAGGGTTGGTCACCTATTCTGTTGTAAAAGCTAACTCAAGAGCTATTCTTGATGTTCATCTCTCGGAAATAGGTGTAATGACCTCCACGTGGCTGAACCAGTGTGAATAGTGGCTAACCAAGCCCTTCTCCAGACGCGATCGTTTACTCGAATTTCGTTATGAAAACGCCTTTTGCACACCGCTCAAGCCATATAAACCAAGTCAAGAATCCACGTAATATATCTCACGGGTGGAATCTATAAAAGATCCAATCCGATGTTGCAGCTCTGCTTGACAGCAAAGCATCAGAGAGAGAGAAACAATATGGCAGGTCTACTGCAATATGGCAACATCAGATTGGAAAACACCACTCAAAATCTTGCAACATAACGCTGGTTGATCCAATTTCTACTTACTCAACACCAAACAAACAGTGATATGGGCTACTTGAAAATCATACTCTCCCCTTGAATTCCATCGTTCCTGTCATCAGGCATGCTCGGTTGGTGTTTTCTTCTACTTTGTCTGGACTTTAGGTTCGTCAATTTCTAAACCCTGCTGTGATGTCATAGCAGATCCAAGAGGACAGAGGGGAAACCTGTTCTTCATTCTGGCATCACCCAGGAGGGTCAAATACTGGCCCCGCCCAGCACTGCCTTTCGATACTACAGTCGTAAGTGCAGTTTCCACTGGTCAATTATCGCGTGATCGATCTCTTCAAACGAGGGTCGTTGGAGAGGGTCATGGTGCCAACACTTTCTCACCAGAGCCTTCAACTGGCAAGGGGTCTCGTCCTGCAATGCCGGTCTTTCACCACGCAGGACCACATCGTAATCATACACTGGATGGCCTTCAAAAGGTACACGACCCGTGATGACTTCGTAGCATGTCATGGCGAAGCTGTACACGTCTGATTGTTGTGAGAATTTCACCGCTGTCGAGCCACCATTCTTCAGCGCCAGCAATACCTCCGGGGCTCTCCAAAATCCGGTGCCGACAACCCCTACAGAGGACTCAAAATCTGCTACAATTGCTGGAAAAAAAAAGTTCCAATTCTTCTCACCTGTATCATCACGGATCAAGACGTTGGCTGCTTTCAGGTCTCTGTGGAGAATGCCTACATCGTGGAGGAGGAACATACCCCATGCTATGGTATGCAGGATCTCGTAGGTCGCCTCCAATGTAAATGGCGGGGTTCCATTACTTTTCAGCATTCTGCCATCGATGAGCTTGCGTAGATCACCCCACATCCTCTCAAATATGAACGCGAATCTGCCATCTTCCAACATTACCGCACCTTGGGGCCAGCAGAAGTCCTCCCCGGGAGTAGGACAAAAAATGTTTCATCATTGATATTGCAGGCGATACTAATCCAGGAGGCTACAGCTTTTGCAGGTCCTGCAGTGGAATACCTTTTTTGAACACTTTCACCACCAGATCCCTGTCCCGATGCCTCAAAAGTTCCGGCTCAAAACTGCCGTCACGACAAAAACCGGCCCCCTTGGTTACAGTAGCTGCGAATAACTCAGCCTGCCCTCCCTCACCAATCTTCTCGCCAAAATCCAGCTTATACGGCCATCTCCGGAAAAGGGGACCCCACTCGGGGTGCTCCTTCAGTTTCTCGAACACCACGCGGTTCGACACCTGCTCCTCCTCCGAATCGCAATCCGATGTCGCAACGGACGCCTCCGTCCAGTGAGATTTCGAGGCCTCGATCTCAAACTTTAACTGGTTATCGAAGTCGTTCCGCAGCTCACTCAAGCTTTGTATGCGCGCAGAGAAATACGGTGATGACGAGGGACATGACGCCGATGTTGTGGCAGCTTCAGCCCCGGATTGGCCAGAGCATAAAGAGTGGGTTTCCATTGCTGTGAATAAGTTGAGGGCTTACTGCTGACGAGGCAAATTCCTCCCGGCCGTCCTCCGCTTTTCCGAAACTCGAGCTTGCTGCGTATAACCGCGTCCTCCTGCACCCTCCGGTTACGTCTTTATAGACTTTGCCACCAAATCCGCATCATCCTGTGCCAGCATATTTTTACAATTACCCACACGGCGCTTAGACACTCATCCGGCTGGAAGCCATCGATCTCAGAACATCCTTACAGAATCAACCCCTAATTGTCGTTTACCGACAACATGTACAGTTGTACACTTCTAGTATCTTGTCTTCAGTTTGTAGAACGTCCATTGGGCGTCTCCTAAACAGCACTCTACCCTTTTCAAAACCAGAATCCAAGGCTTGCATCATCACTAATTTCTTCCCCAGTACGAACTCGGTATTACTACCGAAAAATCTCACATACGACATCGTGTTCCAACCTCAATCCACCAGTACTACGCACATTCCAGATGAACCTCAATCCCTTGTCGCCAAGATATTCTCCTTTGAGTCTAACGTACGTCAAACGAGCCTAATTCACACTTCAGAGGCAAATTGCTGGCCAAAAGCTGCTGCGGTAAAAGGGCACAGACTTACTTGTGTGCAGGTTCCGGACGATGCCACACCAAATCAGAACAGAATACGCCGACACACCTTGCAGTTCGAAGTTGGAACGCATCAATTGTACCACGAGACGCCCAAAAAACGATGCATCCACTTCTCATCAACCTCAGAAAACACGATCCTCAAAAATCACCAAGTCCTCGATTGTCGGTTACCGACAAAACCTTGTAACTCAATTCCGAAGCACAAGATTCGCTTACTTCTCTCAGGATCATGAGGCGTGCGTGAGGAGTACTTACAAGCTCTACTTCGTCGCAAGGAAAACTTCACAACAAATCAAGCATAATCAATATGCCACAGTTTGTTGCCAAAATCCAAAACACGAATGGATCCTCTCTGGCATCGGGCACTTACCGTGAAAGTCGGTACAGAAGCAGAGCGGATGGCAGTTGGGTCGTGAGGTGAGTTTCATTCAGCCATAGCTGGCCGCTCCGTTCATCAAATTCGTGGTGTGCTTGCATGATGCGAGAGTGCTGCGAAGTCCTGTTGGCAAAGACGTGGGATAAAAATAGCCCTAAATGGCTAGACCCTATTCATTTGGGATGGAAGTTATGGGCATTATATTAGAAAAACCGACATTTACTGTATTGTCGGCCGGTTCAAATTCCAAAAAGGCCGATTGAATTTAAAACTACCGAATGAAAACTAGTCCAATTTTGTTAAAACCACTATTTATAGTGTGTTATAGTGTAAATACAGAAACTATTGGATGCAATCCAGTGAAAATTTGGTTGAAAATGTGTAAAGCCGGATTTTAGCCAGTGAAGTGAAAAAGCTTCCTGGACGCTGTTGTCGGGAGGATTTTAAGGTAGAAATACCATAAATGGTTAAAATATATGTCACTTCATACTATAAGATATAGGGAATTTTTTGAGAAATTAAACTTAATCTATGCAAAAACAAGGATAAGGAAGAGTGCAAAAAAAAAAATTAAAAATGAATACTTTATGCAATATAAATGTGGGTTTTTGATTTTAACATATTCTCTTTTCATAGGTGTACATTAAACGGTTCCTTTTAGAACATTATTCTAAACATATGTGAACCAATCAAATGCAAGATAATAGAATTTTTCTAGAATCTTTTAGAATCTTTTTCAGAACCAACTATTGTTAATTTCAAAACAGTCTACTTCTCCAAGTGGAGAGGATGAACCGTTTATGATATTCCTACCTTAGTAGGTTGCTAATGTTTGACAAAAGAAAATAATCGCCCGTCACATATCAAAATACCTACCCTATCGTAAATTCGTTAGCTCAAAAATCTGCCAGTCACATGACCTCTTGAGAAAATACCTCCTGTTTAAAACATCAATTTAGAAAAGCAATACTGCTCACTAATATTTACAAAGTAGAATGAAAAACTAATTATATATTTGTTCTTTATTAACCCATAAAGGATCAAGGGTGTTTTTTGAGAAAAATTCTCAAAAATTGTCAATGTTTAGTGCGTTGTCCAAAATTCAAACAAAAAACTTTTTTTCTCAATTTCAATTGTACAAAACTGTGTAAAACAAATAAATTAATATGTGCTTATAAAATTCAGCCCATTTGACCATGCAGATTGTAAGATCATAACGTTTGAAGTGAGAAAAACAATTTTTTTTCATTCTTGCAAAATAAGGTCAGCAAACTTTGAGCCTTCCTAAAGTAAAATCTATGCTCTACAAAAAAATGAGCTTTTTGACCATTCACAAGTATATGATGTTAGGTTTACTCATGAATTTTATAAAATGCAAATATAGAATCTAGCTTATCCTAAATCACCATGTAATGCAAGGAGGTGTAGTGAATTGACAATACATTAGTCATTCTTTTATGATTTCTTGTGCAATGGGTAGTCTTTTATTTGAAATTTGAACAATAAAAAGTTAAAGAAAAATATTTGAAATATGTGAAAAAAGTTTCAAGAGCTTTGGAGTTATAGACCAAAAGATAATAGGGCCTAAGGTTAGGAGAAATTTTTTTCTTGAAATTGCCCAAACATAGTTAACAAAATTTGACTTCCTTTAGGATGTGATGTGAGAGTTCAAAATATATTTATTTTTTACAATTTTACACCATGCTTTTTTAATTACATACATGCCAAATTTCAAAAGTTGATGAGAGTTTTAGCATAAGATTTTCCAAAGATGCCCAAATTGCCTGATTTGCCCAAATTCTTTTGGGCAACGTAACTTTTGACCTAGGCATCCGATTGGGGAGAAAATTACATTCACACATGGGGGATACATACTTGCACATTGTGTAACAATTTTGAGAACATCTAGTAAAATTTGACTCCATATGACCCTACCCGAGTTCTCAAGTGGTTGTTGAACAGCCACTTGGTCCTTTAGGGGTTAGATTTTTTCTACTTTTTAAAAATCTTTCCAAACTTAGAGCCACTTTACACTACAAGTTGGGGTTAGTTTTCAGCCTCTAACCTGCCTAATATTGGAATTTGATTGGTTCATATTTTGAAAATGGCCTTAACCCCAGAACAACCCTGCACATTTGGGTCCACTTGTGGCGTGGCAGACATGCGGTTCCTTTTTTTTTGCAAAGAGGTGATAGTTTCATTTCTGGAGATTTCAACCTTATAGATCACTATGGCAACCTTCATGCATACTGTACAAATTTGGGGGGGGGGGGTGAGATTCCTTCAAAAAATGCAACATCTAATTCACTTCCAATGGGGTAGATTTTTACCGGCTAAAGCAATTTACGAGGTTCAAATTTGCTAAGATTGAAACCATTATTACATTGTGGGGTTTTTGACAATAAAAATTTGGAAACTCAACAATAGGTGGGCAAGGTCACATTCCTACATTTCAATTTCACCCAATTGTGTAAGCCGTACACGGCTCCAAAGTTGGGGGTGTAAAACACAGTGAATCCAGGGTAACCAAGTTCCATAAAATTTGGAAAGTTCTTGTCAAACAATTTTCACAATCACAACAGTGGGCACCAACATGATGAACAGCCATCCGTACTAGATAAAAACTGAAATGATTGGACCATTTTATTTGGAGATAATGACGACGGAATAGGAACAAGGGGTTGACCCGCTGAATCCAAAGGGTGGTCCCCCTCTCTATTGCCGTGGCAACCGCCCCGTACTCAAGTCTCCCGCGTATTTCAGGCGCTCACGGCTAGCGTGGCTGACCTGATAAAGCGCGGATTTCCCAGCAAGGCAGCTTCAACAACCGTTTTTTGCAGGAAATTCCACGAAGAGAATACACCAACAAGCGACCCAAACAAGGCTTGAAGAAGGCATGTTCTATACTTCAAATAGGGTTTGAGGATTATTGCAAGGAGGACCACAAGATCTAACGTAAATTAGGACATTCACTTGAAGCCTTCTAGAAACAACAAGAACTACAAGGGAAACGTCTAGCTAATCATAATTCTCTTGGAAGCTATATTCACCGATAACCAACATAGAAAGCAAAAAAGGAAATCCGGTTGAGGACCCAATTCATAAAAATACGCACTTACAGAAAATAGAAGTTTTGAGGGTTAGGTTCAAAAGCTCACCGTAACTTCCCTCAAACAACTACTAGTAAACTAAGCTAGAGAAGTTGCATTCACCGATAACAAAACATAGCATGCAGAAAGGGGATTCCGATTCAAAACCCAGTTCCTCAGAACTCGTACTTACACAAAACAAAAGCTATCAGGGTTACGCTCAGAAGCTCACCCTAACTTCTTTCAAACAAACACTAGTGAACTAAGCCAAAGCAAGCTAGCTAAGGTAAGTCACCGTCCCCTTTGTAAAATCACCCTCCATATGGCTATCGGTCTCTTCACTTGAACACACCACCTTCACGTCTGCCGCCTCCACGATCCTGCTCCACCATGCAGCTTGCAACAACAAGTCACTTCAACACTTTTGTGGCAAACTTCAACATGGTATGAACCTTCAAGGAATATTTGCCCTTGCACATGTACACTCCATTGCATCCTAGACAAAACTTGATTTGTTTACGCCTATAGATTACGGGTAGTTGCAAAAAACACTTCACTGTTTTGTCTCAAACACCCTTAGTACTTGTAGTACTAGTAGTACTATCAAGCTTTTGGAATAATTTTTTTAAAAATAAAATAAAACATGGAAAATTTGTAAAGCACTTAAAATAGCATACTCAGGAATATTCAGACCTAGAAAAATTTTATTCTAAAAGTTATGGGCAAAACAAAATCACCCACAAAAGCTAATTTCTTTCTTGATTTTTAGAAAATAGTAAAATAATTCAAAAAATTAAAATTAAAATCAGTAATTTGAGAACCCATTAAACACATTCACATGGTACAATTGCTTTGCTAAGGAATTTCTTTGTATTTTGCCAATGAGGGAGATAGGATTCCCACTTTGACACAATGTAGATGCCATGAAATTTATAATTTTGCAAAATCCCTCTACAAATGCATGTAAGCATGCTCCATGAACAACATCCTTGATTTATAGCCCTAGAAAAGCTTTTTTGGACTCAAAATAGTACTAAAAACCCCCAAAATGGCCAAGGTAGACACCTATTTGAGGGTCGTTTAAAAATAGTAAAAAAATTTTAAAAAAATTGCAAAGATTATGGAAGGTTTGTAACTATGACATGTACCTTCCTCTGAAATTTCAGCTCAAAAAAACTTGTTGCGCAAAAGTTACAAGCCAAAAAGCACTTGTGAGAGGTGAAGGGGACAAGAAATAGTACAAGTGTTTCTTGCAATCACCCTTACACACTTCGCCCAAAGCTTAGCATGCATAGCAGAGTAATGGAGACCATGGGCACTGCCATTGAAGGAGGCACCAGTCCTACCCAGCCAAACCTCAAGATCTCAGAGCCAATTCACCACGTCATAGTGAAATGCAACCCTCGACATCAATTTCTTCTCTCCATCCTTTACATTGTGGGCTTTGTATGATATGTAAGCATTGCCAAGACTAGTATCCAAAACAAAAAGGAGAAGTCTATGCCACCACTTGCGGCTCTTCAATTGCGCTGTGTATTCCATTCTACATTAATCGACAAGATCAACGCCTCTCATCATTACCTGGTATTCTGCTAGCATAGGGGAGGTGCGATATTCCTCCCAGCCTTTCTGTCGGGTCCACCTAAAACACAACGTGCCCTTTTTGATTAAGTCAACAAATGAGCTCAATAAACAAACTAGAATCCCATCAAACAAGACCACGGCTGCCATTATGCGGGATCAATGCATTTGAACGATCAAGCCCCCCCATTCACATGTGACATGTGCATATGTGGCCATGTTTGGTGGCATCCCAACCCTTTGAGGCATGACTGTCCCCGTTGCAAGAAATCCGCATTGAAGCAGGTCATCAAAGAGATGCGAGGACGTGAAGAACCGGTCCATCACCATGACATAACCTAGTCTGCTCAAATCCGCGACAAGACCCTTCACTACAATCCTACCTAGATATTTCTCGATTTTTTTTCCCTTCCAACCAAAGTATACTTTTAAGTCATAAACATATCTGGACTTACTATTCGCAAGACACCAAAATTTTATCTCGTACTTCACTGGCTTGTTCTTTGTATATTGTTTTAAGCTACATCTCCTTCCACAGTACGAGATCTTAATCTCGTCTACACACACATGCCTTCACAATTGTACAAACGTCTACAAGATTCAACAAACAACTCTGGCAACCATCTCACCTTACCCAACCTGTCATAGTGTGCAAATTCTTTGTCTACCACTAGGATCCGGTTATCCACAAGGTGAATATTCACACAAATAGCCTCAAATCTAGCTTTACATATGCATCGACCCTCTCACAAGCGGACAACCAAAGAGTTTACGATGGTCCCAATAGATTCTAGTGTTCGAAGACTTCTTTGGGCCCATCATTATATAGATCCCAAGCTAGCAACAAAGTTCCAAGACTAAGAGATCCTCCCACTGCAACCCACCGTTTGACTTCAAAGGATCACGAAAGCTTGGCTGGCCTGCATACTCATTTGTATGCTCAATAGTACAGATCAACGTATCCGTTGTCTAGTATTCCTCAAAGAAGGTGTGCACATGGCTAGTCGCCTACTAAGTCAGCGAACAAGCCTAGGACAGGGCCTCGTGAATGGGAAGCAATTTGGTAATTGGCTTGCACTAAGCTCCTCCCAATACAAGGGGGAATACTGGTACTCAAAGTCCAAGGACTCAAAGTCTATGTTCTCTTGTGAGAGGATGTTGTCTTCTACTACTTCATGTTCACTCTCCTCATCTTCCATTACCCAGTTGGAATTACCTAAATTAGAGTTCCCTTGCCAACTGCCAAAATCAACTTTCCAGTCGGGATCCAATCCTTCTTTTTATCTATTGTCCAATGCAACCTCCAAGTAATCCGGCAAATCCATTGTGAAGGTGCTCTAGTGAGTGCCGACATGCAGGGCCTCCTCTTCAATCTCCTCCAACTCATTTGAAGGTGGTCGCAAGGCTGCTGTCTCAACTAGGGTACATTGTCTTTGCCAATAGCATGAGTTCCCAACACTATTCTGAAATTGACTTTGTACATGGCCGACCCGGCGATAGCATGCACAAACTCCCTTGTGACGGCACCACGCAGCAAGATCAAGGAGCTGGCTATTGGATTGAGTCCAAGTGAATGTCAATGGATCCATACTTCCATGACAATATCTTCTCCGTTCTCCACCAGTCCAACCGGATTCTCGGCACAATATGCGTGCATTCTGCTCCCTCGGCGCATGAATTGTACCACCCAAGTCTCTCTTGGATGATCATTGAATCATTGTGGTCACCGCCCACCTTCATTGGTTGTTTCCCCTCACGGACCAAATGGAAGTTGCTCAGCACTTTCATAACTCAACTCTGGACTTTCTTTACAGTCTACTATGGACACGGTGAGTACATCTATGGTGGTGATCTCTTCATGTTTGCTTACTAAGACTGTTGAGTGCAACAATGGAAGCCAATCTGATGGCTCATACTGATCAGCCCCCCAAAAAAAACAAATTTTGAGCAATGCTATTTTGTGTTGGTCGCGGAGTGCGTGAACTCTGCATTCCAATCTCCTATGCAATCAAGCCGATAGGTGTTTGTAGTGCCCTCAGCTGCCGGATCGGCTTGTCCCTCTTCAAGGCAAGCCCCTTCACCCGACCGCGCCCACGACCCTTCCCTTGGTATGTTGAATTCCTTGTTCACGTACTGTATTACAATTGTTTGTTAACATAGCTCCTAAATTGTTGCCCCTTCCACCTCCCACACTCATCATGGTTTCCCTCATAGATTCCAATCCTACCCTCCCCCAAACAAACCACCCCCTTCTATCGCCAAAGCCATCTTCATAGGCACCAGGAATGGTTGCCACCTCTTTTGTCCTCTCTAGAGGTTTTCTGTGATTGTCTAAAAACGCCCTTGTGATTAACTAGTAGAAAATTGCGTTGAAATCCACTAAATTATGTCTAGTGGTTTTTGTTGAGTTCCTTGTTTCCAACCTAAATTTTTGCTAAACAATGCAAAATTTTGCATTGTTTAGCAAAATTTTATGTTGGAAACAAGGAACTCAACAAAAACCACTGGACATAATTTAGTGGGTTTCAATGCAATTTTCTACTAGTGATTCCTCTTTCCCGCAATAGAAGTCTTCCGCGTTTTTGCAAGCAAACTCTCTCTTCCAAAGCTTACGCATTGTGCATTGTCCAATGAAGCAGTTGCTATAACTCAAAGTGGACTAGCGTGGATGTCTTGAAACTCCTCCGCTTTGATAGGGGCAAACTTTAGGGTCTGCCGATTCAAGGCATGTAGCACAAAAGGGGGCGGCAAGAGAGTGGGGCTTGGACATGTTTGCGGCGCCATCATCATTGGGAGCTACTGTGATGCCTCTTCTTGTAATCCCATCGCCAATTCTTGTGCGGCCTTATGTCGCTCCCTATCTTTGCATTTCACACGACTCTTATATGCCGGAGAGTGGTGGCCTAGCCTGCCTTGTGTTGCTTAGCGGGCCGCATCCTTCAGAAGTGGTTGGCTGCTCATCCTCGTCTAGCCACAACGTTGTTGCAATTGAAAATAACTTGCCCAAGAAATCTTGTCTTTTACGCCAACCCAAAATGTATGCAATGTTGCTATAAAAAAACCTCTAAAATGTCTGGCCTTCACAACTGCCGGCATGCAATGGATGGACTCTTGCAGCGCGGAAGCTCTAGCAAGTGATGATCATCTAGCAAATTCACAATACGCACTATCTGACTGTTAGTAGTGTGTATGCTAGCAAGCCAAGCATGAAGCTCTACCGCTTGCAGAAAATGAAATATAGGGAATTGGCAACACAAACCCTCATCTAAATCAGCCATGGCAGTGCTCACTCATTGAAGAGGATAAGTACGCTTTGAAGAGCATAAGCACTAGCTTGTAATGAAACAAACAAGAGGGAGGGTGCCCAAGAGAACTACTTCGTGATTTGATTACACGTCAGCCGTTGTTGCTAGCCCACAGATTGCGACACTGCCGCCTCCACGCCCTTCTTGCAGTTGTTGCCATCGCCAGCAATCACGCCTAGCACCGAATTCACCCATGAAGGTACGCAAATTGTGAGCCTCGATTGCCCTCCCCCAAAAATCCACTATCCCTAATGAATTATCCTCCCAATCAAGGGGCTCCACAAAATGAGCAACCCTCACCCTGCTTTGTACTTTGTAGGATCCGATGCCTCTCAGCAACGACCACCTAAAATCCCAAGAGGCAGATTTGAGTACTCACACGTCGTGGCTAGTAAGGGGCTGCATAGTATTCCTTTGGCAAGGGCGGCGCGTGAAAGGAGAAGGGATTATAATCAAAAAAAGTTCCTGGCGAGAAAGCACTGTCCCATCCATAGGACTAAAGATGTCCCAACTATCATTTTTTGAGAGCCCTAGCTTGTAGCCCAAGGAAAATCCAAGCTAGCAAGGCCCTCCACCAATAACCCATGAACCCTGCCGGCACTATTTCAAGTATCCAAATTCAATGACACGTTGGATTGAAAATCATGTTAAACCATCTGACTTAGCACTAGAAGCCCCATAAGTCTATAGTTGGATTTTTTTGCCAATCCTATCCTCAATTTTCCACCATTGAACTTTGCATTTGGGTCAGGATAGATCATGTCCCCAGGGTTGTTTTTGGGGTTAACTCCTCCACAAGTTTGAAATAGTCTATTGTAAGTGCTAGATTGGGGTGGATTTTTTTCATTAAAAGGAGTGTTTAGAACATTATACACTAGTAAATAATTGTGTTGAAGCCAACATAAACTACATGATATTTTCATGCTTCTAACTCAAAGATTTGTGTTAAAAGCATGAAAAAATCATATAATTTATGTTGATTTCAACACAATGTTCTACGTAGAACATTCAAAATTTGGTTGCCAAAACTCCTTCAATGTAAAAGTTGCCACCACAGATACCCAGTCCGTGGAAAAAGGAGGCACTTCTTCTCACAAAGTGTGAGACCACTTTAGGAGTGGAAGTTATGAGCGCATGTGGAACTTACCAAGTGCCAGCAGTAATTGCCTCGGAAGCTGCTGTAAAAATGATAACTGAATGAGAAAACAACTACACTGGTATGAACCAGCGATCTTTAGGGACTGTTCACACTAAGGTAGAAGGCTCGAAAACCGACCATCTAAGGGCTGAAACTGAATTTTGGGGAGGTAGAACTTCTTCAAATATTTTTCAGTAAAATTTCCTTGAAAGACAAGAAGGATTGATATCTAACTCAAGTTGTTTCATATTTTTTGGAGTTTTGTAGAATTAGTTATGAAATTTTGAAGTGGAAAGGTCATAGGGCTCTAAAATGGTGCACCTTCTCAAATTTACACAATTTGTGCATTTTGGATATTTATGAAAAAATGCATGTACAGATTGAGAACATTTTGGAGGGTGATGGATTTTAGAGCCTGGACGGTTTTCAAGCCTTCTACCTTACGATCCACGTCCCATTCTGCATGTCCCATTGCAACGCCATATCTCACTTTTGTTGGGTTATTAATGGCAAAAAATGAGTACCAAAGAAAGTCATAAATAATTTATGCAAAAACGTTGGTAGGATTTGGGCTGAAAGTTGGGTCTAGTAAAATGGTCCACCCAAATCTTGAGTGAAGTTCCACTTTCTTTGACACCAAAACTTGCAAAACGTGTTTCCATATAAGTAAGCAATTGGGATGTGGGACTTGGGACATAGTGTGAGGCACCAAATACCAACTTTTAGCTCTATAGCTACCAAATCCTTAGATTCTAGTGGGACTTGGGACATGAGACATAATGCAAACCGCCCCCTAAAACATTGACTAAAAATTTGGAAGATAAGGTAGGAGCACCTTAAATGGACATGATTTGTTTATGGACACTTATAAAACAGCCTGTATCATATCCACAAGTTGGGCAAACAGGACACAAACTTCGGGTATGAGATCCAGCAGTTGGGCAAATGGGACACAAACCATGGGTATGAGCGGTCACAGTGATCATTTTAAGCATTAAAGTGATCTATTCTCGGACTTTTGTGTTCACTCATTTGATCTTCTCTCTGTTTGTTTTCCCAAAACTCATGACCAATTTACAACATATCTAGGGTTCACAATAGGTGTATTTACAACCTTGTTTTCAAAAATTCATATTTTATTCATAAAATTGCAAAATAATATGAAGACAATTTTCTGCCCATCTTGCCCATCTGTGCCCATTTCCTAATAGAAATTTGTATTCAAAATCTCAATGCACCTTCTTCTTGGATTGATTTAACAAAAGTATCTATTTAAGGTGCTCCTACCTTATCTACCAAAAAATTTATGAACCTCGGAAATATGTGAACCTATTGAAGTTTTTAGGCTTTTTAGCAGTGTTTTTAGACCACTTGAGCTAAAAGTGAAAATCATACTTGGAATCACTGGTGTGAACAGCACCCCCCCTGGAAAGCGGCCCTCAGCACCAGCATTCATGCACCCAAATGTCGTACTGACAACGGGAGATTCGAACATAGAATCTTGGGCAGTGGTTCATTCGAAAAAAGCATCTCAACTGCAATCATGCAAGCTCTCCGTTCTCGTGTAGTCTCTCACACTCTCACACCACCGATCTCGTCCTTGCTTTGTCAGTCGTTGCTCTACTACCGATGCATTCTCCGCTCGGATGCGACCTTGCAGCAGCAGCCATGCGCCTCTGCCCTTGCGGTGGGCAGTGAGCAACCATGGCCACAACCACGCCCAGATCGTCTCGTGCACTCCGTTTCCAGGTCAAAGCAACCGGCATTGTGCTCTTCCTCCTCGTGGCCAGCCTCCATTCTTGGTTGACAACCTTGGAGAATCCGAATGGAGTGCGCAGGAGTTTGCTGGAAGCTGTCGATCCGACAGAAGGAGTTCAGGATGACTATGCAACCAGGTATTGGATCGTTTCACCTTTTTTTCCTTGGTTATTGTTTTTAGGGTTTCGGGTTTTGGTCGGTGAAAATGGCTACGAGTGTGGACTGGTATGGAAACGAGAAGCGATGAGGGAGGTTTGAGCTGGGCTTATCTGGAATCATGCGAATCGAAAGCGTTTCTTGTCTGTTTTGGATTCGTTGTTTTCTGATTAATTGGGCTTACGGATAAATTATGCTCCTTTTCCGTTCAAATTGAAATTTTTGTGCTTGATTTTGAAAAACATGAGTGATAAAGTGTTGAAAAAAAGGTTATGAAAATGTGCTTCTAGTGAACTATAATGTGCATCCCTATTTAATTTTCATTGAAATTAGAGCAATTGAAGGTGTGTGCGGTGAGTATGAGTTATATTGAGGATGTTGCTGGGTCACATCTTGTGATTGATGGTTTTTTTCTGGATTCTAGTCAAAATGGGCTTCTTGCAAATTATGGATTGTGTTTTGCTTTTCAACAATGAGATTGCAATGGCCGATTGAAGTTTGATACATACTCCCTCTGTCCCTCTGAAAACGTCCTAAAAGCTTCCTTGTGAAGGATTAACTGTGTTTTTAGTCTTTCTGCTAGTGACACATGCATTCCAAAATCAATATATCATCTACCAAATGTATGCAAAATCTACAGCTTTAATGTCGCCGTTTGAACACCCAATTTCTACACAAAAAGTATCGTATTTGTGCATGCTGCTGCTAGCTCCTCATTATTGATGATCCAAAGATTAGTAGCAACAATGGTACCTCATATGGGCAAGGCCAAGCTTGCTAGGAGAGGAATGCTCCCTAATCTCTTAACTGGATCATTGAACGTAAACGCTTTCTTGGCGTTTGAAATTAGCAAATGGGAGCTTTTTATTGGTACAAGAAATGTGTCTGATTTGGAGCTTTTTACAGGGACAGCGGGAATGCATAGGTTTCAGCGACTTTTTGTATCCGGAGCTTTAGTTTTCTGAGTATTTGGTTAGTGGCATGTCAAGCAAAAGTGTGCTTGTGAGGATGTCATGCACACAACAGGGGGATTGCTAGAGAGGTCAGGTAGTAAGGTAGGTAGCTTGAAAACCGTCACTTTTAAGGGCTAGTTGGATTTTTCATGGTCTTCGCAAGACAGGAAGATTTTAAGATCAACAAACCAAAATAGATGTCAAATGTAACACAATATTTTTCATATTTTTTTGAAGCATTATTGAATCATTCATGAATTTTCAAAGTTTTCTTGTAATAGACACCTATTTGTGACTCTAGGTCTTCCAAAATCAGTCCCCTTGCACCTTGTAAAGGGATAGGTGAAATGGCTCGTGCAAAAGAAGATGTCTTTTTTTTCTGTCCACTCAATGGCTGAAGAGAGTCCATTTAAGGACCACTACACATCCATTCTTGAGCTAATTATAGGGACGCTTTAGGTGAGAGGGTTGCAATTAGAGCAGACTACCTTAGGGTATGTTCACACTTGATGTTAGAAGGGGTATTAGCAATATGAACTTAGTCCAAAGGTGTGTTCAAATACATCTAATTTTCCTTTGCTACTACCACTTTTAACAACAAGTGTGAACATACCCTTAGCCATGGTGAATCCTGTGTTTTGTTCTGATATCCAAAGCTATGGATGTGCAGGGAATGTGCAAGTGTGACAAGCGAGGCTCCACTGGTGCGATGTGAAATGGCGAGGAAGTATTGCGCGGAGGACAGCGGGCGAAGCCTGGTGAACTACCTGGTCCTCCATTTCTGTGCAATGGGAGGAGCGAAGTGGATATCGGTGCCCGTGCTAAGTGCCATCCTACTGCTCGCCTTTTACATCTTAGCCGAAACAGCCGAGAGCTACTTTTCACCAGTGGTCCGTCGACTGGTGGAACTTTTAGGAATGACACCAAGCATGGGCGGAGTGACATTACTTGCTCTCGGCAACGGAGCTCCGGATATCTTCGCCTCCATGGCGGCAATCGGAGGTGACAACTCAAGGATTGGCCTTGGTGCCATTCTGAGTGCAGGCACATTCGTGTCCGCCTTTGTGGTGGGATCAGTGGCGCTGGCATCCGCGCCCTTCTCCTTGCAGCCCATGCCATTCATCCGTGACGTGTCGTTCTACCTTGGCGCTGTGTGCCTTCTCTTCATCATCTACCTGAAAGGCGAGATTGTGTTTTGGCAAGCTGTAGGGATGGTCTCGTTCTACGTCGTCTTTGTCGTTGTGGTACTTTGCACCGACAAAAAAACAGAGGTGGAATCTGTTTCCACAGCACCGAAAGGTGACGTGTCTAACACTGGCTTTGAATCCAATGGTGACACTAAAGGTTCTGGTACTGAAGGCATGTCTGACGACGACACTGTGACTGTTAACATCTCATCGTTCCAAATCGGAGAGCCTGTGAAAGTGGAGTCTGAAGCAGATGGTGCATTTGGGAAGAAACATTGGGACTTAATCTTGAGCCACGTGAGGCAGTTGTCCCAGTTCTTCCCATCAGAAGAGGTATGCTTGTAACTCTCATTTCCAGCGTAATGACGAGCTTGGTACTCATGGTACTCCCTCTGTCCCTCTAAAAACGTCCAAAAAGCTTCCTTGCAAAAGACTAACTGTCTTTTTAGTCTTTGTGCCACTGACACATGCATTCTAGAATCAATACATCATCTACAAAATGGATGTAATGTCTCTAGCTTTGATGTTGCCGTTTAAGCACCCAAATTCCATGCAAAAAGTACCATATTTGTGCATGCTACTAAGATCATCAGCAACAATGGTACCTCATATGGGCAAGGCCAAGCTTGCTCGGAGAGGAACGCTCTCTGCCCCCATGAGATCATTGAACATGGCAAACGCTTTCTCAGAGTTTGAAATCAGCAAAAGGGAGCTTTTTAGTGGTACAAGAAATATGTCTGATTTGGAGCTTTTTAGAGGAACAGAGGGAGTATGATATAGAAGGTGAGTGGGTTGGTTCTTATAGACGGTTTACTCTGTTTTTTGGCAGGTGATAATGATACTAAACATGCCAGTCTCGGTACTGCTGAAGTCCACAATACCTGAAATCGAGCCAGCGAAATGGAGCAGGAACTACGGAACGGCGAACGTGGTGCTATGCCCGCTGCTGATGCTGTACATGTTCACCTCGGTAGTGTCGCTCAACCGCCACATAGTCTTTCTGGCTCCCTCCTTGCGGCTGCCTATATGGGTGCTCATACTGTTGCAGGGAGCGTTCATGGGAGCCGCGTATTACTTAGCCGTGAAACGACCTCCTGCGTCAGGCCAATTGCTTGCAGTAGCTGTAGCATTCATCATGAGTGTGTTTTGGATATCGGTTATAGCCGGGGAGCTCCTTGGCTGCCTGGTAGCACTGGGTATCATTCTCGGCGTGTCACCGGCATTGTTGGGATTGACAGTGCTCGCTTGGGGGAACTCCGTGGGCGATCTCGTGGCGGATGTTGCGGTTGCTAGGGTTGGCCAGCCCGCCATGGCTGTGGCTGGTTGCTTTGCAGGGCCGATGTTCAACATGCTGGTTGGGTTGGGGTCTGCGTTGTGCTTACGAACTGCTAAAGACTTCCCAGTGGGGTACCGGTTAGATCACCACCCTGGAATCCTGGTGGCTTTTGGATTCCTCTCCCTCAACCTGCTCGGGACCCTTTCTGTTGTGTCGTCTTCAAAGTTCCAGTTGACTCGCCTTTGGGGGAAGTGCTTGATCGGGTGGTACATCGTTTTCATGGTGGTCAGTGTCGTGGTGGCCCAGATGGTTTCCATGGGGAGCTCAGATTGAGTGTCGTTCCCGTATTAGCCTTAGAGCATCTCCACCGGTGCCTCAAACACGCTAAATGCTCTGGGCCCTCTCAAAACCCTCTCAAGACATTTTGTCCTACTGTTTCTAGCAAGTTTCTAGCAAGGGCCCTTCAAGACACTATTCATCACTACTCATCTTAAGTTTAGTGAACTTTATCCTCTACTTTTCTTGATAAGTGGTCAAGCGATTATTTATGGGGCGTGTTGAAGTGCAAGGCCGCCTTTTTGACAAGCATGGGTGGAGATCAAGGAGCTTGAGGGCCCTTCAGAAATAGATGGAAAACTTTGAACGTGCCAGGACCGGTGGAGATGCTCTTGGTTTTTTGGGACAAAAACCCCCTGTAGACGTCTAAAAGAAAGAAATTGTGCAGTTACTGAGGGCGCTGTCCATGATTGTTTTCCATCCTTTATATTGAGAGGCTGCTATTATTCAACTGTTATCTTATTCTGGCGTTCATCCTGTCTTCCTTCATGGAGAGCGTCCCATTGACTCCGAAACAATATGGTGAGCTATCAAACTTATATTCTGGGAGTTCCAAATGTATCTCTTAGTTAGACAAATTGTTAGGTGTTCTGAGTTCGTTCGAAGAAGCAGAACAGAGTTTTGGACTAATTTCTGGGTTTTTCATTTTGTGCAGATACTTTATCCCTTTATATACTTGCCTCTTTCAATAGCAAGCTGAATTGCTATAGATCGAATTTAACAACCTTTGCTCTTCCACCATGTAAGTTATTCGTCTTAGTTTCACAAAGTTTTCAGAAATAGTCACAACTTGCTCTTGTGATATGAGGTGGCAGCTTCTTGTAAGATTTATACCTGATTAATTCAGCTTTCTCGTTCATGCCTTCGAATATGCTTAACTGTGGGGTTTCCTTTTACAGTGGAATGCTCTTTAAGGTGGAGGATACTATATTTGCGAACCATAATGAACGAGTGTGCTTTCGATGAGAATTCAGTGTAAAATTCTTTGAATTTATTACTTTGGGTACAAGGTCCAGACTCTCGGGATCAAAAAATTTATACCATATGTATGATGATTTTTTATTGAATTAAAAAGCGGTAACAGGGGTCATTTGTAGGAGTCCACTCTTGTTACACCTGTTCTCCAGTTTTTTTTGTTTTTTTTTTTCTGTTTTCTATGAGCTCAATCTTCTTTCAACTCATAAATTGCAATTTCTGTGCAGCTTTCACAAGACAATTGGTTATAGCAAATCTCTGGCATCTGAGAGCCTTGAAGAACCACCACAACCCTATGGTAGATAAATCTCACTGCGGTAGTGTTTGTCTTCCTCTGGTTATATTTGTGGCTCCTTAGACTTGAATCCTAATCAAATTGGAGTTAGTCCAGCAAAACTGGAGTTTTAATTGATATTATTGGTGGTGAAGCGTATTTTCTTGCCAAAATGAACCACCAAGGTCCCGTAGGGACGTGTTGTGGTTTAGAGTTTAGTACGTGTTCCATTGAAGCTATTTGGCAACTTCATTGGGTCCATGCAATGGGTTTGGAGTAGACTTAGGCACCTACAGCCTTGGCAAGGTGCTTATCACCACAGTACACCAAAGTATGGTGGGGTCAAATGATCTTGTTATCACATGGGGACTTTAGAATTTCTTGGGGAAAGGAATGTGTTTATTCCTTACAAGGTCTACCTTCTAATGGAGGCATCAAGAATGGAATTTGCCATCTAGGCCCATGAGGTTTAAATAGTTGAAGTATTCCCAATAGACATTTCATTTATGCTAGGCTTTCAAATTAGAGTTAACCTTATTGCAATAGACTCCATTTTTGAGGAATGTTCCAATTTGATTTAAATTCATGTTATAATTGCCAATTAGAAAAGCTCTCAAATGCCTTCATAATACATGCTGTGTTTTGGAGAATTAAGCTTTACCAATATTTTTGTTATTGGCTCTTACAGTGGCAGTCCGTGGCTATACATTAGGGGGTTCAAATATGGCATTCCACACCAATTTTGTTCACGTGAATAAGATTTGTGAACAACTTGACCAAGTCACTCTGTGAATGAGCCATGACAATCTCCTGAGGTTGTGATTGCATATTCACTGGTGAATAACCATTCGCTCACTGTTTATTTGAGATATTTGAACCCCCCCTATTGTGTGGTAAATGGCATAGAAGTGTTATTAGTTCTTTAGAGAAACTTTGGTTTGGTTTTAAGGCTTGGTTCAAACTAGCAACTTGATGAAACAAGAAAAGTGGCACTCTATCTAGTCTTTCATCCTCCAAAGCACTTCCTCGTCATCCAAGAGTGTTGGAGAAAAAAGTTGCTACAAAGCAGGAATGTCCATCTACTAAACAAATTTGGAACCACCCTCATAGCAAGCCTCAAAACTCCACTATCTTGTGTACTTATGTGGCTATATTGATTGGTGACATGCCAAGTTAAAGTATTGAACAAACCCTAAGTGTGAACACTTTAGTGGACAAAATCAATAGTGCAATCAATAAGATTTGTGATAGTTTTGTCCAGCTACTAGTGTGATCCAGGCCTAAGGGCCTCCTTGCATGTGAGGGGGCTGGCCAGAAAAGTTAAAATTAGCAAACCAATAATTGGTCGAATTGGTGTTCAAAAAATTGAAATTCAGATCCGACCGATTATCAGTGCGCTAATTTTAGATCTACCGGCCATCCCCTTCACATGGAAGGAGGCCCTAAGTGTGATTTGGGTGAATTTCATCCAAACAACTGTTTGTAGGTTCTTGAGTTATTATTTTAATGGTTGTTTTATATATATAAACAAAATCGTATTTGTAAACGTTTTGTAGTTCAAAGAATATAATCTTGTTTCACCTCGCCTATTCTAGGTCAAAAGACGTCCCATTAAAAATGATTCTCGAGAGTTGGAAAGATAAAATTCTGAAAAAATTATCACAAGTAGAGGCAAATGGAATAATTGTGCTAGAAATTAAGCTGTTTGTACAAACTATTGTTTTTAAATCCATTTGCAATTTGATGGAGCAACTAGATTTGATTTCAAGTTTTATTAATCAATATTAGCAAGTTCAATTGTAGATTCGAGTGCATGATTGTTATCTATGGTCTTAAGGTATGTACACCCATAAACGTTAGTGTCCCCATAATCGTCACCTCTAAAATTTTGGAAAATCTGTGGAAGTGAATAGATGTAATGATAAGAATATACAATATGTGAACATGAAATCTTGAAAGTGGTTATGGGTGCAATGGCAATTCACTCTTTAAAAATTCATAACTTATTCTCACAGTATCCAAGTAATACATTCAAAAGTGCAAACTCATTATTTTTCTGTTCCTAATAGGATCCTATAATTTGCTAGCTGCTTATTGATACTCATCATGTTCAAAACCCTTAATTTGCGCTTATGGGTGTACATACCTTAGTTGAAGACATTTATTGGAAATGTGTTTGATTTTTCTCTTAACCCTTTAACAACCACACCCATTTTCACAAAATCCACTGAAAACAAGGGCTGTAACCTTAGATTTGGAATTGACTCAAATATGGACCCATTTTTAGTAATCCAACTATACAAATGGGAAGTACACCTTGTTTGTTGTAAAGCACTAAAATTTCAGCTAGATCTATCGTTGGAGGTGAAATTGTATAATGATTGATTGAGCCATATGCGGAAAATCTCTTGTGTTTTATTCTTGTTTAGTTTTGAATGTTAACCTTTCATGCAAGCTTTGATTGAGAAGAGCTTTACATTTCTAGAAAGCAGGGTTTCCCACCTTTCCAACAAGACTAGTTTCACACAAAATAGGCAAAAATAGCAATCACAAGGTGTAGTTAAGTGGACAAAAGGGTCAAAAAACCCACTTTCTTTGCTACCCTAAAACAGTTCTACAAGAAATTTGATAATTATTTTGGAAAATCCAATTGGTGAAAACAATCAAGAATAGGCCTTAAATGTAGGATGACAAATTTTAAAGCCAAAATGACAAGAACATTTCAGTAAATTTTCAAATACTACAATTATACTACTATTGTATATGAAAACAATACTAACATATTTCTTAAGCAATTTGAAATTTTTTAGAATTGTGCAATTGAAATTTGACATTCTTCTTGCATACTTGATGTATTGTGTTGTTGCTTTGATCCATCTTTGATAAAAATTGGATACGTATTTTGAAGCCATGCCATATAAACACCATTATTTATCAACTCACATACCCAATTGCATTGTTATTTTTTTAGATGGATGCAAAATTCTTGTGATCATATGCATACCTCAAGACCAAATTCCAAATTATTGAGTGATTTCAACCTACAAGCCAAAAACCACTCCCAGCAACCAAAATATGGTCGCGTGGTCCTTAAAGGGTTAAATTACTCTTTCCTATACATCTTCACAATTTGGAGATACTGGCTATGGACAAACTTTTTTATTCTTAAGGAAATAAATAAGCCTTGGAGTATGTAGCCCCTACTTTTGTTGGTAGAAGGGTTACAACAATGTTGAGTAGATAATAATCTTATGTAATGAAAGTATGCATATTTGGAAATGTGTAGTAGGTGATATTGAAAGAAGATCATTTTTTGGTAAAAGTTATTTTCAATACATACTTTTGCATGTGCAATATTTTACTACTATGTACACCGTGCTTGGTTTGCTTTGAATAAATTCAAATTTTGCTAAGATCCACCAGTCTTGTCTTGTTCAATGTTTTCCATCTATTTTTGAAGGGCCCTCAAGCTCCTTGATCTCCACCCATGCTTTTCAAAAAGGTGGCCTTGCACTTCAACATGCCCCATAAATAATCATTTGATCACTTATCAAAGATAGTAGAGGATAAAATTCACTAAACATAAGATGAATAGTGAGAAATAGTGTCTTGTGAGACCTTGCTAGAATTTGTAACTCAAAGTGTTTTAAGAGGGTTTTGAAAGTGTCTCAACATTTTTCATCCACTTTGGACGAGTGTCAAACCATGGGAGGCCACCGGTGGAGATGCTCTAGGAAACTATAATTGTACCCTCTCAGAAATAGATGTAATTAGTTCATTGTTACTTCTATCTAAATTGCCTAGCCACTTGCATATTACTTACATAAATCTATGCCCAAGTGCGAGGAATAAGAGAAATTTTCATTTCCTCTTAATTCCAATGGTTAAAAAAAGCTTATTGAAATATACTATAACGGAACGCACATAAACGTCCCTTATTATTTATCTAACTTTCTCTAATTGCACCTAGCGGTCCCAATTGCGAGTTTCATAAATAGCTCAAGCTTGCTAAAACCCAGCGCTGATAGTGCTGTTATTTTAATTTTAACATTGCAGTACTCCCCCTTTTTGAAGCTATATATACTTTTTGGTAATTGTTTTGCTAAACTAGACTCATCAAAAATCGGTAGACTGCCACGTGTCTGATTCATCCCCTTCACCAATTCAAGCACCAAGTCACCATTTACATCCGGAACCTGTGAATCTTCCCAACAGCCTTTCCTTTTCCTGTTTTCTTCTTTCTTTTTGCATTTCCCACTCTCATTAAAACTTTTGTTGGGACTGCTACAACATTTTGTCCGATGCTACCAATTTGGCAAATTTGGCATATAATTTATAACATTACACTATATGTTGATTTAGTTCTGGTGATATTGAACTGTACAACTTCTTGTACTTTTCAACAGGTTTTCTAATAGATCTGACTGTATATTCACGTGATTTTAGTTTTAAATTAATATTTCAGTATAGCCCAAGAATCATAAAACAAAAAGAAGCAAATATAGGGGCCAAATGCATGCATGACCAATCACAATGAAGAAACTACCACATGAGGAATCAAATGAAAACTAAGGCAGCAATCAAATGATCTTTCAAATCTCTTGTGTGCACATTACAAACAAATGTAGAAATATTTGATGTTGCAAAACAATACAACTAGATTGCTTGCATTGAGTTGAAATGAAATTTTTTTTGCCTAGGCTACCACAACTAGGCGGTGCTCTTGCATAAAGAAAGTTTATGTGAACACTAAACCTCTTGGGGTTGTGTATGTCATTTAAAGGCTAAGATTTACAAAAAAAATTGAAATTTAGTGATATTAAGTCCTAAGGGAAATGGGATTGCTCCCAAATTTTTCATTTGCTTTTGATGCACACAATATTATATGTTGGAGATTAAGGTGGATTTCATTAGAGTGCAGGCAAAAGTGAGAGGAATAACTTCAGATTTTTTTGAGAGAGAGGCCACTTAAGAATATGTTCATCTTAGTTCCTATGTCAAGTGTTGAAAGAAGTGAAAAAATCATTTTTTTGGATCAAATAGAAATAAGTGGGTTGTTACTAAATATCTAAAGCGAATTGCTAGCGGGACACCCTAAATTGCTAACAAGACACCCCCTGTGAGCATAAAATTTGATAATATTATGCTATTTTTGATTTATTCATGTGGTCCATCATTCATTCAATCAAGGTGTTACCACTTCCTTGAAAGAAAACATGATAAATAAAAATTTATGTTGAAATACTATTGAACCAATACTATTTTTTTATGTATTTTTGCTTTAAGTAACTCAAAAGTTCTATATTCTTAGTTTCAAATTTAAGCACACCTATTTTATTTTAGTATAGCCTTAGTATAGCCTTAGTATGATACAAGTGAAATAAGTATTTTGATCCAAATAAAAAATCAGCATTAAAAATCATATTTCATGCTCACATGGGTGTCTTGTTAGCGGTTTAGGGTGTTGCATTAGCAATTTCCTATCTAAAATCTCATTAATTTACACAATATGATCAAATAATGTCTAGCAAATCAAACTATATTATTTTGGATCACATTGGCTTTATAGGTATAGTGTTATTACTTACAAATTCACCGTTAATGGATACTTTTATTATTATTTCATACATTTTCATTTTTATCCCCTAAATGCCCACAGTACTAGAATTTGTTGTTAAAAACATCAAATTCTAGTGTCGTGGACATTTAGGGGTTAATATTGTAGAAACAAGAAGTGAAATAGCATCTAAACCTTTTATATCATAAAGAATACAAAATAAGGATTTCCTTTCACTAACATACCTTATAACCTTAATGGTCATTTATAACCTTAATGGTCATTTATACTTAGTTACATATTAGACTAATAACGACAATTTGTACTAAAAACCTAATAATGCGAATTACCCTCTGAAAAACTTTATCCATTGATCATGTTACATATCAACATCCAATCAAGTGTCCATGTTCTATTTGGTACGAGTAACATTAAAACGGGGATGCACGTTTGGAATGGCTAACAAAAGCGTTCACAGAAATCACTTAGAAGAACAAAAGAAAAAGTTGTTTGCAAGTAGGTTGAGAATATACAAAGAATATCTTAACAAATTTTGAATTTTAAGATCATAATAGAAAATAATATTATGTGAAAAAGAGTATACAATGAAAGGAAAATCTAATTTCCTAACAACACTTACATAAAATTGAGAATTATCAACTCTAATGATATCTTGAAGGAGATAAATTTGAAATTTTGAAATTTTAATTCAAAAAGCACGTTATTACAATTGTAGCAGTCAGGCACATCCTTGCCAATCATTTAATTTCATTTCACAAAAAAGTTCGAAAGATATCAGAATTTAACATTATATCAGATTCTTGATTCCCTATACACTGGTTTGTTGTGGAATTTTTTGTGTTAAATTTTGGCTTCTAAAGTTTGGCTTATTCTCAGCCAACCTTATCCTTTCGGTACAGCACATACTATTTGTACCCTCAGGCCAGCAAACCAGAACAGCCCCTCACAACTTCCAGCTCATAATTTACTAAATTGGGATGTAATGATTCAACAATATATGTGCACATGAGTTCATTCAATGAACTTTAAAAATTAATCCAAATAATGACTGCTTTTAGTTAATCTTTTTGGAATTGAGCAAATGCCAATAAGAAAACAAGGAAATTAATTTCTTATGAGATTTGCAATATATATCAAAATAGCATGAAACAAAGCTATCCGTGTGGACTATGATGATTAGAAGCCAATTTTATAATTTTGTGCAAATATTCAAGATTTAGATACTTGAGCTTGATCAAATATGCAAAAAAAAATCAATTTGGCCTCCTTAGATCCTAAAGGGGTTAACTTGAATTATGATACTGCTTTTGAAAATTTATAGGATGTACAAAAAAAGGATACAATTTTGTACAATTGTAACATCTTGTTAGATATCCAAACAAAAAATAAAAAATATAAGGTTGGAAAGATCCTTGAACGAAATTACCTTTTGAGACATTTTTTAAATTTCTCTAATAATTAGGTGAACTACTGGGATCAATTACACAAGTTTGCAAGCCAAAATCCAAGTTACACAATCGTGCCATCATACTACTAAAATCATAGTCACTCTTGTAATACCACATTTGACCTTTGTGATATCACATTCTATCTAACATATGAAAATCCTAATAAAGTTCCAATGAAGCATGCTTAAAATAGCAAGTGCCAACCTCTAGTAAAACTAGATGGTTCAAAGTCCCAAAATGACAATCTTATTTTATTGTTTTTAAAGATATATGCACAATATTAGGAGATCTTAGAGTGTTTTGCTTATACACTAGGAGATGTTCCAATGTTATATTGAGTAATATGAAAATAGAGCCTTGTTATGCAATTAATCAGACCTTTTCTGCTAACAATTCCTTTGCTCTGACCAAAATGTTTTTCAAGTCGCTAATTTTAAGAACAAAAATGCAAATCACCTCGCAAATATCAAATTTTCATCCAAATCAGTTTTTTCATCCATCAAACCACTTCATACCCACTTTGAAGTACAAATCAATATCATTGGTCGCCACCCTAACTACACTCCAAAACTACTGTAGTAGAAAAGACGACTGACTGAAAGAACTGGGTATCCAGACAATTCTTGCCCGTGTATCTACCGGATATCTGCACTCCTACTCACTGATTGTCTGCACACGAAACCAGCCAGAAACCACTAGCTTACTGCACAGAAGTCAGAGTTGAACCCAAAAAAATGAGATTTTTAATATTTGTGACTCAGAACTTTCTTTATAATTAAACAAGGTCTGGAGCAGTAGTCCCCAGTATGTTTCTCAGAAGCAGATCAAATTGCTAAAATCACTCCAAATTGTGTCCCATAAAAAACAAAATTCAAACTTAACATTGCGCTGTTCAAATTGTTTACAGTTATCCTTGGTATTATTTTTTCAGTCCCTTCATTTGTGATTGAATTATGGACATTATTGTTATGTTCTTCTAAGAATTATTGAATCACTTGAATCCAGGAAGTTTTGTGCTAAATACTAATTAAGCGTATCCTCCAATAGCTGAAGGCAATCTAATGAAGCCTGTATCTTAGATTTTTAGACGTTAGTATCTTAAATTTTATTGTACAAACACTTGTGTTTGTAGTACAAGTAAGGTAGTGTGCTCGTAAACCGTTCATCTAAGGGCTGAAACTGAATTTTGGGGAGGTGAAACTTTTTGAAATAATTTTCAGTAAATTTTCTTGAAAGACAAAAGGAATTGGCATCTATCTCAAGTTTTTTCATATTTTATGGAGCTTTGTGGAATTAGTTGTGAAATTTTGAAGTGGAAAGGTCATAGGTGCTCTAAAACCACCCACCTCTCAAATTTTCGTCCCATGTACATTGTTGAAAGACTATGAATAAGACATGTACTAGTAGGGTACATTTGGACATGTGAGCGATTTTAGAACATGAGCGGAATACAAGTGAAATATGAGTGGAATACAAGTGAAATACGAGCGGAATACGAGTGAAATATAAGCGGAATACAAGCAGACTACCTTAAAGGGATATTCAGTCACATTTGTGAAGACCTATCTAGAATAGTATTCACAATTGTGGCTAAATTTTAGAAATAAATGTCTATTACTAAAATCATTATTATAACAACAAATGTGATTAGCACAATGCTATGCTTGGATTTTCAAGTTTCTTTTGCTCATTTTGCAGAGTTTTTAGCAACTTTGATATATTCATGAAAATCAATTTCTGAAGTCAGGTTTAGACGTGTCAACAATATATGACTAAACCTAGAAACAATCCACCATTATATTTTCCTAAACCCTATATGTAATGTGAAAACAAAGGGCTTGAGATTTTTTGGCATAATTTTCCTAAGAAAACTTCATGGATACCCTTGAAGTTTGCAATATTTACATAGATACCTGCCCCTAATTTTTCAGAAATTACACAAATACCTTTGGACCATAATTTCTAGGCATTTATTTGTTGTGCTTGTACTTCCTTCATGACCAATGTTGAAGAAGGGAATGTAATGAAACAAAAAAGAAACAACGAGCGCACAAAGGAAGAAGGGAAATTGCATGCACAACAAAACAAATGCCTGAATGTTTTGGTCCAAGATTATGTGTGTCATTTTTGGAAAAGCAGGGGTACCTATGTGAATATTACCCCTATGTGAATATTGCAAACTTCACGGGTATCCATGAAATTTTCCCTTAACAATATATTGCTAAATATTAAAAAAGGTTCACCACTTTATTTTCCTAAACCCTACAGACAATGTGAAAACTAAGGTGTTAAACTTGAGATTTTTGGCAGTTTTTTTTAACAAATATGGCTAAAATTATTCTTAATTTTTGAGTTTTAGTTCAAAAATGTGTGGATTACAATTTGAAAATGGGAATTGATAATTGTATCACACCCTTTTGACTATTCACCACACCTAATATAAATGAGCAATATTTATAAAATTATAGTAGGTGTGGACCATGGGCAAATAACATCACTAAATTGAAAATACAACCTCACATAAAAATTGCAATTTCAACTTATTTTTTTATCTCTAGATCCCTCTTATAGTATTGATTCAAAAATCTAAATCAAAATTAGCATAATTTGGATCTTATTAGTTGTAAGTTGCTATGAGCGGGATCTAGAGCAGAAAGCAAAGCTAAAGTTGCAACTTCTATGTGAGGTTGTATTTTCAATTCAGTGATATTTTCTGCCCGTGGTCCACACCAATGATCTTTTAAGCTTGCTAAGTTTTGTAAGATTGCCACCATAATTCTATGCAGCTAAAAAACTTCTAAACTTCATAGTATTAAACTTGAAACTTTTAACTTTTTAGCAGTGTTTTTAGCCATTTGAGCTAAAAAGAAAATCATATTTGAGACTACTGGTCCACACCTACTCAAAAATATTGGCCATATATTGTAAGAGCATCATCAATGTGCACACTGCGAATGGGACTCAGAAGTAGTTGGTCTTGTGTCGCTCCCTGTCCTTTCTAAGTATGCAGTTTCTTTCATCAGCCAGATCCTCCCAATGTTGACGCAACTCTCGTTGCAGATTCAAGCACGCTAGTAGAAGAATGTAAGTATTGGGCAAGTTGTTGCTGGGAAATTGCAGGCTATTGCAAGCTATTGTAAGTCATCACAAGCAACGTGTCACTCCGTTAGCAAATGTAGTGCACATTGGGAAAACGAGCTGGGGCACAAGAAAACATAACAATATGCCGCTCCAAGAGTTGGTTTTAACGAGGTCAAGTACAACGTTTTTGTTCCGGTGGCAAAGTTAGAGCCTTAAAAGTACCTATAATTCCCGTTAAAGTGGCCCCACCCAGAGAAATGCAGGACCAGCCCATTCCCAATGCACACATTGATGATGCTCATCGCATGGTAGAATTGAAAGAGTGTGGTACATGTATCAATTCCCTTTGAAGATTTGAAGAGTTTAGAATAAGCTTAGTTAGTAAATGTTTCTACTTGAGCTAAGAGTTTGAAAGTCAAGATTGGGAGCCCAGAACTGGTGCGGAGCTGCTTCCAAGGACGCCACCTTCACAGCAGCAGCAACAGCCCTTGCGGAGTCTCCGCTATAGGGGAGCCGCAATAAAAGCGCCTTTTTGTCATAACCGTAGTCTGCAGCACTGCAGATCCGCACCACAACACCAACAACAACAACAGCGGAGACGATGCGATGCGATGCAACTCATTACTCATCAGAACAACTTACGTTAATAAACTTCCAACAAATGATCACCCATACTTCTCTCTCACTCTCTGTCTCTCACTGTCTCATATGAATGCATGATTATTTTAAAAGAAACTGTGTTGACATCGGTACTATTTTTCTACGTTTTCCATCGTACTTAACTTAGAATGGATTGAGTTTCAAAGCTCGAAGATTCTCTCTCTCGTAGTAAGCTTAGTAGTATAGTCATCACCTTTTTATTAAATGGAAAAGGAGGGACTTCATTTTCTACTTTTCTTCTACCAGGGCAAGCCCCTGTGGGCCTCACTCCATACTTCACAGCCCCATACTCTAACGTCTCTTCTCTTCTCATCTCCTCTTCTCTTCTCTTGACTTATTTCTCTTTAGAGTTCCAGAGTTTTAGAGTTCCAGAGTTTTAGAGTTCCAGAGTTTTAGAGTTCCAGAGTTTTAGAGTTACAGAGTTTTGTAGAGTTTTAGAGTTTCCAGAGTTTGCAGAGTTTTAGAGTTACAAAGTTTAGAGTTTTAGAGTTTTGGGTTTTTAGAGTTTTGGAGTTTGTTTTGTTCCGAGGAAGGCGGTACTATTTTGCTCACGAAACAGTCGACATTGGGTGCAGGACGATGAGGTTCAACCCTCGTACAATGGCAGCTGGTTCCGTTGTAAGAGGACGCGTTGTTCCATGGACGAAGCCAGTTGAATAGCGGCATTGATTGAGTTGATTGAGTTGATTGAGTTGATTGAGTGAGTGAGTGAGTGATTGATTGGGACGTCGTCGGCGTCAGGGGATGCGGAAGATGTGAGTCAGGGAGGGGTTTTGCTTTGGTGGGAGGTGGAGGAGGAGGAGGTAGCGGCGAGTAGAGATGATGGACGACGGCATGATGGACATGTATGTTTTCCGTGCCTCGTTTGCCGGTGTGCGTGTTTGAAAAGGCGGGGGTGTGTGTGTATGTGTGTTTTTGCGCCTTTGCGCCTTTTCTTGGATTCTGGTCGTGGCTATGGCGTGCTGTTCTGTACGTAGGGTTTCGGGAAACCGAAACCCTTGAGTTAGGTAGCTAATCTCTCTTGTGCGATCCGTCTGAACCTGTTCTTTCTTTTGCTCATTCGGATTGTGGAGGTTATCCCCATCGATGGACGGTACTTAAAACGTGCCATCTTCAGTTACCCTTGAAACCTAAGAATACTGTTTGCTTCTTTTTTTTTCAGTTTTTACGTGATTTAGAGAGACTGCAGGTTGGCGGTAAAATGACCTAACTGGTCACCCTCTGCCATTCTGTTCGGAGTGCTAGGAATCGGTAACGTTAAGAAATACTTGCAAGGGTTTCTTAGTCTGCATTGTACTCTACTGTACTGTTAGAATGGTATAATACAACAGTAATCTCCTGCTGGGTTCTCTACGATTTTGGCAAGGAACCAGGTTAGGTCGAGTGATCGGTACTCTTACGTGGCAATCGTAGATAAACATATGTGTTTTTTCTCACTTTCCCCTCGTTTGTCAGAATTTTGAAGGTGTTGGTTCTTCATCGATCACAAATGTTCTGTTTTTGAGTGGGCTAGCTTTTTGGCAATTTTGAGATCTGATGTTGGGTACTATGAAAATGCTAGCTTGAATATCCTACCTTTTGATATTTTACCCTATTTTAAACACGGAATGTTGAGAAAGAGGATACTGTTTGCGTCACTAACCTAGGAGAGTGCTTTTATTGAGAGAACACTCAGTAAAGCTCACTGGAGAGTTTATTTAGGGTATAATAAGAGTCGAACTCTCTTCTGATCGAAGTTCTCTTTTTTAATTTCTAGGCAATCATTCAAAATGGGAGTTTTGGAAGGGATAGTAAATAACCCCATTTTTCCATTCAAAGTTGAGTCTGCAGTAGACGTTGTTAGGTCATGTCACGCTTACTCGTAACGGGCTTATTGAAGGCTAGCTGAGTGTTGCGTTTGCTGTGGCAAGGCAGTGAGTGTCAGGTCTGTATGCAAGGTACAGGATACCATCTGCGTCAATCTAAACAGTTTACCATATGTAAAAGTGTGGTTTTTGGAGCACAGTATAAATTTGTGGAGAGATCATTGGGCACAAGAGCCATATCCGTTGCGATTCATGTGCTTTTAATTCACTATGTAGGATTTTCATCAGTTTTAGATTGGGAGGTTGGAGACTACTGTACGTGACTGTAGACAACTTACCCCGTGTATATTCAAAGATGAGCGGGTGTAGACATTTAGCCAAGTACTAGTATACGAAGTACTAATATACGGACACACGCTTTGCGCGAGTTGGACATGTATGGGTAATGGAACATTCAACTTTATAGAAAATCGATATCTCACTAATGTTGATGTACTTTACAGAAAATTAATCAATATCTCACAACTAGTTTAGAATCTAAGCCTGATGCATTGTCATTTTGATCCTTTTTTGAAACCCAAAATAGTAATTGGCTTCATCACAATGCTACTCTGTAATACTTTGCTAAGGGCATTTTGCGTTTTGTTGGTTTTCTAGCACATGGTTGGATGGTGTTTGGTGTTCTATATTTGGGGCATCCTTTATTGCTTCAACTTCTGCCAAATAGTTCTAGAATATTTTGGAAAAGGACATGGTTGAAGGGGCGCTTGGTGTTCTCTATCTAAGGCGTCCTTCATTGCTGCAACTTACATAAAAAAGTTCTAGAAAGTTCTGGAAAAGGGCACGGAGTTGAAATCCTCCCACCTAAGTAGTATAGACAGATAGATAGATATAGTTGCACCATTTGCCAATACGCCTGACCAGGTTTGTGAATATCCGTAGAACCTGTCTAAACTGATATACTTGGGACCGGGTGGGGAATTGGAAGTATTAGTTTATATTAGTTTATGAAGGTTATTGGTTTACACAATGGGGTGAGGAGGGGTGGGTTGTGTTGGGATTGGCATGTGATATTTAACTTACAGACAATATTAGTTTATGCAATATTAGTTAAGGGTATGTTCACACTTGGTGTTAGGAGGGGTATTAGCAATATGAATGCAATCTAAAAGTTTGTCCAAATGCATCTAATTTTCCTTCACTATTACCACTTTTAACATAAAGTGTGAACATACCCTTAGACAGGTTTTATTGTACACGAGTTGCTGTTGGTAACGAAAGGGTGCTATTGTAGAGGGAGGAGATCAGGTCCCTGACAGTGTTGGTGTGCTCTGCCTTATACTGGAATGTGCTTACAGGATGCAGCCTCCCATGGCGGAGTCTGCAACGCAGTTCCTGGTGGACAAGCTGGCGGAGGCAGTGCGAGCAGCTACAAAAGTGATAGTGGAGCACGACAATTTTCGGATCCTAGCAGACCTGTTGGACAGCATCAAGCAGGTGTTCATGGACTTGGAGGACGGAGGGGACGTGTTTCAGTTGGAGGAGCCCATGCGAGCATTGGAGGAGGATTTAGACGAAACTCAGGAGCTCATCTCGTCGTGCACGAACCGAAGCCGGATATTCCTGCTTCTGCACTGCCGTGAAATCTCCCACCAGCTCAACGATTTCTCTCACAGAATGGGCCAGACCTTGGCTGACATCCCATCGTCCTCTCTCCACGGTGACGACCAGTTGAAAGCCATGGTTGACGAGCTTTCCCTGGAGATGAAGGAGGTTCGGTTTCCATACAAGGACAACGAGGCCAGGCTGTGCCAGACGTTGGAGCCAGAGAACAACGGCATCCTCAGTGACGTGGGAGTGCAGCAAGCCATTCTCATGGACATTGCTCGCACGGTGGGGATCGAGGATTTGGCTCGAAATCCAACTGCTTTTCGAAACGAGCTGGATTTGTTACGGAAAGACGTGGAGGATTCAAAGAATGCGAATGACATGCGTTTGTTGGGAGTGGTGAGTGGGATGTTTGACAAGTGGCTGCAATTGAACGAGCAGCCGAGTCAGTCAGAAGAATCGCATGCTGTGCATCCCTTTCATAAACGGCTGGAGCCTTTGTATGAGGCGTTTGTGTGCCCATTGACCAAGCAAGTGATGCAGGACCCGGTTACTCTTGAGAACGGGCAGACGTATGAGCGGGTTGCTATTGAGCGCTGGTTTCAGGAGTGTAAGGACAATGGCCGACCGACACTGTGTCCCATGACTGGACAGAAGGTGGACACCACTGTGAAGTCCAGCTTGGCACTGCGGAATACCATTGAGGAGTGGACTACAAGGAACGAGCAAGCCAGGATTGAAATTGTGAAGATGATCCTGACCTCTGGTAGCAACGACGATGACATCGTGTTTGGACTTACCGACCTGCAGACGTTGTGTCGGAAGAACCGGATAAACAAGCACAGAGTTCGCAATGAAGAGCTGATACCTCTGATTGTTGATCTTTTGAAGAACGGTGAAGAAGTGCGGGTTCTTTCTCTCAGCACTCTTCGCTTCCTCGCTGAAGATGATGAAGACAATAAGGTACTTGGGAGATACACGTATCCCATGGCTGGCTGGCTTTTGTAGCAGGTCTGGGTTCATGTTTCATAACATGATCAATCTGAAATGGAGCTTTTTGACAACTGTTTCAGGAAGCAATTGGTGCTACGAATCTTTCACGCGTGGTGAAGTGCTTGTCACGAGAACTTACAAAAGAGCGCGAGGGGGCCGTGTACCTGCTCTACGAGCTCTCCAAATCGTACGCGCTCTGCGAAAAGATTGGCGCCACAAATGGTGCCATTTTGATATTGGTAGGAATGCTGAGCAGCAACTCTGAGGATGTGGCTGCAGTGGAGCATGCGGAGCTGGCGCTGGCCAACCTGGAGCGGTGTGACAACAATGTCAAGCAGATGGCCGAGAACGGGCGTCTTCAGCCGCTTCTCAAACGGCTTGTGGAAGGTGAGAATCCCAAAGAGCCTGCCCTTTCTTAGACTGCTGATTTTTTTTCTTCTCAACTGATTTTCTCGTCGAGGTTCCATTGTTAATTTTGAGAGAGTCAAGGACAAGGATAGTGATCAGCTAAGGTCTAGCACAGGCTATTTTTCATGCAAAAAGTCCACTGTCTTGGTAAACGTGGTCTTTCTGTTTCTGCTGTATGTTGTCATATTGCCAAATATTAAAAGGATTTTGTTATGCTCAGGGCCGGAAGAAGTTCGAATCGAAATGGCTGAAGACCTGTCGGTAGTGCCCTTGACGGCGGAAGACAAGAGCCGTGCGGCACAGAGAGCAGCTTATTCACTTGTGGAGATGCTGGGTAGTCTCAATCCGGTGGCACGTGCATCAGCGTTGAAAGCGCTTCGGAGTTTGTCGACTCTTCCGAGTAACGGGAATGTGCTGCTTATGTCCGGCGTGTTGACTCCTTTGATGCGAGACCTGTTTGTTGTCGGTGCAAACCAAGTCCCTACGAAGCTCAAGGAGATTTCAGCCACTGTCTTGGCCAATGTGGTCGGTTCTGGTGCTAATTGGGAGGTTGTTCCGGTGGACAAGGATGGCAACACTCTGGCTTCAGAGCACATTGTGCACAATTTTCTACACTTGATCAGTAACACAGGTCCAGCCATCGAGGTGAAGCTTCTCCAGGTCAGTGGCCCTTCAGCTCTTTCCAAGGATTCATCTGCAAATTACTCCAGCATCATCCCCAATTTGGAACCGCCTCTCTTATTAATAATTGTTCTTTCGAAATATAACCCTGTCAACCACACCAAAAATGACCGCTTTCACATCGACAGGAGTTCAAATATAGCATCTCCGAAAACCTTTAGGAAGCAGAAACAAAATACACCTCAATAGAGAGCAGAAGTCCATAACATCACTCATTAAGTCAAGCTTTTCCCTTATAGTAAATAATAGAAGTCAGAATATTCTGCAACCTTAGCAAATTGAAACCAGCACGGTACACCACCTGTCTCAGCTGCATCGTTCACCAAAGACACCGTGAATAATATTAAGGAAAATTTCATGGATACCCCTGAAGTTTGCAATATTTTCATAGATACCCCTGCTTTTTCAGAAATATCACAAATACCCTTGGATCAAAAAAACTAGGCATTTGTTTTGTTATGCATGTCACTTCCTTCTCCCTTTGTGCGCACACTACTTCTTTCTTGTTACGCATGTGCATAAAGGAAAAAGGGAAGTGGCATGCACAAGAAAACAAATGCCTAATTTTTTTGATCCAAGGGTATTTATGATATTTCTGAAAAAGCACGGGTATCTATGAAAATATTGCAAACTTAAGGGGTATCCATGAAATTTTCCCATAATATTACATTATACCCTACCCTTTTCAACAATACTTTGAGAGTTGACTACCGGTATGAGCCTGTTCCATTGTGTTGAGCGCGTTGTGTGTTCATGTTGCAGGTTCTAGTGGGATTAGCCTCATCAACGCAAGTCGTGACGAAGGTAGTTCAACACATCAGGAGTGCAGGTGCAACGGTGAGCCTGATCCAGTTCCTGGAAGCGCCACAGCAAGATTTGCGAGTGACATCACTGAAGCTATTGATGCTGCTGTCACCACACATGAACCAAGAGCTTGCGGACGGTCTGCGCGTCACCACAAAGCAGCTTGGGACGCTGATCAAGCTGCTTGCCTCAGACAGCCCCATGGAAGAGCAAGCAGTGGCGGCAGGGTTGCTTGCGAACTTGCCCATGCGAGACTTCCAACTCACGCGGGCCATGCTTGACGAGGGTGCACCAGCGCTGCTGATCAGACGCTTAGACGACTTGAAGAGGGGCGTCGTCCGAGTGGGTGACAGGAAACACATTGCTCCCTTCCAAACGGGCATTGTAGGCATCCTGGTTCGCTTCACTTGCGCATTGGATGACCCGCGTTTCCTCGACTTGGCAATCAACGACAACTTCACGGAGCTCTTCACGTCACTGCTCCAAACAGCCGGGTCGGATGAGTTGCAAATCTCAGCAGCTCTCTCACTTGAAAACCTGTCAACCAAGTCCAAGCAACTCTCGGATTACCCGGAAATCGCGCCTGCGCGTGGAGTCTGGAAGTTTGCTTGCTTCCAGAAACCCCCTCCTCTGGTCGGTCGCTGCCCTGTGCACTCCGGAGTGTGCTCCGCGAGAGATACCTTTTGTCTCTTGTCAGCCAATTCTCTGCTGCCCTTGGTCTCCTGCTTGGACCACCGAAACCCGGCCGTGGTGGAAGCAGCCATTTTTGCCCTTTCCACTCTACTCATGGACAGCGTGGACATTGAGCGAGGATCTCAGGTACGCTCTTTTACTTCAACTACTCTCTTTGTTTGTATCATGTAAGTTAGGGTGTGTTCACACTTAGTGTTAAGAGTGGTATTAGCAATATGAATGCAGTCTAAAGGTGTGTCATATGCATCTAATTTTCTTTGCTACTGCCCCTCGTAACACCAAGTGTGAACATACCCTATTAGTCTGGTAGTGTGCTCGAATTGCGACCCTCTCTTTTAAAGCGTCCTTATAATTAGCTCAGGAATGAGTCTGGCGTGGTCCTTTAATGGACCTCTTTAGCCATAGAAGAAAAGGTGTATTCTATTGCACGAGCCAATCATACTCCTTGGTTCCCCTCCTCACCTCTTTACAAGTAAATGGATTTTGGGAGAACTACCGAGTCACAAATAGGTGCCTACTACAGAAAGCTTCGTAAAATCCATCAGCAATTCAATAATGCTTCAAAAAATATGAAAAAAATTGTATTACATTTGGCATCTATTTCTCTTTGTCTGAAAATTAGACAAAAAAAAATCTTCCTGTCTAGAAAGCCCCGTGAAAAGGCAGACCAGTCGCTTTTTGAGCAGACTACCTTACTTGGCAAGGACATTAAGAGTGAATATTTACAAGTGTGCTTTCATTGGGAGATAAGGTAGGAGCACCCATAAGTGTGAAACCCTTAAAATCAGTTGATAAACTTTGAAAAAAATACTGTTACGTTAGGAAGAGGAAATAAAAAATATTGGCATCAATTTGAAAGTTCCAATTGCAAGCATTTGTTCACAAAGATTTTTTGAAGTCCAAAATCAATGAATGTATAGTTCTGTAGGAGATATCTTTAGTGTGCTCATCATACGCTCGTAATACTAACTTGAGGAGTTCTTAAATAGTGAGATGGGGCACTCAAAACCGTCATGTCAGTCAACCAAAACCATCACTTTGTCACCCATAACCAATTTTTTTTTAATTGTCAGACACTAACACTAGTAGGTATCGGGGATGGGACATTAATGGTGAGGGGTGCTCCTACCTTACCTCAACAGAGAGCTCTTTGGAGTGTAGCTCTAATATCGGCTTCTAATATCAGCATTTCTGTGTGCACAGGTGTTGCAAAATGCAGGGGGAATATCGCCAGTTCTGGTGATAATGCAGGAGCATCGCACGGAGATTCTGAGGGAGCGGGCAGTGTGGATGGTGGAACGGCTGCTCCGCAACGGAGATCTGGCTCGTCAAATCTCTGGTGACCCGCACGTGCACACGGCGCTTGTGGATGCCTTCCGCTACGGCAACAGCCCGGCCAGGCAGCTGGCTGAGAGAGCGTTGAAGCATTTGAACAAAATTCCCAACTTTTCTGGAGTGTTTCCCAAAGTGTAAAGTTTCGTCTTTCTCTCTTTCTTTCTCTCTCTTTCTCTTTCACCCTCTCTCTCTCTCATTTTCCCTTGGAAAAGAGTCTACCTCGACTCGTGTATACAAGCCTTTTCTTTCCATTCAGTGCAATTACAATGTCATTTTTTTTCCTTACCTAGTCTAGCCAGCAGGCAACGGAGGAGCTCACGGTGTAAATCAGTCAAGGCTGTTAGTGTTTTTGTTTCTATGTAGTTGGGAGAGCCTCCTTGGGCTTATGCTTACCATCATTATTATTATTATTCTTGTTTTGTGCACGTTTTGAATTTGAAAAATTTGTCACAGCGCCAGCATCTGAATGGAACCGAATTTGTACGGTGGTGTATTGTCCACCAATCTTTTTCTAGGGTGAAGCTTTACTTGATAGGGGGCAGAGCATGGACTGTCAGGTGCTCATCTCCTCTCTTTGCACTATCCCTTGACGAGAGGGTTGTTGTGTTCTCTGACTGACTAATTTTCTGCCTGCAGCGAAGTGCAAGGATCATAATCACAAGCTTGGATTGCTTGCTTGCTTGTGTTGTGTTGTGTTTTTGTGTTGTGTTTTCTTGCAATATTCTAAGAACATCTGCATGGTGGTGCGCTGGAGCAGGCCGAAACTGGGTCTTTACAGCTCGACCACCAATTCTAACGCATCATGCCTCTAAACACAAAACTGGCACCTTTTGGTCATTCTAGAAAGGAGCCTTGGGACGGAGAATCCCAGTGGTGTAGATCCTAATTGCGCCCTTAAAGTTTGGGATTCTCATAAACAGTTATTACCTTCTCATGTTGTTTTTTACTTGTTTTTTTGGTTGCTCCTATTAGGTTGTAAAGGAGCTCCAAATCTTGTACACATGGAAGGTGAACTTCTCAACCATAAATTGGGATTTGCTGAATCTTGCTATACAACATAGCACAATGTGGCAATAATGAGATTTTCTCCTTGCAGGGCTTGGTGGAACCGAGAAGTTTTGTGTTCTCATTGTGTAGGTGCTCTAAGTAAATGCCAACATTGTGGCAGATTTGATTCACCTGTCTTTGTTGTTTCAGCTGTTTTTGTTGTTTCTTGCCCATTAAATGTCTTTTTATAGCTTAACATTACTATGCAACAGGTGCAGGATATGTTTAGGATTCCCGCAAAATACAAAATACGTTTTGTTCCCTACTGTGGATAGCAAAAATAAGTGCTTCGGATAAAACCGCCAGAGAGTCCCAAAATTTGTGTTCCTTTTTTCTGTATACAAAAGCAATGTTTTGTGCTGCACTCATACAAACTGTGTGACAAATATTGTGACTGGTCAATTTAATGTCACACAAGTTCGCTGAATGTTTTATGTGACCATATGCATTGGTGTCAATGCACCTGTGTTATAGAAGCTCGTGTCCCATTGTTCCTTCTCTAATTTTTCAGTTCACAATTTTTTTGGATTTCTGTTGTGTAATAGTTGCAGAATGTTTTGGCTTATGCTGAACCTTTTTCCTCTTGAATAATGGTGTGAGTTGCAAATGTGCTAATTAGTAGAGTCTCCTTTTATGTGCACAAATTGCACTAGTGGTTGTACCAAATTATATACATCAACATGCATTAGTGAGCGTAAATGGAGTTTATGCAATGCATAATAGGTACATATGTAGAGGTGCTTTTCCTAGACTTAGTTGAAATAATCTCATGTTTTTTTAGGAACTAAGATGGATTATTTATGCATTTTTCAACCTTGAACACAAGTCAAATTTTGATGTACGTGCATCATGTTATGTAGAAATGAAAAGCTAAACTATCATGTTCCCATGCATTGCAAATTTTGAGATAGGTTTGGGGACAAAAGATCCAGATCCGTTCCCCACTCAAATCATTCCCATACAATCTAATTTTTACCTAGTTTAATTCTTCAATGCTGGGTTGAACACTTCGTGGTTGATTTTTACATATTTTTGCTTACTTTTGCATATTTTCATCCACACTAACCAAATTATAAGTGGGATGAATTTTTTTGTTGAACAAAAAGTGTGTTCCATGTCCATTTGTTGAATAAAAAGTGTGCTCCATGTTCATACCAACATGTTGCATCAATTCATGGATCATTTGGATTTATTTATTTATTTAAATGTGATGATATAGAGTTTATAGGAGGTTAGTTTAGCCATTTTGGTTTGGAAAAATGTACAACCATACATAAAAACACAGGCCAATTTTTTTTAATGAAGTATCTTTCCAAAACCATTCGCTAAGAATGCAAAAAACGTAATCCTTTTCCTTAAAGATGCCAATTTGTGCACTTCAAGATTAGTACCCATCTTGACAAGCACCCTCAAAAGGGTCCCTCTTCAAAAAATTATAGATGTGCCCCTTAGACAAGGGAGCTCTATTGGACTTCATGTTTTGTTTGCATTCAAATCTACCTTAAAGTGTTTGTTTGGATTTAAAAAATGTAATATCTGTATTTACTCAAAAATATTTTAATTGTCTTTATCATTTATCTACAGAAATTTTTATTTGAAAATTTGCAAAAGTTAAGTTCATCTTATAGTGTCTCTAAGTTTTATGCTTGTGACTCTCCAAGCAAGCACCCATATCAGACACAATTCTTGAAGGGACCAAGATCAAAATTAAAGGGGTTCTTCTAATTTTCAGAGAGAACAAGATCAAGATTGGAGGGATTACTTGAACTAGAATGATTGCAACAAAAGTTCATAGCAAAAAAAGAAGTCAAACATTAGCAAATCAAACTTTTATTGATAATCAATAGCTAGAAGAACAAGATACAATTGGTGTTGATGAGCGTGAGGGATAATATCTCTTGATTCTCTATTTATACTATTGGTTGATTAGACTATCCTACTTTGAGTTCATGGCAAGTAATGACTTAAACCTCAAGTTCTTTTGTTTGTATTTCAAGCAAATTGAGTTATTTTGCTTGGACTCAAACCAACCTAAATACTATCCTCTGACCCTTATGGCACATCCACTACAACTTAGAACTTTCTAAAAGCCTTCTAAATTATACTAAGGTATATGGATTTTATTAAGGAAAGGTTACAAGTTGAGATTGAAATGTGAACATACCATGTTTATGACAACAATAGATCAACAATTTCTCAAAATTCAAATATCAAAAGAACTTCATCTTACAATTACATCATGGTTGCTTATTGCCACATTGAAGTATATGGCCCACTTTGTTCAACAAACCTATAGTAAACTTGTGAACAATGTAAAGTAAAAATAACTTTTAAAAATTATGTTGCTCTTCAATTTTACCGAAAGTCTTTATAGGGCTTTAAGTAACTACATATTTTGAAAACTAAGAAAGGACAAAAGATGTTAGTTTTTAGATGTAGATTGTTGCTCTACCATGCTTTAATCTCCTTTCTAAGGGCAATTTTGCATTTACAATTCCAAATGCGTATACCAAGCTAATCAACTTCCAATAACATGTTTGTTTTGCTTGAAATTGCCTTCATTCAAGCTAGTATCTTGTGTATTAAAAAAAAATTGAAAATAGTTTAGTAGTAGATTGGTGATAGGTTGGTGATAAATTGGTATGGGTTGGTGATAAATTGGTATGGGTTGGTGATAAATTGGTATGGGTTGGTGGTGGCCTTGTAGTGACTTTAGGCCTTTCATTGAAAATATGTGATTAGTTTAAAATTTGATGAGTAGTTGATTAGATGGAGAAGGGTTTGTGGAAGGAATCCACATTTCTCTAAGATAGGAGGCTCTAATTTGATTTGGGTTCTAATTGCATTCACTGTCTAAGAACGAGTGACATGTTCCTTCAAAATTCTATTATTGTTATTGATGAGTTAGGTAGGCTTAGCAAGTTAGGTTGCTAAGCCTACCTACCTCATCAATAACAATAATAAACATTTGAAAGAACATGTCACTTGTTCTGAGACACTGAAAGCAATTAGACCCCGAACAGAATTAAAGCATCCTACCTTAGCTCTACACAAAAAAAGACTGTGAGAATTTGTTTTAATTTCAAGCTATTGTCTCCTTTGCAATCAATCATTTAATCATAGAAAATTTTGATTGATACTGTTGTATTTTGCTATGTTTTGATGGACACCAGATTATTTGGATACAATCAGATACTCTTGTAGGGATATTGGAGAGGAGATAATTACCAAATGAATACACATATTTGGTACAGAACACGGCAGCTGCTTGCCTGCACAAATCATAGCGTGGGGGGAGCCACAAGATTTCTAGTATTTACTGCGTAATCAGCAACACTAAATGCTTGCATGTGGAAAGAATGCAACTTTGACTCCTTGAGGGCCTGCACAAATCATAGTGTGGGGTAGTGTTTGAGGAGAAATTTTAGCTTCACCGGCTTAAATCCGGCATTTCCAAGTTTCAGTCGGTTTTCCACTAACATGCATCGGCTATTTTTTTTGTAGAACTTCTAATTTTCTATTATAATATGCTATATTTAGATTTTTTTGGATAAAAAGACCGAATTTTTATCCGGTGGTTTTTGGTTTCAATTAGGTTTTTTGCAATTTCAACCGGCTGCTAATACATTAACAGCCTGTTCTCCCGTTCTCCCCAAACCCTGGTGTGGGGGAAACCACAAGATTTCTAGTATTTACTGCATAATAAGCAACACTAAATGCTTGCATGTGCAAAGAATGCAACTTTGACGCCTTGATGTGCAAGTGTCAACGCCGTATGATGCCAAACAAAAAAAATTGACAAGACCACGGATGTGATTACCAAAACAGCAAGTATATCCTTGAGCTCTCCACATTTGAGAGCCCCTATGGCCCCAACTTATATTCTCAAGGGTATCCTAACAATTTTCAAAAAAAAAAAAATCATGAAAATATTGCAAAATACAGGGGTGCCTATCAAAATTTCCCTTGAATCATCCAGTCCATCCATAATATTGCATATTCATTTTCCATTATGACTTGTGAAACAGCTGATTTAGAATTCTCTAGCTACAATTAAAATAGGCTTGCTTACATTCATTTATTACGATTTTTGCCTTTTCTTTAGAACATACATCAACTAACTCAAAAATACATTGCGCATTCAGAAATTGTACAACATCATTTTCCAAAGGTTCATTCCCATCTGCCGAGCCATCTGCTAGAATGTAAGAAACAATGTGAATTGGAGTATAAGGCGGGAAAATTTTCTTAGCTTTGTCTTTTGATTAAAATAAGAGTATTGACCCCTATATGACCAAATTGCATTTTATTTTTTATTTTATATATATATATATATATATATATATATATATTTGGCAACATTTCAATTGTGGGAAAACTAGTACTTATAGAATAATAAATTTACTCTCACAAAAAATTTAGAGGATGTGTGTTCAAGGAGTATTTTTCCAAGTTATGGTGGAATATTTAGTTTTGTTTGCTCAAGGGGCTCCAAAGGGAAATTTGTTTGCAGTACTACTGAAATTTTGGGATCTTGCCCAAAGGTTGAGGCAAAGATATTTCCTTGTGAGATTTTACCCAAACTCACCGCGTGAAGGCAATTGTTTTTGCTTAATGCCGTGCACTTCACCTTTGTTGAAAATGGCCCAATGTTGGTTAACCCCTAAAAGCCCAATTGTCATCTGGGGGACAACTGGATTTTGGACATGTACCTATAGCTAAAATATTTTGTGTGATTTTTTGAAACTTTATTTGAAGGTGGGTAATTCCAAGACCTACGTGGGCATCTAATTTTTTCTTCATTTTGACATTTGACAAAGAAGTTATGCAAGAATTTTTGCAACGCAAGGTAGGGAGAGCAATCCAAGCAGCCCAAAAACTTCTTTAAGATTTTTATTTTTAAAAATAAAAATCTAAAACGGGTTCTTTAGAATTTTAAATATGTAAAAAAGCTTTGAATCATTCAATTTCAATCAATGAGATGAAAGTTATGAGATGTTCTAGTTTGTAGGCACTTATGGATCCTCTACTATAAAAAAAACTTTGAAGTCTTTTATTTTACTCAATTTTCAATATTTTGGAAAAAATCTAAACCTAAGGAAGCAAATTTTTTATTACAAAATTATCACTGTTGGGATTTGCATTTTTCATTTCAATAATTAAATTCTTAAAAATTTAATGATTTGACTCATTCTCTACTTCTTTTTACTTACTATTTGTTTCCCATGTGTTGTATAGTTCCAATTGATTTGAAAATTCTCCCACACATACCTAACTTGGTCTTCTACATGGAAAAAATAAACTTCAACTTTGTGTAGAGCAATGTTTTTCAAGTAAGAGTGGTCAAAGGCTTATGAATGTTTTGGACAACATGGACAAAAACCATTTTTTTCACTTCAGATGTATATATCTCCCTCCTCTCCATCTAGAATGACCTTAATTTTTTTCCTACAAGTACTTCTTCTAGTTTAAGGCGTGATCCGAGGATAAGATTTGCAAAACAAAATTTGTTTCCTACTTTTCTACTCATTCCCCCCAAAGTGGCAGTTTTTAGTGACTTTCACACAAAAAAAAGGGCCTGGGGCTTTAGCGGTTAAGCTTGTCAAAATCATAGTTTTTGGCCAATTCTCTTTTTTATATTTTCCCTCCTTTGAAGCTAGCTAAAATCTAAGGCTCTCCCATTTGCATTTTGAAGAATATTTGTTTGTGGAAGCTTAAAAGTGTTGAAAAAATGACTTTGTATGAGAATTTCTTGAAGCTAGTTTCCTATTCTAAATTTTTAGTACATGTTTCCCAATTCAAAATGTTATGAATTTTTTTGGGCACATAGCTATCTCTATCACAAGCATCAATCCAAAAGAGTTTAAACAAAAAGGTGAATAGCTAGTGGGAAATCCTCCCTAAATTAGAGTTGCCTAGCATTTGAATGCCTCCCAAAAATTCTAATTCTTATTTCAAACTTATGACAATATGTGCAGTAAATGTCTTTCATTTTTTTACTATATAATAACTAAGTGGTTTCATACTAGATCTTACAGCAAATTGCACCACATTTTCTTTTTAATTTTTTTTGCCTACCCATTTTGAGTATTTTTTGGTGAAACAAAGCCAAAGGCCTTTAGGGGTTAAGTGTCTATAAGAATATGAGTAAAACATATAAAATCAATTCGACCTATCTATCAAGAATGCTTGAAGTTGGAATGCCTCCATATAAAAAATAATGTCATTTTAAAATAAATTTCTTGAACCGCATTCCAAATAGAGACATTGAGTTAGTTGTGAAACACATGTTTGATGAAAATATTAGAGGAACATTACAAACGTTACACTTAGTAGGGCTTGTCCAACAGTAAACAATGATCTAAAATTGCACCTTTTTGACTTTTGGTGTTAAAAAGAAAACATGTTCAAGTTTCTAACACTGCTTTGGGAAAGGGTTCCTTTTTAGCAGTGTGAAAATAGTGATGTATTTTAGGAGTCCAAATGAATTTGTCCAAATCAAAATGAACTTTGCTTCCCAATTTAACTCCTAAATGTCTAAAACGACCTTTTGCTTTCAATACAATATAAGGTATTTTTCTTGTAATTGGAATGGATCCACACCTTTACTACATTTGAAATCAACAAAGAATTTGGAATACATATCAATACATAAATACAATCCTAGTGAGCTATGTGAGATCCCAAATTAAAACTTCTAGTTGGTAACAAATTGCAATCATATGGCAACTCATCAACTATCCCCATGGGACGTTTAAGCCTACCACTAGGGACGTTTAAGCCTTTCGGGGGTTGAGTGAATTGCCTTAAAAAAAAATTTACAAAATTACAGCTTTCCTAAGCTAAAGGCTTTTTCTACTTGGTGGTAGGTGAAAAAGTATATTTGTTGGATGACCGGAAAATGTTCTACAACAGTAGCAAAAGATCTAAGTATTCCTTTGGATACTGTCTAGCTTATCCTTTCCTGTGGTAACTGTAAAATGTTGTATTTAATCTGTTGACGTACTAACTTTTTCCAGAAAAAAAGTATACTTTTCATTGACACAGATATTTTTGTAGGGCTATAGTTAAAAAAAAATACTCAATCCCTTTGGATCTTTACCACGTATTCTCCAAATATTATAGAAAAACAAGAAACTCCGGTAGTTTCAGTTGGAATGTAAAGTACAACCAGATATTTGAACCCCTAAAGGACCGAGCCATTTTTCAGTGAAAATCACTCAAAACTGCCACTTTTGGGGGGCTAGTAAGAAGGTTTTTTTTTTTTTTTTTTTTTTAATTTGGGAAATCCAACCATAAAATCTTGCCCTAGACTGGATTAGGTACGTGTGGAAAAAAAATCAGGTCATTCCAGATGGACATGAGTAAGATATTTACATCTAAAGTGAAAAGAAAAGTTTTTTTTCATGCTGCCCCAAAATTTCAAAAGCCTTTGACCGCTCTTATTACAAAAAAGTTTTCCCATGTAGGAGATCAAGTTAGCTATGTGTCAAAGAATTTTCAAATCAATTGGAACAATACAACACATGGGAAAAAATAGTAAGCAAAAAGAAGTAGAGAATGAGTCAAAACATTAAATTGTTAAGAATTTAATTATGGAAATGAAAAATGCAAATCCCAATGGTGATAATGTTGTGATAAACAATCTACTTCCTGAGGTTTAATTATTTTTCCAAAATATTGAAAATTGAGTAAAATAAAGGACTTCAAAGTTTATTTTAGAGTAGAGAATCCATAATTGCCCGCAAACAAAAACTCCTCATAACTTTCATCTCATTGATTGAAATTGAATGATTCAAAACTTCTTACCTATTAAAAAATCTAAAGAACCAATTTCAAATTTTAGTTTTAAAAAAAAATAATTTTTAAAGAAGTTTTTGGGTTGCCTAGGTGGGCAGTCCTCCCCAAAATTTCAGAAATTCTTGCATAACTTCTTCAATAATTGTTGGAATGAGGAAAAAATTAGATGCTCACTTAGATTTTTGAATTCCCCACCTTCAATAAAAGTTTCAAAAAATCACACAAAGTAGCTTATTCAAAGGTACATGCCCGAACTCCCACCTGTCCCCAAAGGGACAACGGTCCTTTAAGAGTTAAAGTGAAATGTTCATTTGGATAGTGTTTTCAGAAGTTAATATTCATAGCAATTAACCACAAGAATTATTTTCTTAAAAATCTTCCATAGAAGAAACAGAGAAAATTATGATTGTGGCGAAATCCAAAGATATCCTGGAGCCATGCCTGAGTTTGCAATATCCTGCAATTAAATAAAAGGGAATTAAAATCTTTTTGGATTTCCGCCTTGCTTGTGGGAACAGAAGCCGCTTGATACAAGGAATAGGAAGCTCTTTTATTTTGACACGTCATCTCTTGTTCTGTTTTTTAGGAGGAGGAAACGTTTAAAATTGAGGAATCTCTTCTCCTAAGATTATTGGGGCACTGGGGCCCATCAATATCATCAAATACCTGCCCTTACTTTATACTTGGATTCCCCAAATTAAAGTTAGTAACACCCTTCCTTTACATGCCTGAAAATATGGATTTCACTAAAACTCACCATGGACTCTTGACACCTTGTTTTTGGGGCTAGGGTAAAATAGGTCCATTATTTTATGACAAGGCTAAAAGTAATAATCTGTCCTTATTTTCAAAGTTGTTCATTTTCATTCCCTTCCGGAGTTTCTATGCATAAGTATGGGTCTTTGAATCCAAATGTAAACTCAAAATTCTCAAAATCAATCTCCTGATGGTAAATTTCTAGAATCCTATAATCTTTGGCATGTGAAAAAGCTCCTACTTTTCACTACGCCCCTAAAAATCAAGATATCAATGTCATCAAGTCTAGCGTGAGTTTTAGTGTGCTCTTGAAAATATTATAAGCGTGCATCCTAATTTGGGACTAATTAATATATTTTTGAACTTGATAATCCTAAAATTAGATAACTAGGAACCAAAAGTTAGAACTTGGAGAGATAGGTCCAAGTAGAGAAAGTTATTTGATTGAGCATCGGTCAAAAAAAATTACAGTATTTTAGTACATTTATATTATTTGCGTGTTGAATTTATATCTCAAGGATCAACTTTGAACTATTAAAAAAAAAGAAAAAAGAAAAAGAAAAAGAAAAAGCTTGTTTTTGAGATGAAACATGTAGAATATAGAATTTGGTAATGAAATGTCTGAAGACCCAGGGTTGCAAAAATATTAGGAAAGTGATTTGAGAATCTTTGAAATTTAGATGGGTGGAACTAAACAATGGGAAAAGGCACTACCGTAGCGTGACATGGGTTTTGTTTTTTTATTAATTGAAAAACGTTAAAATTAAATTTCCACAAAATGTCAAGAAATAAATACCAAAATTTGTGAATAAAAGAATAAGAGCTATAAACAAAAGTTTACTAATAAAATGCTAATGTTGCAGATTGAATTACCCATGCCTTGAATGTTAACAATTTAACCCCTAAAGGTCCAAGTGGTCCCTCGAGGGTCAAGTGGGGTTTCGGGCATATATCTACAGCTAAACTATTTTATGTGATTTTTTGAAACTTTTGTTGAAGGTGGGGAATTCAAAGATCTACATGGGCATCTAATTTTTTCTTCATTCCGACATTTATTGAAGAAGTTATGCATGAATAATTGAAAAACAAGGGAGAAGCGGGCAATCCCAAAAAAAAAGTTTGCATTTTTTATTTTAAAGTTTGAAATTGGTTCTTTAGATTTTATGTAAGTGAGAAGCTTTGGATTAATTTATTTTGATTGATGAGATGAAAGTTATGAGAAGTTTTAGTTTGCGGGTAGGTATGGGACTCCCAAACCTCCATTTCTTTTGCCCCTAGTAAAATTTGGTGCTTTACTTTTTTGAGCTCTTTGTGTATTTTTTTTTACTTTTTTCCCCAAGTTGTAGTAGACTAAGATTCCTTGGTTTTTGCCATTTGGATCAAAATAATTCATTTTTCTCAATTTTACATAAATCCTCCAATTTTGCCTTGTGTATATGCAAATTTCATGACCTTATGGCATTGCAAGATTTTACAAAGTATGATTCACACCTCTAGTTCATTTGAAAATTCTCCCACACATACCTAACTTGGTCTTCTACATGGGAAAAAAAAACCTCATTTTTGCGTAGAGCAATTTTTTTGATATAGGAGTGGTCAAAGGCTTCTAAAGTTTTAGGGCAGCAAGGAAAAAACTGTTTTTCATTTCAAATGTCAATACCTCACTCCTCTACATCTAGAATGAGGTGATTTTTTTCCCACAATTACCTCCCATAGTTTAGGGCAAGATCTTATGGTTAGATTTCTGAAAAAAACTTTTTTTCCTACCATTTTACTTATTCTCCCAAAAGTGACAATTTTCAATGACTTTCACAAAAAAATGGGCTTGAGCCTTTAGGGGTTAATTAGAATTTGTTACACACACCTAGTTTCATTCATGGTGAACATTATAAAAATTCAACAATTCCCACTTTTATTGTCCCTTTAAATTTGAAGGGACATGATATTTTGTTCACACTGAATATATGACGATCTCTGAAATAATTATGTATTTACAAATTGAAATCGTCTTTATTTCATATAATTATGAACAAACCATTTTGGGTGAAAATAATAATAATTCGTCATTCCAGAGAGGAAACCCATGGCACACTACGGTATGACATGTGCAATGATAGGAAGGATCCAAAATATTAATTCCAACAATTGATGATTAGTAGACCTTCATGATTTGTAAAAGAATCAACCCTATGTGGATACCATAACATGCGCATGTGTATGTATGTGTGTGTCTGTATGTATATGTATGTATGTATGTATATGTATGTATATATATATATATATATATATATATATATATATATATATATATATATATATATATATATATGACTTAATTTAGATATCAAATTTAATCATAATAAACCAATAACATATGGTTATAACTTTAATATTAAATAAAAGTAAAATTTAAATATAAATCATGCATTAGAGTGAATATATCACCTATTTATTATGCTCAATGTATGTGTACATCAATATCAACTACTTTCAGCCAAACACATGGCTAACCATAACAACTATATTGTCCCTTTGGGTGATTTTTACTTTTCAATTTGATCCGAACGACTTTCCAAACACCGAATGGAATATATCTTCATCAACCCATGTCCAACCCCAGATTTTCTTGTACTTGCCGTATGTATTTTTCAATGCGTTACTAACAAAAATATTCTCAAATGCTATTCACTTTATAATTTTTATTAAAGGATCTATTTTAACATACTGGGTCTGTATATGGGTAGATTGAGGATGTGCTCAACTCAAGATAAAGAAGAATGAGAGAATTGACTAACTACCTCGGTCGATGTAAAGCTGCTGGTGAGACGGATGGTGCGACAAACCATATAAAGTTTTCAAAAGGAAACATGTTTCTGGTTTTCTAAAGATGTCAAATGGCCATGTGATGACTTTTCGCCACTAAATTGGGGCTAGTGGGGCTGGTGGGGATGGAAGGCCAAGCAAAGCAGGCAAAGCAGGGCAAATGGTGACGGGGGGAGGCGCAATGGGGAACTCGCTGCTCCGCTGCACGATGGCCGCTGCATCTGCGAAGAAAGCCCTGGCACTCTCCATTTTGGGTGTGCCCTGCTTTTTTTAGCACTGGTGGTGGTTATTCTAGTTAGGACCAGTTTCCATTGGTAACCGGAACTGGAGGCCCATCCTGGTTGACCAGGGCAGAGAAAAGAAATAATTATCAAATCTTGATTAGGTTTTTTTTTGCACTGTAGTTGCACAGTAAATACACATACGTGCCCTTTGAAGTGAGGTGAAAATCTCAAGGGACCACATTGCATTCGTGTATTTCAAATCCTACTGTTGCAAATTTGGTGATAAATCACCAGAAAAAAAAACCCTGATCTTGATGAGACTAAGGCCCGGTTTAGACTAGCATCCGGCCGAAATTTTCTCAAATGTAATTGGTTGAAATTTGGCTTTTCTCTGCTGTTGGGTTTGGATTGCGGGTTTGTCCGGTACTTTTACATCCATCTTCACCACCTTGGGGACCACCCTATATAGCCACGTCAGCGGCCAAGATAGTGAAGATTTGGGGCCTGCTCCAAGGGTGGTACCAAACATGTTCGGCAAAGGCACACTCTTGGATGACACGCAATTACACGCAGAAGTTTGTATTGGGCAAAACACCGGATGGGTGCCAATTTCTATATCTTGACTGGTTGCTAGTCTGAATTGGGCCTTATAGTTTTAAAAGCAAGCTCTATCTTGGGTCCAGAAGGTCTAGGAATGTTAACCAACTTTTGCTAAGCTGGAAGTCTAGGCTTGGACCCCTCTAGCCCCCAATAGAAACATGCTCTTAATTGAGGCAAGTGGAAGAAAATCTCAGCTTAGGTCTCGCTCATACAGAGCTGTTGCGGCTCGCCGTGTCTATGCTTCTGTCTGTTTTCGGTAGTGTATCACCAAATAGTGCATTTAGATTGCTCCATATCAATTTATTGACATTTCACACTATTTAAATATTTATCAAGACCATAGTAACTTTTGTCAATAATTACCGTGATAAGCAATGAAGGAAGCACTGAGGTTGGATGTAGCAACAAATGCCTAAGCTAGGGAGCAAAGAAGCTGGAACTTTTTACAAAACCAAGAATTACTATAGCATAAAGAGAGTTGCATGCCCCTCCAAATGGTCAAGGATTATGCATGTAACTTTTTAAATATTACAATTTCTCATGGTTTACCACATGGAAACAACTAATTTATCTTTTTAGAGTTGTGTTGTTATTACAAAGACCTTTAAAAGTTGCTTATTGCAATAATTATTGTTGAAAATTATTGTAGCGGCAGTAAGTATTTAAATAGCATAAAATGTTGAGAAAATAGTGTGGGGGCAACCTAAACGCAATATTAGGGGATTTTCATATATCTCAAAAAAACGATGAACGAATGAGCATGAACGAAAACTCGTTCACCGGTAAATACACTATGATGACCTCCGGGAGGTAGTCATGGCTCATTCACTCTGTGAACCCTACACATTTTTCACGAATCTCATTCACGTGAACGATTTCTGTGCAAAATGCCATAATTGAAACCCCGTATTGAGAGTAGCCATTTGCGGGGTTGCTCGAACAATTGCGTGAGGAGAGTGGTCCGCTATTGACCGGGCTGTTTTTGCTACATGGCTGTGCCCAATCAGCGGGCCTCCTCAGATCCATGGATCTCCCTCGCAGGCATCTCACGCGTCCACCATTCCGGACCGGGCCAAATTTTGATTCTTCGAGCCCGCGTGCCTGTCCCATGAATCCATCATGCCTTCACTTCCCCCCCGATACCAGTCAGCGAAGTTGTTCTCCCGGAAGCTGTCAGTAACCTCATCCTGACACTCACGACAAGGGAAATTTTGTTTGGAACGCCATATTCGTTAATTTGGGAACTATGTTCAAATTTGGGACTTGTGAAGGTTTAAGGTGGTCACCTTAAACTCAGCTCTACGTTTGAGCAATATTTTTTTTGGTACATGTGCCCTCATCTAAGAGGAGAAATTTGTGAGGGAAAATATCTTAGTGGCTCAAACTGAATCTGATACCTTTGAATTTGGTTTAAGGTAGCTTTTTGGGTTTAAGGTGAAGTTCAATTTGGGAACCGTGTTTTCCCAATTTAACAAATATGGCGTTTTAGGCAAATATATCTCCTCTTTTTCAGAAATCTTACCTCAGCTACACCAAATATTACATTTAGAGCATCTCCACAGGTTGACTCAAGCCGCCCAAACACTGTGGCTAGAGGCTATTTGGATCTCCATTGATACCTCGTGCATGCAAATTTTGAAAGCAGCCTTGCTAAACTAGGCTCCGGGGACGGTGACCTCCCGGATCTCTCTTCTCTTTTGGTGAGCTACAATTATGGACTACAGACACGGATGTTGGGGGTTGCTATTCTTGGTGCCAATGAGAGGTCTCCAATTTGCTAGATGCTGCTGTCTCTCATTTGAGGTGTCGTGAAATCTGAGTGACTCCGTGCCAGAAAAAACATAGTCCTTGCTCAGAATGAGACAATTGATCCTCTGGCGCATTTGCTCCTAATTGCATTGGTGGAGATCCCTGCACTGAACTGCCCCTGAGGGCCCGCTCAAACTCCTTTAGCGAGCTTGCACTTTGCCGGACCGGTGAAGATGCTCTTAGGTTGTCCCACACTATATTATCAACATTTTACATTGTATAAATATTTACTGCTGCTACAATAACTTTCATCAATAATTATTACTGTAAATAAATTTTAAAGGCCCGACAACAACAACAAAGTTGTAATAACACAAACTAGTGGCGTCCATGTAATAAACCATGCGGAGTTCAAGTATCTAGAGAGTTACATGCATGTGCCTTCAAGTGGCCTTGTGATGAGTCATTTGGTAATTTACCAAGGTAAGGCAACCTAATTGTCAAGGCAACCTAAATGCACTATTTGGTGTACTTTTAACACTAGGGTGAAAAAAATGGATGGAGTTATCAAATGCATGTCAAGGTGGGTTGAAAATTGGATGAAAGTTAGCAAAATTGGTTGGTTTGGAAATTGAATTCAACATGTTTTTCACTAGCTGAGGTGAACCAAACCCCCTTGTTGCCCCTTGCCTAGATGAATGTGGGGCCTTGAGGCTTTGTCTATTGCACATTCATGTTTTTAGGTCAAGGTGAAAAAATTCCACAATTTTATAAACAAAGACAATAGTGATAATTTTCCCCCTATTATGGCATTCTTCAATTGTATCCTCATTTATGGTTCTAAATTAAAGCAAAGTTTGTGAATCCAAATGTGAACTCAAAATTCTCAAATTTAATCTCTTGATGGTAAAGTTCCAAAATTTCAATATTTTTGAAATGTGGAAAAGCGGAGTTTTTGATTTTGATCCACAAGCTTGTAACATCGGGAAAAAACCTCTGCTCTACACAATATTGTAGCAATATTGCATCAATACTGATTGCAATGGCTTCACAATATAATATTGATGCAATATTGCAACAATATTGCACGCAACTAAAATAAACACAATACTATTACTATATGTAAACAATATTACGTGCTATATAATAAAGCGTTATTTATACAGTAATGAAAGAGTCATACTTTAATATCATATAATGCATCAGGAAAAAAAGGACATCTTCCAATTTATTTGTGTTTAGTTTATGAGAAAGAAAAAAAAGACTCCATGTACGCATGGCAAGCCACAAGCTCTACAATTGCACCACACAATCTACTATAGCACCAAGACTCCCTAGGAGGTCACCCATTCGGGTGCTACTCCAACCTGAAGGCAGCGCTTAACTTTAGAGTTCTCATGGTGTGGCCACATTACTGCACCACATGATCTTAGACGTGCACATATAAATATTAAATTGAAATTTACCTAGTTATCCTCATTCTTCTTCATTTGATTTGTAAAATCAGCAAATTTTGAAGGCCACTATGGCATAGTAAAACAACTTTTTCAAAATACCTTGGACTAAAAAAGCTATTTAATTAAATTAGGTTTCTTTTTTTTAAACATATCAAATTTTGATATTTCATTTAAAAGTTATGTACAAAATTATGAGAGGGTGTTGGAAAATGTTCAAGAAAATTTCCTTTTCAACCCCTCTTAGAACTTTGCATATAATTTTTTTTATTGGAGGCTCAAAATGTCAAACAAATTTTTGGAAATGAAAGTTAACTTACTTAAGATCTTTTTTAAGATCAAGTTTTTCTAAAAACAATTGTTTCACTATTCCTTAATGGCCGCCAAAGTTTAGTAAGTTTAAAAATCTCTAAATTGTGGAAGATTAAGTTTTTTTTTTAAATCCATTGCACAATACCCTCCAAGAAGACTTACAATCCCAATATGAGGTCTAATAAAAAATGTGATCATCAAATTTTCTTAAAACTATAATTAAGTTTAGCAAACTTATTGAACCATCATACTCAATTGTATAGAAGTAGTCATAATATAAGAGTCAATTAGTAAAATATAATTGTAATTTACAAACATATACTAAATAACATTGGGGAAGGCAACACCTTCACATCCACTCATCCTTCACCTCCCAAGGTGAAGAATGAGTCTTCTCCATCTTGGAGAATGGGCCCTCCCCATTAAAGCAAGAGTACCAAAATCCTATTCTCTTGCAATACTTGCATAGTATTGTTTTAACACAAAAAAATTATTGTAAATTGTATAGTTGCAATATACATTCAAAACAATTCTTAGTTAAGAATATTGTTGCAATCAACATGACAACAATACTGAATTCTTCAAATATTATTTGCATATACTTTTAGTATTGCAACAATATTGTAATTGGATACAAATTAAAAATATAGCAGTATTTGTGCAATACTATATCTTTACAAACTTTATCTTAATTGATTGGTTGTTTGTAATATTGATTTAAGAAAATTCTAGTATATACCAATGTTGCAGTATTGCTTCAATGGGGCTCATTGCATCAACACTGCAAAATTATTAATCATTGCAATATTGCTAAAAGTGCCAATTTTACAATACTATAACAGCATAATTTCAATATTGCATCAATACTGCTGAGGACAAAAAACCTGTGAATACTGTATCAATATTGTTGATGTAGGGGGGTGTTTTCCCAATGAAAGGCAGCTGACCGAGCTGTCTGCCTCATTCATCCAAGCAAGGGTAATGAAGGGGATAGTTCACTATGGCCCCATGCTTGGTGACAAATTCTAGCTTCACATAACATTGTTAACCTTTGCTGGGAGGGATCCTTTTGCTCCCTCAATATCAGGAGGATCCTAGCAAATGGCATTTGATGGCTTTGCCCCTCACCAATCAGCGATAAGAATTTATAACTAAACTCTCCTCCCATGTATCCAGAGGAATATCCTTCTACGGTTGGGGGAGGAATGAAGCCGGGTTAACAATGTTATGCATTGGTTAGAATCTAGCATTTCCCATTTTCACTTGGTTTCCGGATACTATCTATATGTATATTATAGTATACTATGATTACACTTATTTGAAAAATCTGGCCAATCGTTTTAATCGGGTAATTTCAAATTTCAACCAAGTTTTTTTTTGTCATTTCAACCAGCTCACTTGGAATTATTGCCAGTTCTCTTTGATCATTGGTATCTACAATAGGGGGCTTCAAACATCAACATTTTTAGGTGACTCACGTTACAATTCATCTTCGTGAATTCACTTGTGAACCTCACCGTGACTCACCTTTAGACTTCACTCCTAACGTGATTCACGTGAGGTGTGAACTTCAAAAACTCATCTTTGTGGCTTCTCGCGGCTCATTCACGCGTGTCTTCAAACCCCAAAACTTCTCTTGTAAAAATTTCAGCAAACTCACGGGTGTCTCAGACTTTGCGCGTGAGAGGGAACAAAAACAATTCACTGGTGCCGAAGATTCTGTGAGGTGAGAAGTTCAAGGGCCACATTTCATGTTTAAAGCCCCCCTAATACTTCAAAATCTAAATGTTGCCTCCTTTATACTAAAATTATTGTTGGGGATTGATGTGTACACTGGGCGTTTGTTAACCCTAAATCAAGGGGTAAATTTTAGATGTTTGTCATCAAGAAGTTGAATTTAAAAAATTTGAATTCATATTTGGATTTAGATATCTTGATTTAGTCTAGAATCACAAATGAAGATATAATTGAATAACTCCAAAATAGGGGCAAATTATTACTTTCATCTTTGCTTGTAAAAAAAGTTAAGCTTTTTCACCTTGGCCTCCACAAATATGTTTGTGAAGCACACCAAACCGGGAAGGGAGGAGAAAAAGTACGGGAATGGTGCATAAAGGATGGAATGAGGGTTAGTTGGTTGTTGATTGGTCAATTTTACCCCCAGTGTATAGTGGGGGGATATAGCCAGTCATTTACTATTACAGGGTATGCATTACAGATGCCTTTAATTGAACAATGACCAACAATCCGGTATACAAATGTGGAATGACAGGTGTCCTGTCTGATATAGAGATGTGCAATCTAGCTGGCACAGGGACCTGCTGGAGAATTTTCAAGCCATCTCTTTGGAGCTAGAGAGAGAGATCAAACAACGCTTTGCTGTAAGTTTGCCAATGGGTTGGCAGAGAAAAGCATGAGACGGAGCATTTGAGGAGAAATTTGAGGAGAGAGGGGTTGGCGACTTGTAGTGTTCCACTCACAAAACTAGTTGTAATCCTCGACAACCAAGCATTTCCCAAATCAAAGGGTTAGGATACTGATCATGCCGGGAGGTAGACCTTCAAGTATTTTTTTCCAACAAGGCTCAAACCCTAAGAGTCTACAATTGAATCAAGGAAATGAGGCCACCAGCTCACAAATGTTGCACATTGTGCAACAGAATTTGACGTACCACAATTTGCGCATCTTGTAGCACCTCTCCGCTTCATTACAACCCCCAATTTGCCAAGCTTGGGTACAATGTAAACCAAGGTGCAAGCCCATCTAAACTCAAAAGACCTAATTCTTCAATGTGGAGAAATAGGATCCTGTCAATGGGGGCACCCAAGGGTTAAAATAGTACTCTGCCCTTATTTTGAAAATGGTTAACTTTTTTATAGATTACTATAGTTGGGTATCTAAATCAGTAGTCAGGGGAGTCGGTTATCAATACAAAGTTACTCGATTGAAAACTTGAAACGGCAAAAAAAAAGTTTGAAATTTTGAACCTACCAGCAAAAAAATAGGTTAGATTTTCCAAATAAAATTAACTATGGTATATCATACTACAATTACAGTAGTCTCTCAATACAATTAACCTTTGTAAGAAAAAGGCTTGCGTAAGATGACTGTCCGTGTTGGTTGGAGGAGCTAGAAGGGTTGTTTGGCTACAATGAATGCTTTCCTAAAATGAAATGAATATTTTGTCTAGACACCTTCATCTTAGCCAAGCACCAGTGTATGTATAGCATTTTGTGCATTCAGGAAAGTGAGTTGAATTCGGAAATAATGGATTTTAGCTACAAGTGTGAATTAACCTCTAGGAGTGTTAGCTTTCAATATCTAAACTACAAACAAACTGGCAAGCTTCATGTCACTAATGTGTTAACAAAATTTCATTCATCCAAATGTTATGTAAAAGTTCTTTATGTGTGTTTTTTAGCATTATTCGTGACTTGAACTCTAGATGATAGCGGTCTTTGTGCAAGGTTGTGAATTAGCTCAAGTTGCAATTGAAGAAAATGAAAATCTTTAAAAGCCAAAGATTTTTTTGACTTAGATCTTAACCTTCCACATTATATTTTTGATCAAAATTCTCTCTCTTGTGCGAGGCAATCACTAGTAACTTTGAAAAGCAAGTGAATGCCACTTGGGTAGTTAGGGGGCATGTCCAATCCTAGACCCGCCAAAGGCTGTTTAGTACATAAAGTTTGTGAAAACGATCAGCACATAATAATGATATACTTCATACCTTGTGTACAAAAATGAAGTGACTACTCGTTTGAGAAAGCTTCTACTATGGGGGCTCTAGCTTCATTGGCTTTAATTACCTTAGTGGAATGTCTTCCATATGGCAGCTAGAGTGTTGCCACCCACGCTCCACTAAGTACTTTCTCTCCTACCACTGTCTCACCATAGTACATTTTCCCACATTGAGCTGCCCAGATTAGCTTGAGAATAACTACATTGAATATTGCATTTAGGTTACTCCAAATTAATTTCTCAACAGTCTACACTATATAAATATTTATTACTGCTACATTTACTTTCATCAGTAATTATTACAACAAATGATTTTTATAGGGCTTGGCAACAATAACAATGTTGTAAAAAAACAAATTAGTGACGTCCACATCGTAAACGATGTGAAATTCTAGAATTTAGAAAATTGCATGCACCTCCAAGTGGCCAAACAATGAGTTATGAAGTAACTCTCTAGAGTAAGGCATCCTAATTGTGAAAGCAACCTGAATGCAGTATTTAGTGCGATAACTCCAAAGAGTTGAAAATACTATTTATTTTGGCAAATTTTGGTTATAGTTTTTGTTGTTTTGGTATTAGCTACAATGCAATGTCTGGACATTCTCAACAAGTTTTTGTTTTACAGGAACCTCGCTAGTAAATTGCGTCGTCGCAAAAAAAAGCCAATTGTACAGTAGAACTCCTCTGTACCAATATCCTCGAAACTGATATCCTCTATAATCTAATATACAACACAAATCTCAATGTCAGATCATACTTCAGCCATAAACCAAAGTAATTAATTCAATAGTAATAATACTACTTGGTGCTATCCCAGCACAAACCTCAAGGTACCTAACTAATAACTTACTTTTTGGGGTCCCAACCATATCAGTTTAGAGGAGTTCTACTGTAGTTAGATAAAAATCTGGAGATGTTTAGCCCAATAAAGAATGGCTGACCTGGACTGGCTGGAGCTGGACGCTCCGGTCCAAATTCCTGGGGTGAGCAGAATCCTGAACCTGAGCGGAAGTCAAAGAGCAAATAGTACGTGTGACGTACACATAATCATCAGGGCACCTGGTGACGCACTGATGATTGGCCCCTTCCCTTCCAAGGCAAAAGCAGCATGCATTCGGGGTAAGTTTTGAAATTCACCAGCCCAAATAAGGCATTCCCCATTTTGAACCGGTTTTTTTACAGGCATGTACCGGATATAACGGTGATACCCTAGTTATTCTGTTTTGGAAAATCTGGCCAGTTTTTATCCCATAATTTCAATTATCAATGGCGAAATTACAAAAGAGTAATAAAAATGAAATAAATTACAATTTGGGTAACAAAATTGGATAACTTCAATGGATTATGCAATTGTTGAGGGCGCAAGCCGTTGAAGTCGGCATCGACGCCATTGCCAACTTGTTATTGGTCATGATCCTTGTTCTCTCAGTCGCGATCAGTTGCGACCCTTGCTTGCACCTAGCAACCAATGTTTGCCAAACAATTGTAGATCACACACTATCAAGGAACGATCACTTACCTTTTGCTCACAAGTAACCCTTCAAAACTTCAACCTCACATGCTCATTGGTTACATCCATACATTGCACATCGTCTCCCAACACAAAGCTGGTTCATAAGTAGCGGTTGAGTATCAATTAGACGGTGTGCAATGCACGACCATGAATGAGACGTAACCGGTGAGTGTGTGAGGTTGAAGGTCTGAAGTGGTACTTGTGAGCAAAAGGTAAGTGATCGTTCCTTGATAGTGTGTGATCTACAATTGTTTGGCAAACATTGGTTGCTAGGTGCAAGCAAGGGTCGCAACTGATCGCGACTGAGAGAACAAGGATCATGACCAATAACAAGTTGGCAATGGCGTCGATGCCGGGTTCAACGGCTTGCGCCCTCAACAATTGTATAATCCATTGATGTTATCCAATTTTGTTACCCAAATTGTAATTACTTTCAAATTGTTACCCAAATTATAATTTCTTTCATTTTTGTTACTCATTTTGTAATTTCCCCATTTTCAATCAATGTTAGGGTATGTTCACACTTGGTGTTCCTAGTGATAGTAACATAGGAAAATTAGATGCATTTGGACACATCTTTAGACCGCTTTCATATTGCTAATTCCCTTCCTAACATCAAGTGTGAACATACCCTTATTAACATTTCAACCAGTTAGATTTCAATTGATAGCCGTTTCTCTCCAATCATTGGTTTTTAAAATCCATGATCCAATAAAGAGTTTTATTGCAGTTTTTATTGGTTTTATGGATTTTCACACTAGCCCCTTTTTTTTGTTTTTTTAAAGGAAAATTTTATGGATACTCTTGAAGTTTGCAATATTTGCATAGATACCTTTGCTTTTTCAGAAATTGCACAAATACCCTTGGACAATAATTTTTAGACATTTATTGGTGTGCTTGTGCTTCCTTCATGACCAATGTTGAAGAAGGGAATGTAATGAAACAAAAAAGAAACAATGTCCGTACAAAGGAAGAAGGGAAGTGACATGCAAAACAAAACAAACGCCTGAAAATCTTGGTCCAAGGATATTTGTGAATCTTCTGAAAAAGCAGGAGTTTCTATGTAAATATTGCAAACTTGAGGGTAATCCATGAAATTTTTCCTTTTTTTTTAATACCCTGGCCCCTGGGGTGTCTAGCATCCAATATCTACAATAAGAATAGATTTGCAAGTTTGCTGCAATTATTGTCTTAGACCAAATCTTATTCACTCAAATGTCATGTAAAATTTGCTTTTGTGTACTATTCAACAGTATAGCTTGTCTAAACAAACCCAGATGCATAATGAATTTTGTGCAAGGCTGGGCATGGATTCGGGTTGCAGTAAAAGAAAATGAAAAAATGGAAAAAAAATGAGATCTTTTGGCTAAGTTTCTTACAAGCCCAAATTGGTTTTTCCTTAAGCGTTTCAAATCTATAATCTTCTTCCTACCATGCACTCTTAGGAGTCAAAGAGTGCTACAATGGCAAAAACTATTATTAACTGTATATTCCTTTATATTTTGGATAAAAATCATTACTTCATCTATGTGTTGTACTCGTGTCATACTTTCATCTGATTTTTGGGATTTCATCCAATACTTTATGAGAAACGGAAGTTCATCACGCGGTACATTCCACAAATTTGAGCCCAATTTTTAGCCATTATATCATATTTAATTGGTGTACTTTTATCACTCCTTTGTGCAAAAAAAACAGGCAAGGTTTACACCAGTTCTATGTGCTTCAGGAGCATTTGCTAAACGAAAATTACTGTTGTTATTGCAGGTGTCTAGATCCATTAGAGGGTTTGAAATTTTGATATACTCCATAGTCAAATATCATTAGGAAAAATATGAGGCCCAAAGAAGGCCTTTAGAAACAATTCCAGCCCTCCATTCTTTTGGTTCCCGATGTGGGGAATCAGCCCGTGCTAATGGATAGAAAAATTTAATTAAAAAAATCCGTAAAATCAAAAAAAAAAAAAATCTTAAAAAAATATGAATTTTTTTTGATTTTTTTTTTAAATTACAAAAAATCAAAAAAGTTGACATGGCATCAATGATGCCACATCAGCCTGCGCATGATTTTATTGCAAATCGGGTTCCCATGACTGAGGACCCCCCAAACTCAAGGCCTTATTGGGGCCCCATATTTTTCCTAATGATTTTTCTCTTAGCCCGATTTGCTACATCTTTATATTTTTTCAAGGAGGTTTTATTTTTTATATTTTACTTTTTCCTTGTTTTCTCAAGCAAGCGTTTCGCACACCTTGCAATACACCCCAAAAAAAAAAAAAAACTGGTTTCTCAAGCATAAATCGCAATTTTGTGTGAGAAAGCTGTTGTTTTGCGTCAATATAACTCTGTTTTTTTTTAGGTTTGAAAATTGAAACCCCTTTTTCCCAAGTAGTAATCAGCTCTTCGAGGACAAGGGCAGGGAACCAACAATTGAAGAGTGCAACTTACTATAGTATAACCAGTAGTTTAATGTAACGCGCGACAAGGACGGACAATGGTAAGAATTTCATACTTAACTTATAGCATTCTCAGCTTTTATCGTTTGGTTCTGGAGCGACACTACTGCGTATGCAGTCAAGTCTAGTGCACATTCTATGCTACAATTCCCAAGAATACACGGAGTTTGAAGAATGCGTGCAGAAGGGAGTAGCCAATACCGTTTGAAACCAATCCAGTTCCTCATTGAAGAAACACTGTGAATTCCCTAGTATATTCCAAACAACCATCACTAAACACTCATAATTTCCAACACAAAACTCTCGGGAAAGTGAACTGTCACGATTCGACACTGGATACTTCTTGCATTTAGGTTGGCTTAAGCCCTGAACGGCCCATTGGCCATCTGTGGCCATATGTACAGTTGTATTTGAGGTGCTTTGAGGGCTTTTCAAAAAAAAATTACGCACCCACCATCATATAATCCTTCAATATGTATGGTTTTAATACTTAATTTTCAGCTAATTCAAATTTCTGAATATAGGTTGCGACTGTATTTGGTACCGTATCTCTAGAGCCCAAGGGCCCTTCAGCGATTAACAACTAGGTTGTCTTACCTTGGAAAGTTATCTCATGATTCTTTGCTTGACCATTTGGAGGCATGCCACTCTTTGAATATTAGAATTTCACATGATTTACAACTTGGATGCTGTTAGTTAGTTTTTTTTTTGCAACTTTATTGTTATTGTCATGCCCTTTAAACTGTTTATTGCAGAGTTTATTAATGAAAGTTACTATAATATCGTAAGTATTTAACACCCCTATAGGCCCCAACCCAATTTTTCTGAAAAAACACCAAAAACTGACATCTTTAGTGTTTTGATCCTAAGAAGATTTTCTTTTCAAAATTTAACAAGTCCAACCGTAGGACCTTGCATAGGACTTCTGTAAGGAGCCATAGTGAAATTTTCATGAGGTTTGAAGGTACGGATTGAGAGGCGTGAGAGTTTGAAATTGGTGTAAAATTTTTTTTTTGGTCTTTGCCCAAAAAAATTAGGTCCCTTTGACCACATGTGGCGGATATTTTGCAACATGGGTGATGTAGAGAATTAACTAACATGCTCTAAATCATGCTCAACATGTCTCCACCAATTTTCAAGGTCATTGAAGACATGGAACAAACTCTACTTCATGGCTGTTACTTTGGGTGAGATTTTGGCTATTGGATAGCACAACCATCCGATTTGGAACAAAATGCAAAGCCTAGTCGGATAAGTTGATAAATGCAGAACCATTGTTGTTGAAGATGGGTGAAAGCAACGTCTCATATCTTGGCAAATTTTTGCAAAAATCTTATCTCAAAGTCTGCTCGTGACCATTACACTAAGAAATCCGCTTGAAATACTAGAAGAAATTGCAAGATCCTTCTTTCAGCAAAATCCCAATTCATTAAATTTTGGATGAAAGTAGCATACATTAGCAATTTTTGAATGAAATTATGTATATCATTCATTCATTCCAATTTTAGCTATAATTTCATTACCTGCCTACATTCTGGGGTGCTGGTCGCTCTACCCTGGCAAAAATAAAAATAAAACCCTGGGTGGAAGTGACCCGGGATGTTGGAAGTTGGAACCAACAACCGAGGTGATTCCCATAGCAGTTGGAATTAGTTGGGAATATGTGGACCCACCCACGTACGCCTTTGCCGTTTGAAAAAAGATATTCAAATGAAACCCATGTGGAATCAAATAGAAATGGATGAAGGAAATCCCTTCAGTTAGTCAAGCATGTTACACTTGAGGTGGACAAGTATATTATCTACCCAGTTCCAAGGAGAGAATCTTCATGGGTGTCAGAATTCAGAAGCGCGCGCAACGCGACACCCTCGCTACAGTCCAAGGAGTCCACAAAAGATTTCTGGAAACTTGTGGCCGCAACAGTAGTGGATTTCTATTCCAGTTCCGCATCCGTCGCCTTTGCCTCCGCTGGCTTACATTCCTGTCATCGCCACCGCTCCTTTTCTACCCATGGCGGTGATTCTTACAAACAACCCAGACTCTCAAACAGGTGAAGTTTCAGAGCCTCTCCACCGTTGCACTTCAAACTTGACACTGCAAAAGATTACATTTAATTTTGGGAAAATTACAAAGGAATTGATATGCGTACCACACCTTCTTGACTATCCCACCACACCCTGGGGTAAATTTTAGGTTTCTAACATCAAAAATCTGAATTTGAGAATTTGGAATTTAGATTTGGACTCAAAGACCTTGATTTTGTCTAGAATCACAAAAAAGTTCTAATTGAACAATACCCAATGAAAAAGTTTACCTTTTTAATAAACAAAATTAAAAGTAATACTTTTTCCCCAAGCTAAGCTTTTTCATTGGGTGTTGTTCAATTACAACATTTTTTATGGTTCTAGATAAAATCACAATCTCTAAGTTCAAATCTGAATTCCAAATTCCCAAATTCAGGTTTTTGATGGTAGAAATTTAAAATTTACATCGGGGTGTGGTGGGATAGTCAAGAAGGTGTGGTATGCATATCAATTCCCAAATTACAAATATGGGCATGAAAATGAAAAATATTGTAAGTAAGGGCTTGGTTTCAAAATTATTTGTTAGTTTTTGTAATTTTTTTTTGATTTGGACATTGGTTGATTTAAATATATCACATCAAATATTAGCTAACTTCCAAAAACTTAGAGGTCATTCTAAAAATTGCCATGCCCTTTGCTGAAATATCATTATTTAGGCTTGATTTGGAGAGGCCTTTAAGTTTATTGGAAGTTAGCTAACATTTGATGTGATATATCTAAATCAACCGATATCCAAACTAGAAAAAAACAAAACTTACAAATCATTTTGAAACTGTGTCCCTATTTGTAATTATTTTGAAAATGTGCCCATGTTTGTAATGTTTTTCATTTTTGTGCCCCTATTTGTAATTTCCCCTTTATTTTTTGATTCCTTGATCTCCACCCTTATTTTACAAAGGTGGCCCTTGCACTTCAAATGCCTCAAAGTAGTCATTTGATCATTTACTAAGAGCATCTCTACCAGTTCGGGCTCTTTCAAAGTTTAATTTCATTTGTTTTGGCCGGCCCTCAAGCCCCTTGATCTCCACCCATGCTCTTCAAAAATATGGCCTTGCACTCCAACATGCCCCATAAATAAGCAATTGACCACTTATCAAGGAAAGTAGAGGATAAAGCTCACTAAACTTAGGATGAATAATGTTGAATAGTGTTTTAAAGGGCCCTTGCTAGACGCAGATTAGAAACAATAAGAGGGTGATTGCAAGAAATGCTTGTACTATTTTTTGTCCCCTTGGTCTTTGGGGGGTATGGGTAGTTGCAAGAATGACCTGCCAGTTTTTGTCTCAAATACCCTTAGTATTATGTAGTACTTTGAAGTACTATGAGCTTTTGAAATAATTTTTAAAAATAAAATAAAATATGGATAATTTGTAAAGCACTTAAAATAGCATACTTGTGAAAATTCAGACCTAGAAATTTTTTATTCTAAAAGTTATGCACAAAAATCAGAATCACCAACAAAAAGTCAATTTCTTTCTTGCTTTTTTAGAAAATAATAAAATAATTAAATAAAATAAAATAAAAAATAGCCTTTTGAGAACCCATTAAACACATTCACATGGTACAATTTCTTTGTTGAGGAATTTCTTTGTATTTTGCCAATGAAGGGATACATGATGCCCACTTTGAGACAATGTAGATGCCATGGAATTTATAATTTTGCAAAACCCTTCTATAAATGCATGTAAGCATGCTCCATAAACAATATCCCTAATTTATAACCCCAGAAAAGCTTTTTTGGACCCAAAATAGTACTAAAAACCCCCCAAAATGGCCAAGGTAGATACCTATTTGGGGGCTGCTTAAAAACATAAAAAGAATTTTAAAAAACACCAAAAAATCACTGAACGTCAATAACTTGCATGTTCACATTACTCTACAAGGACAAGTCAATATAACTTCTTTTGCAAAAATTACAAGCAAATAACAAGCCGCAAAAGGTGAGGGGGACAGAATGTAGTACATGTCATTCTTGCAATCACCCCTATAACTTTCGCGTTGTAAAATTTTTCTTATTTAAATTTGAAATAAAGGTACGTGTAATAATATAAAAAAAAATTTGATTTTTTGACTATTTATAAAATGAGTTTGCTATTTTTAATTAGTCCCCAATTAGGTGTCTACTTTGGCCATTTTGGGGGTTTTGAATATTACTTTTGACCCTAAAATAAAAATCTGAAGACCAAAATTCACAAACAAGTTCTTGTACTAAAGCTACACAATCCTACAAAAGATTTTTCAAAAATAGTAAAATGTCAACCTTCTATATGTGCTCAAAGTGCACTGAACACAATTTATTTTTTCCAAAAATGAATTTGATGGAAAAGGAGCACCTTCAAGTTAGGAAAAATGGCCAAATTTTAGTTTAGGTTTCTGAGTTTTTTTACTATTTTCTAAAAAGCAAAAAGCAAAGTGTCCTTTTTCTTGGTGTTTTTTTATCTCTCTATTTTTGTGCATAACTTTAAAAAAAATTTACAGGTTTGAATTTTCACAAGTATGCAAATTTTAGTGCTTTACAAATTATCCATGTTTTATTTAATTTAAAAATATATATTCCAAAAGCTCACAATACTACTAGAGTACTGGTACTAAGGCTATTTAAGGTTGTTTGAGAGAAAACTAGCAAGTGTTTCTTGCAACGTCTAGGGACACAGTGTCAAGAGAGGATTTTGAGAGGGCTTAGAGTATTTTCATCCACTTTGAATGTGTTTGAAGCACCGATGGAGATGTTCTAAGGTTTTAACCCACAATTTTGAAAGCTACAATTTTTAAGTTTGGTGCCTTGGGCATTCAAGGGTTAATCCCTAAAGGACCAAATGTCCCCTTAGGGGACAAGTGGTACTTTGGGCATGTACCTTTGGATAAGTTATTTTTTGTAATTTTTTGAAACTTTTATTGAAGGTCAAGAATTCAAAGATCTACATGAGCATCTAATTTTTTCTTCATTCAAACATTTGACAAAGATGTTATGCAAGAATTTATGAAAATTTAGGGAAATCTGCCCATTCGAGCTACCCAAAAAAATTCTTTAAAATTTAAATTTTTTTCAGATAAATTTTTATAATTGGTTATTTAGATTATATTAACATGTGGGAAGCTTTGAATCATTCAATTTCAAACAATGAGATGAAAGTTATGAGGAGATTTTGTTTGCGGGCAGTTATAGATTGTATACTCTAAAATAAACTTTGAAGTCCTTCATTTTTCTCAATTTTCAATATTTTGGAAAAAAAAATTAAACCAAAGGAAGTAAGTTGTTTATCACAATACTATAACCGTTGGGATTTGCATTTTTCATTTCAATAATTAAATTCTTAACAATTTAGTGTTTTGACTCATTTTCTACCATTTTACTTACTATTTTTTTCCCATGTGTTGAATAGTTCCAATTAATTTGAAAATTCTCCCACATATACCTAACTTGATCTCCTACATGGAAGTAAAAGCTCAAATTTGGGTATTTTTTTCATGTAAAGGTGGTTAAAGGCTTTTGAAATTTACAAACTTCAAGGATAGAAACTTTTTTTCTCACTTTAGATGTAAATATCTCCCTCCTCTCCATCAAGAATGACATAATTTTTTTCCTAGAAGTACCTCTTCTAGTTTAAGGCAAGATCCCATGGTTGGAGTTCCAAAAAATAAAATTAAAAACTACCTTCTTATTCATCTTCCAGAAGTGGCAGTTTTTGGTGATTTTGGTGGAAGAAAGGGCTTAATCCTTCAGGGGTTAACCCTTGAGCGCCCCTCAAGCCAGATTTTGGCCTCCCAAGATCAAACTTTGCAGGAAATGGAGTCCAAATTATGGGTGTACTGTCTTATAGTTGTACTTGGGGTTTATGGTAAGGTACTACTCTCATGCCACATCGTGGGCGATGGGGGTTTCACCACTTTTACAAGCATGGATTGTGCAAGTCAAGTATGACAATAGTATGCTAGAACTTCATTTCATGCGGTTTAGGATTTAGGTGCAAGGATAGAGACCATCGGCTATGGCCGATTCCATATTGTTAGGGGTGTTTTGGCACGCATGGCTCAAACTGGAGAAGGGTTTTGTAACTGTACCATTGGGAGCCGTGCCCTTGTGGAGGTCAAAGCCTTACATGTACCTCGTCTATTGTCTACTATGCTGTGTGAGCCTTGCAACTTTGGGCCTCTAAAAAAGCACCTTGCAAATGTTAGAACATCACCAAATTTGGCAGCAAGCGAGATACTTGTAAATTGCACCCCTTGCTTAAATTTCATAAAAAAAAAAAAAGACTCTTCTAAAACATGAATTTTTTGCATCCATAGCCACGGACTCCCCCAAAATTGGCCTGTTGCCACATAGTCAATTATACTTGACTATTAAAATTTCCAAAATGGTGTAGTCAAAATTTTTGCAAATTTTTGGTTAGGTGCATCAAGTACCCTTTTTGCTATTTTAGCGATGAATCCTTCCCAATCTAAGTTCCTAACTTGGGGCGTACAATGTTTTCTAGCATGGTCCCTTTGGCCTCATTTTCTCGATTTCAGTGTGGGCACTTAGGGGTTAACTCCTAAAGGACCAGACCCTCTTTTTTAGAAACATAGCAATTTTGGGTAGATACTTGTGGTTGGAGATTTTCATATTTTAGATTGAAGTTTTAATAGAATTTGGGGACAAGGTTTACCTTTCATATGCACTAAGTTTCATGACATTTAGATTTATGGGTAAGAAGTTATGGCCTAATATGTTGTTTTATACATTTGTTGGGCAGCTTGGGCAGATTTTTAAAAATCACCTTTTTCAAAAACAAATTTTTAAAATTGGTTGAGGAGATTTATGTGAATACAAGAAGCTTTGAATCTTTCCATTTTGATCAACAAGATGAAAGTTATAAGGATTTTTAGTTTGCGGGCAATTGTGGATTCACTACTCTAAAATAAAGTTTCAAGTCCTTTATTTTACTCAATTTTCAACATTTTGGAAAAATAACAAAACAAAAGGACAAAGATTGTTTATTACAACATTACAACCATTGGGATTGGCAGTTTTCATTTCCATAATTAAATTCTTAACAATATTGTATTTTGATCATTCTCTACTTCTTTTTACTTACTAATTTTTTTCCATATGTTATACAACTCCAAATGATTTGAAATTTTTTTGACATGTACTTTACTTAGGTGGAATAAGGAATTTAGTGAAGCACCACCCACTTGGCCTTTTTTCCTTAGAAATTTCACCTTCTAAAGGGTAGTTGCTTGATTTTTCACATGACGTTTTTGAATATTCAAACCATTCTAACTTCCAATCCAAGTAGTGAAAAACTCTGAAATATTTTCCACACCTTCTAAAACTATTTTTCTACAAGATCCTATGGTCACATATGCATAAAGATGTTTTTGTTTTCAAATTTGGTTGATGCTCTAAAAATGGCAGATTTGGAGAGTTTTTGGTGAAAACTTTGCTTGAATCTTTAGGGGTTAATACACAAAGCGAAGCTCGTGCTCGTGCTCGCTTGAGCCCGAGACATGTGGTGTGCACGGGACCCAGACTGGAATATATGTCAACGTTTCTTCCATCAATGCACACCGTTGCTTTCAAAAGATAAAGTAATTTCTCTGCTTCAGGGCCATGTTTATTGCAGGATATTTCAAAGGAGGCTTTTAGTCAACGTTGATGGACACATGTAAAATTCCTGCAGATTGAATACCCAGTGTACTGTATCTCTGTACAAGTGTATAGCTGCTTTTCAAAGTGGATAGCATTGAGACATGTGCTTGCTTATTGTGAATGTTCAGTTTGATTCTAGGGCCTGTAACCTGTTTACACTATCCTAAATATTGCATGTAGGTTACCCACACTAGCTTCTTGACATTTTGCACTATATAAATACTTACGATACTATAATAATTTTCATCAACAATTGTTTTAATGGATAAATTTTCAACAAGAATAAGGACCTGGCAACAACCATGAAATTGAGAAAAAACAAGCTAACAATGTCCAAGCATTAAACTGCATGTGAAATCCTAGTGAAAGAGAGAGTTGCATGTACCTATAAGTGACCAAGTTATGAGTTATGAGATAGCGTTTCAAGATAAAGAAAGCTAATTGTTAAAGCAACCTAAATGCAATATTGAATGTAGTTAAGAAGGAATCTAGTTATTAATTACATATAGTTGAATTTTAAATTATAAACTATAAAATTAGAATATTTCCATTTATTATGACCTAATAAAATTGAGCAAACTTTTTTTTTTTCTAATGGAACTCAATATTCAACTTCAATAATATGTCAAGTTTCTCTTTTGTAAGCTAATATTGAAAGAAATTAGAAGTTTGATAATTGTGATGGTCAACATTAATAATGCGTGTAACCAATTATGGAATATCCAAAATTTGTAAACAATGATCCAAAATAAAAAGTTTGAAAATATTTACGGTACGTTGGAAGATTATAGTTCTAAACTTCTAATTACTTGTGTGAACTTTTAAAGATCCCCAAACACTCTGCACTTGATGAAGACAAGGACTAAGTTTTGAAGAACCCAAGGACTTGTTGGAGGGCAGCTTGCATGAAGAGGGACAAGGTTGAATGTCCACAAATCAACTATGAAGGGATAAAGGACATGCAATAGTATTTTTGAAATATACTAAAAAAAATTCATTATTCTATACAGTGACACCCTCAACCCTTGAATGTTTGGCTGGTTACCACGCCCTCTAGGGTAGTTCTACAATGGTGTGCAAACGTCCACACATTACACTATTGTTTCTAAAAGTTGCAGAAGTTAACAATGCATGTTAACCTCATGAAAATTGCAAGAAGGACAACATGGGACATCACGTTGCATTTTTGAAACTTTTCACAATTTGGGTCGCCCAAAAATATGAGGGCATTTTAGGAGGTTCTTTTTTGCCTTCCATGATGCACCAGCACTACTAAAGAATCAAAAACGAGTTTTCTTTGGTTTTACAAAAGGTTTTCTTGCCATTGAGAGGGCAAAAATTGTTCCCTTGGGCAATTAGGGGTTAAGCATACAGCATTAGAGGAAAAATGAGCTCAAGAGAAGGCCCTCAAAGAGGTGGTTAGAGGGGTCACATTAGAAAAAATATGAGCCCTCCACAAGGCCCCTAAGAACCCCTTTCAAGGAACCCCTAAAGGACCAAGCCATTTCTTTTGTGAAAAACACAAAAAATTGCCACTTTTGGGGAAGCAAGTACACTAGTAAGAAATTTTTTTTTTATAAGAATTCAACCATAAGATCTTACAATAGACTACAAGAGGTACACATAGTAAAAAAATCAGCTCAATCTACACAAAAAGGAATGAGATACTTCCATTTGAATTGCGGATTATTATTATTTTTTTGCTGCTGCCTAGAAATTTTAGAAGGCTTTGACCACTCTTAGAGCAAAAAAATTACTCTACACAAAGTTGAAGTTTATTTTTCCCATGTAGAAGACCAAGCTAGGTATGTGTGGGAGAATTTTCAAATCAATTGGAACTATTACAACACATGGGAACAAATAGTAAGTAAAAAGAAGTAGGGAACAAGTCAAAACACTAAATTGATAAGCATTTAATTATTAAAATGAAAAATGCAAATCCCAATAGTTATAATGTTGCAATAAACAATCTACATCCTTTGGTTTTGTTTCTTTTTCCAAAATATTGAAAATTGAGTAAAATAAAGGACTTCAAATTTTATTTCAGAGTAGAGAATCTAGAACTGCCCGCAAACAAAAACTCCTCATAACTTTCATCTCATCTATCAGAGTTGAATGACTCAAAGCTCCCCATGTCTATATAAGCCTAAAGAACCTATTTCAGATTTTTATTTGAAAAAATGAAATTTTTAAAGAAGTTTTTGGCTGCCAGGGAGCAGCATTTTTTAGATTTTCATGCATAACTTCTTCAATAAATGTTGGAATGAAGAAAAAATTACATTCCCACGTAGATCTTTGGATGCCTCACCTTCAATAAAAGTTTCAGAAAATCACGCATAGTAGTTTAGCCATAGGTACATGCCCAAAATCCCATTTGTTCCTCGAAGGGACAATGGTCATTTAGAGGTTAATTGCTTTGATTTGTACTTTGGGATAACAAAAATTCCTTACACCCTACTATGCCTTTGAGTACAATCATGGCTCACATTGGCATATCCAATTTTCATTGGGTGTCACGATTACATGTACATATTACCATGATCCTTTTTCTCTATAAAATCTTCAACCTAGTACTTGTGAGGGTAATATTTAGTTGTAATTGTGTACAATAGTAGGAAAAAAATTAAAAAACTGTGACATAGTACTAGATTGACATTTTCTATTCATAGTTTTTGTGATGTACAATAGGAAAGTCATACAAGGTAGAGACACTCCACACAAGTTTTCACATGCTTCTAATGTACCCGGTCTAGGCTCAATAAATGTTAAGAGTGTCAATTCTTAAGGGCCTTGTGGAGGGTTTGAAATTTTGCTAATGAAAGCATTTAAAATGTATTGTCCTTTTTCAAATAAAAAGAGACAAATGCCCTATACCCGCTTGCAACTTATGATGTAGTACTTCATGAGGATATTTTCTTTTTACAACACCATATCCTCTTTGTTTGATGAGTGTCTTTGTTTGATTGAGAATTCTAACCATAGAACGTGGTATTTGTTAAATTGGGAAAAACGTAGGTGATATTTTTTATTTTACGTGAAACCCAAAAAGTTACTTTAAACTAGATTCAAAGGTATCAAATTTAGTTTGAGCCACTAAGATTTTCTCCTTTGCAAATTCCTTCTCTCAGGTGAGGGCACGTGTACAAAAAAAAATGCTGTGAGTTAGAATTTAGGTGATCACCGGAATTCTTGAAAGTCCCAAAATGTATTGTTTTTCCCAATTTAACAAATAACGCATTGTAGTTTATTCTTGTGTCCCACTAGAGGTCCTTGGATTTTTCATTCTCATGTTATAATATTGTTTTGCATCATTAAATCCTTTTGTCATGTAGCATGGTACATTCGAGTATAATTCACACAAGGTAGAGACCCTTGTGTAGGCACCTTACCTATACTTCTCCTACCTATATAGATATGGGAGAGTGTCAAGATTGGGAGGCCTTCTCTTGAGCTCAAATATCCTCTGATGTGAAAGATTCTGAAGTCTAAAACCCACTTCAAACTAGCAACCATACAAAACTATCTCAAACGCCATTAGTTGAAACATCAAAATTTGTTAGTCAAAGGGTTCACACTTAGGGTTTGTCCAATACTTCAAATTGCCATGTCACCAACCAAAATGTCCACGTCAGCAAACAAGATAGTGAAATTTTGGGGCTTGCTCTAAGAATAGTACTAGTACCAAACTTGTCCGGTAGAAGTATACTCCTAAAATAGCATGCTCAACAATTAGAAGATGTGGAAGTAACCCTAACGGATGAAACACCGCACAAATTGCTAATTTTTGCACGTTTCGTCTGGCCACTAGTATCAGTAGTATGAACCGGGCCTATTTGCATGGTCATAGGCTCCGTCCGTAAAAGGATTCAATGCAATTTGGGTATCAAACTGTAAAGGCATTTGCATCGACTCCATCGGTCCAGTCGATCGTATGTGTCGACGTGCAGGGACTGCAGGAGAACTGCAGTCTGCAGGGCAGGGCAGGGCAGGGTGGGGTGGGGCGGGGTGGGGCGGGGTGGGGCGGGGTGGGACGGGGTGGGGCGGGGTGGGGCGGGGTGGGACGGGGTGGGGCGGGGAGGAAGGATGGACAAGGGCGGCGTGAATGGGGAGCATGAGCATCCAAGCTGCGCATTGGCTAATTGGGAGTTGTCAAAGAAAGAGGGAGAATGATGGAGCGGCCGAGGAGCGCGGCGTGAAGGCCGGGTGGCCCGTTTCCGCAGAGTTTGGGGCTCACGCGAGGAGGACAGCACCTGCACCGAGGCCTCAAAGATTCCCCTCCCCCACCCCCACGCCTCGCTTGTTTTCCATGGGGCCTGGGCCTTCCCACATATCAGGTCCATCATCCATTCCATCTCCGCCTTCCCCGCATTAGAAAGCTCCGGGCCTACGCCTTCCTTCTCGTCCGTTCCACTAGTGGTCCCCGCCCGGCACCAGGGTTATTTTTTTTGTTTTTGTCAGGGTAGACCGACTCGCACCCCAGAATGTTACTAAAATTGGAATGAATGAACGAATTGTGCATGTTTATCCAACAAGTTGTAAGCTACTTTCATGCAAAATTTGGCAAACAAGGTCTTTGAGTAAGGAGGAATGTGGCTAGTCCATCCACCCAAATTTCCTAGCATATTGGTTGCCAGTGACAATAAGAGGTAAGATTTAGCCATTAAAGGACTGACCCTGAACCCGTGACTCAAACCCAGGAGAGTGTGCACTGTTCATGGGCAGCGAACAGCCTATGGCATGTGTACAAGAGAGATAATATTCTCCTCAAAAGAAGGAAAAGTCAATAGTGAATCTTGCCCTCACAAAAAGGGCAGCAGGAACCTTGTACATCTTTTTACAAATTGGTGTTTTAAAAAATATGGAAGCATTGAAAGCAGCTACTTTTGACATTTAGTGATGTGGCACATCTCTCTGACCACTTGCAAGAAAAAAAAATTAAAAAAAAAATCTTTTTCCACCCTCAGGGTGTGTTTTCGGCACTGAAAGGACGATTTTCGTCCAAGAGGACGGTTAGGGGTTAGACAAAAATCTGGCAGAAGAAAAGATCCCTGCCCAGCACCCCGTCCCGCTGCCCGCTCCTTGGCTTTCGTGGAACGCCTCAACGCCTGCCTGCAAATGCAATGGCCCTGCATGCGTGCTGCCCCTAAAGTTCTAAACAGAGTTGCCTTTTTCACCCGGGAAAAAGTACTCGCGGTACGCATTGCGGGTGGATCCGGGCTCAGCTTTTCGCAGTGCAGGGAAGAAAGCTCGACGTACTTTGAGGTGGATATTTGGCAGGTGCAGCCGGTTCCAGCCAGGTGGCCTCGTGATTGGCTCGACCAAGGTAAACACACACTACACACCTAATCCTAAGCAGCAGTCAGTTCCGCACCCTAGATTTGAGGAATTGGAGTAGTGAATGCTGCTTGCACAAGCAAATTTTATAGTTATTAATTCTTAAAGGACTGATGGGTGATCGTGCCAAAACCAAAGCGCAACTCATGGGGAATTCACTGTTCAATCCCGCTATAGCAGTGTGACATGTGCCCATAAAGGATGATATTCTCCCCAAAAGTGCAAAAGTCAATAATGCCCTCACAAAAATTGTAGGAAGGGCAGCAAAAGGGTAGCACCGGACATGTACATCTTTTCACAAATTGAAGTTTAAAAAGATATGGGGGCATGCAAAGCAACAGTTTTTGGCATTCAGAGATTGAGCACATCTCCCTTACCACTTTCAGAAACAAAAAAATGAAAAAAAGACATTTTTTTCCACCCTCTTGTTGTTTCATAGGCACTGAAAGGACGATTTTTGTCCTCTTGGACTTTTAGGGGTTAAGCTCCTTTGGAAGGGTTGGGATTGGGACAATCAAATGCCATTGTAGGAACACGTCCAAGAAGTTTTAAGGTTAGTTAAGAGGGACCCTATGAGCTGTAACTCCCACTGTAACTTTTCCCTTTAATATAAAATATTCTACAATTAAAATTTTCCACAAAAACACGATTCATGTTAGCCTGTTGAAAAGCAAACCCTACGGATATTTTTCCTGAATTTCCTGAGACCTTGTGGTACCCTAACCCCTTAACCCTTGAGCGCCCGGGTGACAGTATACTGTCGATCAAAAAGTTAGGTCAACTCAATTTTTACTGTTATAATCTCATTGCACGTTTGCTGAAACGACTTCCAATCAAACCCAGCATGATGGAGACTCTTTCCATTAACAATTCATATGGTCGGATCTTGTGGATTGTATTTTTCAGTCCACTAGGGCACTTTGATTACACACAAGTCAGGCTTCTTTTGTTTCAACTCTGGGCGCTCAGGGGTTAACTGCTCGCGTATGGGTAAGGTTAATACCTTAGACGACTGTGCAGTGTGCACTTGTGCAGTGCAGGTTGTGCGAGTGTCCATCGTCTCGCAGCCTCCATGGACCATGATGCCAGCGAGGGATGGCTGGATGAGCTGATTGGGAGCAGCTGGCTGGCTGGGTGATGCGCCGTGAGGCCGTGACACCCTGGGCCAGCCTTGTGCCGCGTTGCAGTCCCAGATGCTAATTCTCCATCGAAGGCGCCAACATTGGAAGTAAGGTAGGCACACCCATACCCGACCATTTACCCGACCATTTAAGGATTTGGGGCACTTCAAGGTCTTGGAAAATTTCAAAAAAAAATCCATATGGTTAGTCTTTCAACAAGCTATCAAGGAACGTAATTTTTGTAGAAAAAAGTATTGTAGAATGTTTTATATTAAATGGTAAAGTTGCAACTCAAAGGATCCCATCGATAACTCTAAACTACCCTTGGAAGTGCATGAGTGTGTTCCTATAAATGCACAAGATGGTCCCAATCCCAAGCACCTCAAAGCAACTTAATAACTGACATGTGGCAAGATTTGCTTGTGCAAGTGGCATTTAGTGCTCCACTTTAGGTTCAACAATGCATTTAGAATAGTCAAAAATTAGAGTGCGATATTGGGAGGTGGTCGCTGATGGGTGTGCCTACCTTACATTTGTACACAAGACCCTTGCATCACATACACACGTGGCTCTGCTTGGGAGGAATTCCGAAGAGTTTTCGTTCACGGCCTTGTCTTTTTGGTGGCTGCTTGCCGTGGCAAGACTAAAGGTTGCAAGAAAGAGTTGCTATGAAAGAAAAAACTCCTTTTTGGGGAAAAACCGGGATCTGCCCGAGACTGTCACACGTTTTTTGCTATATTACAATGGTATCAAGTACATTGGTGGGGGCAAGAAAGAGTTGCTACGGAAAGCAATCCTAAAAATTGAGGAGATATCCAAAATTCAATGGGGAAACCCACCCAACCCCCAAAAGCTGGTGTCTTTTGATGACGTGATTGATTATCCATACGCATACATTTAGGCTTACTTTTTACATTGAAATCTTTCAGTGCAAGTTTAGACACCCCTATTGAACAATATTAATTGCCAAAGTAGGACCATGGTCATTAACCCCTAAAGGTTGCTGCAGCCATTTTATGGTTTATAGATGATTGAAAAGTGCTCTAACATTGGAATAACATTGTTTTCATTCAAGATTTTGTTGGGATACGAGTAATATAATCTAGAGCATATAGATAAATAGCTTTTCCTTGCACAATGTTAATAAAAGGGTCCCACTTGCCAATTGAGTAGTAAAGATGCACCATTGTGTAGTATATTTTGAATTTTGAAATTTTTTTACCAAAACTCAATATGAGTTATTAAAATGATGTGTTTTTCTAGTTTGGGCATAACTAGCATTAGAAAGTTTACCAAATCTAATTTCTCCTTGTACTTTAATATTTTGAAAAATTTTAAGTTTTGATATTTTCATTGCGATCACAAGTTGAGTAACTATTACCATGGAATAGATATTTTTTAAAATTTTAGCAACATGGGAAGCAAAATTTCATCATGATGATCCTCATCATGATTCACATCCATGATAAAAAAAAAATTTGGCATGATTGATTACATTTTGTAAGTCATATGAATTTCTTTAGCATTTGCTGCAAAAAATTACAATAATTTCAAATTTTCACCAAAATTTATGAAAAATGTTTATAAATGTAGTATGCACATACCTTCTACTACTAAAATTGTAATATTGAATTTTGATGTTGATTTCGTTAAACGCGATATTCATTAAAATGGGAAAATGATGGGTACCATTTTGTACCTCACCTTAATCCAAAATAGCCACCTTAATCCAAAATAGCCACCTTAAACCAGATTTGAAGGTATCAGATTCAATCTAAGCCACTAAGATTATTTCCCTTGCAAATTCCTCCTCTCAGGTGAGGGCACATGTACCAAAGAAACGCTGCAAGCTCAGTTTTAGGTGATCACCTAAAATTTTCAAAAGTACTAAAATGTACTCATTTTCCCAATCTAACAAATATTGCGTTATTACCAAAATAACTCTTTGAAGATGATTGCGATTCCGTAGAAAATTCATGGTTATCCTTTAACCCCTAAAGGACCATGGCCTTTATTTCGTCAAAAGACACTCAAAACTACCACCTCTATGGTAAAGTGTAAAAAAGTTTGAAAATCAGTCTTTTTGCATATCTAACCGTAGGATCTTGTACTAGACTACTATAAGAATGTGTCATACAAAACTTGAGAACTTTGACTGTACAGGTTGAAAGATATTTGCATTTAAAAAGTAAAAAATAGCTTTTTTTGCACCTTGCTTGATTAGATTATTTAACTTTGAACTTTTTTAACTTCAATTTTTTGCACCACAGAGTTTGGAATTCTATTTTTGCATGGTGGGAAGTTGAGTTGGTATCTTGGGAAAAACAAAAAAACAAAAAAAAACAAAAATTCATTCTTAAAAAAAACATTAGGCAGAAGAAAGTATGAGATTGAACAAAAATTTAAATTGCTAATAGCCTTGCAATGGAATTGAAATGCAATGATCCCAATGGTGAGATTGTTTTAGAAAGCAAACTTCACCCTTTCCAACAATTTTTTTTGAAAATATGTTAAAATTGCATTCAAAAATGAAGTTTATAAGTTATATTTTCAAGAAGATGCTTGAATTGCCTGAAAAACAAGATTGTCCATAATTTTTTCATAACTAGTCCAAATGGAATGAATCAAAGCTTCAAATGTAGAAAAAGATATAATCTATGAGAAAAAAAAATGAATTTTTTTTTCAAGTTTTTATAAGAATTTTTTTTGCTGCCTAGAATCCCCAAATTTGTGCTTATTTGGGCATAATTTTTGCTCCTTGGCATCAATTGGACTAAAAATTAGATGCCCACGCAGATCTTTGAATTCCCCATCTTCAATAAAAGTTTCAAAAAATCATGCAAAGTAGTTTGGCCATAGGTACATGCCCAAAATCCCATTTGTCCGTTGAACAAATAGTTGGTCCTTTAGGGGTTAAGGGTTAAGCCAAGATATTCCAAATGCAATTTTCCAAGTAAGCGCATGGTTGGATAGTAGAATTTTGTTACTCTTCAAAGCATTCCCATTGCATTGATTGATTCTAAGGTAGTCTGCTCGTAAACCAACCATCTAAGGGAAAGATGACGGCTGTACTAAAACAAAATCAGATTAGCAACCTGGAAATATTTTTGGTGGAAAGTCAAGGAAGAAATAGTTTTGTGGCCATTTAACTCCTAAAATTCTTTTGTGTTTAGAGGCCCAAAATTGCTTCAAAATACTAGTCCCCAAAGCAAGGTCAATATCTTCATTGAAACTTACTTTTTAACAAATCCAACTATAGGATCCTTTGGTTGACTTGCACAAGTACATTGTCCCAAAATTTCAAAATGAATATCCCCACCAATTGCAAGATCAATGTGCCTAAACTTCAAGATGTAGGCTTTTTTAGTCCTTCCAAAAGGTGAAGTTTTGTTTTTCAAACTTTTTAGAGAAAAATATGTATGTTGTATTTCTTGTGAAATTTTGGCAATATGTTGGAAAATGGGTTGAAAGCATATAAAAAAATTAACCAAAAAAAATTTGGATTCATTTTTACAATAATTGTAAAGTGAAAGGTGTTGATGAATGAAAGATATAACTAATATGCTAATAAGTTTTAGAAGAATTTGAAAATTGTTAATTCCAATGGTGAGAATGCTCTAACAAACAATTAGTAACTTTAACCCCTAAAGGCCCGGGGGGGACAGTTGAGATTTTGGGCATGTACCTATAGCTAATCTAGTTTTTGTGATTTTTCAAAACTTTTATTGAAGGTGGGGAATTCCAAGACCTACCTGGGAATCTAATTTTTTTGTCATTCTGACATTTGACAAAGAAGATATGCAAGAATTTATGTTGCCCAAGGGAATAAGGGCAATCTAGACAGCCCAAAAACTTCTTAAAAATTTGTATTTTTTAAAAATAGAAATCTTAAATTGGTTCTTTAGATTTTTTCATATGTGGGAAGCTTTGAATCATTCAACTTCAATTGATGAGATGAAAGTTCTGAGATGTTTTAGTTTGTGGGCAGTTATGGATTCTCTACTCTAAAATAAACTTTGAAGTCCTTTATTTTCCACAATTTTTAATATTTTGGAAAAAAAACCAAACCAAAGGAAGTAGATTGTTTATCACAACATTATAACCTTTGGGATTTTCATTTTTTCATTTTAATAATTAAATTCTTAACAATTTAGTGATTTGACTCATTCTCTACTTCTTTTCACTTACTATTTTTTCCCATATCTTGTAAAGTTCCAATTGATTTGAAAATTCTCCCACACTTACCTAACTTGATCTCATACATGGAAAAAATAAAGCACAACTTTGGGTAGAGCAATTTTTTTGTTATAAGAGTGGTTAAAGGCTTCTGAAGTTTCAGGGCAGCATGGAATTTTTTTTTTTTCACTTTAGATGTAAATATCTCACTTCTCTCCATTTAGAATGAGCTGATTTTTTTCCCACAAGTACCTCTTCTAGTCTAGGGCAAGATCCTATGGTTGAACTTCCCAAAAACAAAACACAAAATCCCGTTTTTCTAAACCTCCTAGAAGTGGCAATTTTTAGTGATTTTGACAGGAAAAAGAACTTGGTCCTTTAGGGGTTAACTTTCATTTTCATTTGAAAATTTTCAAAATTGAGAGTAAAAGATAACTTTATATGTTTTTTCTACCCTCTTCCTACCTTCATTGCCCTAAAAAGAAAACCCCTTTTAACTCTTACCTCATTATTTGGAATTGAGTGATTCAATTTTTTTTGAGTAGGTATCAATCTATAAAATTCTATAAAAAAACAAGAAAACAAAAATAAAATATATATATTTTGCTGCCTGATTTGACATTGAAATTGAAAAAACCTTCTAACTTTTGCATTACTTATCAAAATGGCATGAAACAAAGCTTCACATGTAGATTATGATGAGTAGCGTCCATCTTAAAAGTTTCATGAAAAATTTCCAAATTATGAAGCCAATAGAGCCTGCTTGAGTTCTCATAAAGCCCAAAGTGGGCTTCTTGGTCCTTTATGGGTTAAATTGAAATTTTCTGAGTTGGTATGAATTAACTACAATTTATCAATGCAAAAGGTGCATAGGTAGCTATTCTTGATCATAGGTGGTAGCATTCATGATGCAAAGGTGGGTTGTTAATGGAGCACATGAGTCCTAAAAGCAATCACTACAAAGCCAAGAATGCTCTAATAAGGCTCTTAAAGCGTGCAAGCACCCATTCCATATTCTAATACTCAAATCATGATTGAGAAAATGTTTTCATTTATTTTAGTGTGACATACATTTATATTTTACTTAAAGACAAATTTGAACACAATTATGACCAATAAGCACACTCAATAATGCCTCATGTCACTCTCTTAAGTTCCTAAAATGGTGCATGCACAAGTACAATGTTTGAACAAAGAAAATGTCATCCATTTAGAAGGCTTGGTGCATCTTTTTAGTATCCCCTACTTGGACGGTTCAAAATGACCAAATGCTTTTAGAGCCGACTACCTTATTAGTTGAAGTGTAAAATTAGTGTCAACACCAATCAATTATTAAAGCCATATTCATTAAATTGGAAAAACCAAAGTCTCAAGTTGTACTTCACCTTAAACCTATAGCTTGATTTACGTTCGCACCTTAACCCCTCAACGCCCCAGCAACAGAAATTTGGGTGCATTTCTTGTGTACTTCGTGATACCCGAGACATTGAGGGATTAAACCCAGTTCATTCCCAAAATCAGGCTTTCTTCCCAAATCAATGAATATGGCATTTGTTTCTTTTTGAGATGATAGCAAGTTACAAAAATCGTGCAACCTGCAGTACTTTAGATACATTACAGATAGTATGACTTTTTGTAAGTTAATATTACGTGTTCCCTAGCCCCTAAATTTGGATAAAAGTCGATACTTTCTTGTTAGAACTCAATCTCCACGTTACGTTCTAAGAGGTCGTAGTCAATTGCAAGACGACCTGTGTTTAATTTTTTGAATCAAATGGGTAAATTTATATAAAACCTAATCCAAATGTTTTGCTGCATATTGAAAATGCTTTCGTAAAACTAGATTTGAGCTGATGGTTTTTAGTTTTATTAAAGTCGTTTTGTTCTTTTGAAAAATTAATCATGTCAATTAGAGCATCTGAAACAACGAGTAAAAGTCCTAAATATCTCTAAATTTTGAATAAATTGTCCAATTGATATTCAAGCCTACCTTCAATCCTCTTTGCCCCTTCAAACAAGCTATTTTTGGATAAGCCAACATTGCCTCTAAAGATTTAATCCCTTACAAAAAAACAATATATAGTAATAAATGTTTGTATATTACACTTTTATACACTAAATAATTTTTAATTTGTAAAAAATGTGCCCACAATATTTGAAATTGCCCGCTATAGAGAACACAATAAACATTGTTGTTGGATTATTACTTGGTCCATCAATCACATTAAGTAAAGTACTTTTGTCAAGACTTTGTTACTAAACTAAATAGTACTTCTTTAAACATTATCAAGGCAAATGTAGAGAAAATTAAGGAATTTTGATTTATCAACTTATTTTGTAAGTTATACTTTGGGAGTGCAAAATCAGACAAGGCATGTGACCAATGCTAGATGTTATTGGAGTTGAAGTGCTAGTGATTGATGTGGGTGTCTCAATCTACCAATAAGTGGGCTCAAGCCGCTTAACATACAAACACATAAATTTTACTAAACAAGGAATAAGAGGTTGGAAAGCTACCATTATAAGCTCATTGAAAAATACAAAATGAATACTAAGTGAAAGCACAATTAAACTTTCAATTGGACGCTGGTTGATTTAAACACATCCTATTAAAGGTTAGGTAACTCCTAAAAATTTAGAAAACCTCTTCAAATAAGATCTAAACCAAAGAAAATTGTACCAAGACACTTGAGATCACATTCTAAGTTATGTTGCCTTCACTAGCTACACTTGAAGAGCTATTGCAAGACTTTGGGAATCTGAGTGTGAAAGTATTGTCTTCAGCATGTGTGCGGTTCAATATATCACTCTAGTGTAGGTGCTCTATAAACCCTTACAAAGTCTATTTAAAACCTTGAAAATTACAAGGGAATTTTTCACAATACAAAAAGTATAAGGGTGTTTTGAAATTTACTTTAATCAAATGACATGACCTCTAAATCCAATATTGTAATCTTAGTTGTTTCTTGAAGTTTATCTCCCTTTGGAATAGACAAAGAGCTTCAGCCAGTGATCTCAAATATGGTTTTCACTTTTAGTTCAAATGGCTTAAAAAAGTGCTAAAAAGCCAAAATATTCAAATTTAACGCTAAATAGTCCACATGTTATTTAGCTATATAAAATAAAAATTAGGTAGAAATCCTATGAAATTTCACCGGTTTGGAGATCACTAACTCCAACCAAAGCCAATCCTTGTAAATATACTCTAAATATCGCATTTAGGTTGCCTTGACAACAGTGGGTTGTCTTGCCTTGGTAAGTTATCTCATGACCCATCACACTTGGTCACCTAGAGCTTGAAGGCACATGCAACTCTCTAAATACTTGAATTCCACATGGTTATTTACAACTTGGATGCAACTAATTTGTTTTTTTTGCAACTTCATTGTTGTTGTCAGGCCCTTTGAAATTTTTTTATTGTAGTGGCTTTGATGAAAGTTACTGTAGAAACAATAAATACTTATATACATAGTGTGAAACAAGGTTCGGAAAGAATTGGCAGCTAGTGCAAAGCTAGCCAGTTGAAATGAGAAAAAACCTTTTGCAATTTATAAACATCAATTGAAAATTTGGTTATAAATAAAAAATAAAAAAATTTATAGTATGAAATAGAGAAAATAACCAAAACAGTTCCTTGATAAACCAATCCTACACGAGAATTGAAGGAAATCAACCGAAAAACTCAAATATTTCCCGAACCTTGGTGAGTAATGTCGAGAAATTAGTGTGGGCCAACCTAACGCAATATTCAGTGTACATTGAATATTGCGTTTACGTTGCCTCACACTAAGTTCTTGACATTTTACACTAAATAGATATTTACTGCTGCTACAATAATTTTCAACAATCATTATTGCAACAAATAGTTTCTAAAGGACTTGTTAAGAACAATGACATTGTAAAAAAAACAAACTAATTGTTTCCAAGCCATAAACAATGTGAAATCCAAGTATTTAGAGAGTTACATGTGCCTCCAAGAGACAAAATGATGAATCATGAGGTAACTCACCAAGATAAGACAACCTAATTGTCAAGGCAACCTAAATGCAATATTCAGTGTAGAAGATAAAGGATCTACGGATAACTGATTGCCACGTGCCACGCAGTGCGGTGCTCGCGAGGGCCGACCAATCACCAAATCGTCCCAACATTCCCATTCTTGTCACCGCGAAAGACAAAGACGATTCTGGCACGGATCCCGAGATTCTCACGCTCGTCAAATTGTACACAGAAGCTTTTAGAGCAATTCTAACCGAGCTTGTAACCGCGCTTGTGCATGAGGTAAGAACGAGAAAATTCCCTGACAGCCATGATTTTGAGTCAGAGAAGTCCGATGTTAGCCACAAATAGACCCAGATGAAATCTGTACTGAAGTGAATTTTAAGAATAACATTTGAGTGTTGTACACAAAAGTTAGAAGAGATCAAAGTCAATTGGTATAAATTTCAAATTGTGTACCTTACATGTAGTGTTGAGCATTGAATATCGTGCAATGAGTGTGAAACATTCTCTAATGAATGTCTATTGATCATGTAGATTTTTGAAGGAATGCTCGCTTTTGTATTGTGTTGGCTTGCTCAAAGAGTTATAAGCTTACTGCAGCAATACAAGACAAACCCTGACCCATCTTTTGTACGGAAAAGTGTGGAGTTAACATTTGGACTCACAATTAAATTTTATTTGCCCTACAAATCTACCAACGCCGACAAATACTACTTCTATTTTTAAATGAACATGTTGCATAGTAAACAAAAACTTTTTTTGCTTTTGCGCACTAAAAGTTTTCTAATTGGTTGATAATCAATCTCTAAGAATGCATGGAGGGATGGGTATGTAGGTTTGGACCTTTGAGGCAAAACGAATCATATCCTTAAAAAAGTTCAAACATAAGCTCTTCATTTTTGCAAGTATGTATTTTTCCCCTCCCATTTTTATATAAATTGATTTAGAACATTGCTCAAAAATCATGAAACACCTGATGATCAGAGTATCAAACTAATTACATAAACAAAGAATAGCCAAAAATTCTTTTCCCAGCATACTTGAATGAATTTCGTCCATTTCATACAAGTCCTAATGTCAGGGTTTGAAAACATTCATTGCCCACCCATTGAACTCTGCTCTTTCTCAAGGAATAACATAATGAGTTGCACGGATGAGATAACCAAGTAAGACATCCAATGTTCGAGGATAGATTTTAGCTTCACATACTAATATTTGGCATTTTCTCATTTTCAACAACAAGCAACGAATGTTACCTGAATTTGCATTGTGTCGCACCATAATTTATTTTTATTGAAACCTGTTCAATTTTGTAACCAATAATTCAAATGTCAACCACTCTTTTGGCAATTTGAATCACGTGATTATACACTAAAGTTCTCCGGACAAAGCTTTATTGTGAATGTAGAGCGGTGAGCCATGAGCAGTGAGCCAAATATTTTGTGAGCAAGTACCAACATTAAGTTCAAAATCAATGATTATTTAAAAATAACAATAAGTTTTTAGGAGATAATTGTTTAAAATGTACAATTACAGGGTCATATGTACATTATTATAGGTGAAATTTAGTATTTTGACAAAAAAAATTGAACTCACGGCTCACGGCTCACGGGTCCCTCTCATGGTATAGCACCCCCCGCACACCTCCATGTGAGTTCTCTCCGAATGGCTAAGATTAGATAGCATGCCGTATTGTGGGACCAAGGTGAAAAGTTTTCAACATTTTTTACAAACAAGGGTAAAGGTGATAAGCTACCCCTCTGATGGAGTTGGTCAATTTTGTCCTCCTCTACAAGTCAAAACAAGATTAGGGTCCCAAAATCAGCATATTTGAATTCAAAATTCCTAGTTTCTAAACTCCAACATTTTCTAATTGAGTGAAAAAGCTAGGATTTTCCGCCTTGACCCACAAAAACAACATGCTATCTAACTCTAATCCTCATTGATGGCTCGGTTTACTGCACATAGGTCAATGTGGGGCTAAAATGAATAAGCTCAATTTTTTTGAAAAACCAAGATAAAAGTAAAAATTTACCCCCTGTTTTGGCTTTATTCATTTGTTGTACAGTAGAACTCTTGTAAGCTAATATCCTGTAAGCTAATATGCTTTGTAAACTATTGTATAACACAAATCTCAATGTCAGACCATACGTCAGTCATAAACCAAAGCAATTAATTCAATAGTAGTAATATTCCTTGATGGTATCCTAGCACTAACCTCAAGGTAAAAAACTAATAACTTACTTAAACTAATCTAGTTCTTGGGGTCCCAACCGTATCAGTTTAGAAGAGTTCTACTGTATGCTCCTCCGCGCTCGTAGGCGACAGTGAGGTCTCAAAATCCAAATCTGAATTCACAATTCCCTGATTAAATCTCCAGATTGTATATATCCTTCCTATTACATTTTCTTGTGGGTGAAAAATCAGAGCCCTTTTCCACCCTGACCCCACATCGACGTATGTGGAGTAAACCGAGACCTCATCGACGAAGCTCTCCCCTCTGGGTTTTGACAAGGAATAAGTCATCCTTATGCTTCATAACCAACATCCAAGAAAAAGAGAGGAAAAACCATATATTTTTACATATTTTTAGGGGAGAGGAATCTGCCATGTCAATCCAAGTCGAATACAAATACAATAGAGAGAGATGATTACTGGCATGTCAGGTGAGGGATTCGCCGTGGAGGTGGGCTGGAGATGCACAGCTTTTTATAAATCCAAACTTGCAAGGAATTCTTCAAGAATAGTGGCAGGAGCGCGTTTTAAGATGGTCGTTGCCCTAATGTTAGTGGTGCTAGAATTGGACTTCCCAGTCCCCTCACGCTCGCCCCTAATTTTGCCACTGCAAAGTGCAAACTGCCTGTGTATTGTAGGCCCCCCTTGAAACCGTGGCAAGCAAGCCTAATTATATTTCTAAACGCATCCGCTATTGATTACTAGCGACGAACGCTGCAACTCCCTTGCTCACCAGTTTCAGTTTCTGTTGCTGAATATTCATCTCCGTGTAGAATTATAGCAAGACTTTCTGTCCATGCAATGCCTGAAAAACACGGCTGGGTTTACTGCATATCAGGGCATCTTTTTTGGAATCAACAGCTCTTTGCTGTCCAAATTCCATTGGGTAATTAATGAAGGGACCAGCCCACATAGGTCTAAATTTGTCGTAACTGTCAAAATTTGGCTCCATTTTACCAAAAATAATAATATTGTGTTGTACATATGTTAATGTGGGTCTAAGGTGGAAAAATTCTTATTCATCACTTGTCAAAATTGTAAAAGTTTAGATATTTATCATGACAATATTGAATTTGGGAATTTCAAATTTACAACTGGATGTAAATACCCGGATTTGTTCTAGAAATGGGGAAGAGAACACAATCAAACAATGCCAAAATAGGGGTGAAATTATTACTTTTACTCTTGCTTGTAAAACAAACTTCCTTTGTCTTTCCGATTCACATAATCTATTTCAAAAATCCCCACTAGCCTCATAACATTAACACATAAAAAAAGCTAAGATATTCCACCTTGGCTCCATAGACATGTATGTGCAATAGTCCAATCCGTGAAAACAATACACAAGTTACTTCAATTTTTGTGATTTGTGCTAGTAATGCTATTTGCACTAATTCAAATGACTTTATCCAACTCACTAAGTAGGGAGTTCACAATAATCTAGGTAAAGTTAGTGTATTGTAGGTTACAACGTGAAATACTATCTCAAATAGTGTAAGCCAAAGTGGTCAAATTCATAAAGATATTTTGTGAGCTTGCACTCCAACTAGAGAGTGTGTGAAGGGCTGAGGTACATTAACCCCTTGTTGCCCCTTACCTAAATGAATGGGACTAGGAGCTCAACTAGGAGCTTGGTCTACAAAACATTTGTGATTGTGGGACCAAGGCAAAAAACCTCAATTTATTTACAAACAAGGATAAAAATAATAATATGTTCATCTTTTGGAGTTTGTCAATTTGATCCCCTTTTGGAGCTTCACACTAAACCATGGTCTCTTAGTTTGAAATAAAATTAAAATCCTCATTTTCAATCTTCCAATGGAAATTTTTCTAAGCTCTTAATATTTTTAGCATGTGAAAAATCAGAGACTTTTTTTTTCCAAACTCCACAAAATCATGAAGTAGTAGATCTAGCCTCTGCCTCCATCCATCCAAGTGGGGTAACAAGGGAGTTAGTTCACCTTGGCTCTATGTAGAAGATGCTAAGGTAGGAGGCTCAAATTTTGCTTGGGGTTCTAATTGCGTACACGTTTAGGAACGGCTGCCATTTTCTTTCAAATATCTATTACTATTATTGATGGGTTAGGTACACTTGACAAATTAGGTTAACTTGCTAAGCTTACCTTACTCATCAATAAGAATAATAGATATGTGAAAAAACATGTCAACAGTTCCTAGATGTGAACGCAATTAGAACCCCAAGTGGAATTTGAGCCTCCTACCGTATATCACAAAAGCTGCACCTCCAAGTTGTTTATTGAGTGAGCAGTAGAAGGTTTGTGGTCAAAACTCCTGCTAGGAAAATGAGCGCACAAACCATGCCATCCATTCACACTATATAGACAAAAGTTATCTACATTGATGTAGAGAGGTCCGGCAGTATTCAAAATGTCAAATTAATTGAAATAAATTGCGAGGTAGGAAAAACATATGAGAATCAAGCTACAAGATCACAACTTGGTTTCCAAAGTTTGGCGTTCAAAGCTTGGTTGCCAAAGACTTTGTTTCTACTAGTGACACGGTGAAGAATAAAGAGCTGTTTTAATCCCTACAAGTGCAAGAGAGTGAAGCATGTAAATATAGGGCTTTTGATACTAATTTTAAATTTTAAATAAAATCATAAAGCACCCAATGACAATATTAGACAATGAGTTGAAAACAAGACAAAAGCACCTTTCTGAGAACACTTGGATATATTTTATTGGAATGAAATTGTTCTTCTAGAGAGTGTTTAAACTATTCATTGTTCACAAAGAGAAGCTTAACCCTTAAATGACCATAAGGCATAGTATATACGCTGACATATCATTGTCATTTGCTACCAATAGGAAAATTTAACTTGGGATATCAAGTAGCTCTCTAGAACCGCATTGATCTGTTTTTCAACTTCTTTGTTGGTCTCAAATGTAGTAGAGGTGTGGATCCATTCCAAATACAAGAAAAATACCCCGTATTGTACTGGTTGCAAAGGGCCTTTCGGTTGTTCAAGGGTTAAAAAGGGAATCAAGGTTGTTTTAGAGCCTCTACCACTTTCAATATTGACCTTTCATTGGTTGATTCTTTGACAAGTGTTCCAAGGTCTTTGTTACTAACAGTTAAAGCCAAATTTTCAAAACATATTTTAATACTTAAAAAACAAGAGATGACTTGGCCCAACTTTTGAATTTGGGTCCTCTAAAAATAAGAGGCCAATTCATGCTTTTCAAGCCATTGTCAAATTATATGATTATTTGAATAAAGAAAATATTTTGAAATTGTCAACACTATAACATAGAATGAAAATCTTAAGGGTTGTAGTTGGTATTTTATTTTATCCATTTGTTTTTAAACTTCAAGCTTTGCACTAATGGGCTCAACTTTTTGGCTTCAAGACGGGCTTACACACCTTTATGCACAAGAAGAATAAGAGCATCATCAATGTACGACGAACACTTGGGCGGAGCCTGGGACTGCAAAAACATTGAATTTGGAATGCCACTATCTAATTATTCTTCATTAGGCATGATTTGCCATATTGATTGTCTTTTAGCTATTTTTCAATGGATGTTAGTTAGTTTATCCAATTTCCAATACCATATGTCATTTTATTTGTTTGACTAGTTTTTGTATACACTTCTAATGATAGTAATCTCATTTTCTAATTATAAATTAGTCAAAAAAATAGCCCCAGACCCGGCCCAAGTGCTCGTGCTGCATTGATGATGCCCTAACTCCCATTGTACTTGTCATAATGGGTGTTTAGGGCTATTCTTGTAGCCATTTGGCTAACATTTTGGTTAAAATGGCTTCAGATTTTCATGTCCTTATCTCCTAGTGTAAAAAAACCTTTAATGGACGTCTTTACTTTTAGATGCAATTCACACTAAGCTTCAAGTTTCACATCCCACACCCCACTAAAATATTAGAACTTAATTGATTAACCCCTGAAGGGGACAAATTGGATTTTGAGTAGGCTTGATTTTGATCAACATTTTAAAAAAAAAATGTAATAATTACTACGTGGAGATATATTTTATTTTATTGAAACTAGACTTACGGTTCAACAGTTGTTGGTGTTTTATGATTTTTTTGGTTCAAGGGGCAAGTCGGTCACACCCTTTTCCATTAACTTTTCTCAATGGCAACTAATGAAGGCATGATTCTACATTGGAGTATATAAAAAACAAAAGTGTACTTGATAAATACATTATTGCATTAGATAAATACGATACCTTTTTAAATGCAATAGAGATTTGGTTTTGTTTTGTTTTTTATGCGTGTGATTGTCAATAAAAGTGAAGTCTTCCAATTCACCATTTGGATTATGTCTAAAAATATGCCATCAAAATTTTGATTTGCAAACAACCCCAATGTAGTGTGAATTTCTAACACATGTTTGCAATGCAAGGCCATGTTGGGTATGTTCCATGTCTTAGTTGGCCATGTGAAGATATGCCTCACATAATTTAGAACATGTTAGACAAATCTTTGCAACACCCGTGTTGTAAAAAAATGTCCACAACATGCAGTCAAAGGGACTTGAAAATTTTGAGAAAAGGTCAAAAATGTTTATATTAACTTGAAAATGACCATGTCTCTCAATCTATACAGTCAAACTTTATATGACTTTCACCATGTCTTTGTGCATGAATATAGTCCAAGATTTTATGATTAGACTTGTACAAAATATTAAAAAGTTGTTTGTGGAATCCAATGACTAGAAATGATAAGTTTGAGTGTTTCATAAGAAAAAATGGGCTTGGGCCTTTTAGGGTTAAGAGTAAAAAGTTGGGACTTGATGGTTCATAATATAATCCAAATTCCACACCTTGATTCATTTTGTACATGATAGCATTTTTTGAAAATTTTAGCACCAAGAAAATGGGACTACACTCAATGTTTAAATTAACCATTTTGCTAAACCCAATTTTCAACCCAAGTTGCACTAATACTTTTACAGAAATACTCATGACTTTCTATCTTTTTACCCTCAATAATGCATTGACGTGGGACTTGCAAGATGGGAAGTGGGACGTAGTGTGAATTGCCCCTCTAGGGTTCATCCTACGGCCACACATGCGCAAGCACCCAATTTGAATTGGATGAAGAAGTAAAATAAATTTTTGGAGTATCCAATGAACAAGCACTTTGCTCAAGATTCCATGCATTATTCCACTCAAACATAATCTTTTCACCATGTAAGGCCAAGAGTAGAGACAACAATTTCAAAAAACTTAAAACCGTTGGTTTGAAAATGGTACAAAAACATGAGTGTGAAATACAAGGAATCTTACTTTTACTCAAGAAATAAGTGCCGCCACTTGTTTTTCACAAAACGCTGTTCTGGTTGTGGCCTGGGCTTCAGGTATTGACAGTTGTGCCCTCACTGCATGTTCGTTTGTGAGGAACACAGCTTTAACGATTCTATTTTTCAAAAACTATTTTCTACTAAAGTTTTAATTGTTATCAATGGAACAATAGTGGAACCTTTTTTTCATATTTCATTTGTTTTTTTGTTTTTTGCTTTTACAGCAGGTGGATGGCTGGTCCAGCGGCTCTGGAGTTACCGTGCTGTTGGAGAATTCCTTGCCATTTGTTGTGCATGCTTATGAGAGTCGCTGCCCCCACAAACAGGTGTCCGCAAAGTCATCTCTCGCTTTTCCAGACTTTGCTCTACTTGCACAAAACCATGACGGTTACAAATGTTTTGTATATGATTTTGTTGACCTATGGTGGTAATATGGTGGTAATAATGCATGATACTTGGAGCATCCGCACCCACACACGCTCAAAAGCATTGCACTTAGCATGGTTGCTTCATTTGATGTGCCTCATTGTAAATGCTCCAATGTTCTATGTGAGACAGGGTTTGCTCAACTGTAGCTCAAAAACTGGAACGTTCAAGGTTCAATGGATTGTTAGCGCTCCCTAATCCAAGACAATTGCAACTTGCTGATTGGTTAACAGAAGAGGCCCGCAATTGAAGCTCTTCACAAGTCCTATGTGATACGCTCTTAGTGCTTGCTAGTACGTGCTTGAGGGCAAGGGTGGAGCATCTGGGATTTGAGCAAGCATGTGGTCATGGATGCACCTTGGACACTTGCTTTCAAGAGCTCCAGGTTACATGCAAGGGTGCGGATGCTCTTATAACCAACAATTCTCAAATGTGAGCAATTTGTCTGCTGCATCATCAAAAAAGAAACTATCAAAAATCTGAGACAATCATGATGAAGCTTAGATTTTGTTCTTCTTATTGGTGGAATCCCATTTGAGCTAATTGATGAGTGTATGTGTTGTGCTTTAGTATTTCTTGCTGCAGGTAATTTTTTTAGTTATGAGTGTCTTGCACTATAACATTAGGACTGATGGTCTAGTCCCAGACATTGCCAACTGCATTTCAATTGTGTTCCAAGCATCTTCTAATATCATCTAAGGTAGATCAACATTTAGAGAGAGATTTTATCATCAACGACTAAAATGCGGCATTTCCCATTTTCAGCCAATTTTTCATGGGCATATACTGGATGTTTCCTATATTTATACTACAACATGTTACGAATAGTTTGAAAAATAGATTTAAGCATTTTTTTATACAACAATTTCAAACTTCAAACACGTTTTTTTTGCAATTTCAACCGGTCAACAATACACTAATGCCGGTTCTATGCAAACAATGAGGCATATTGCTTTTGAACTATGTGCTTTTGACAAAACAATGATTGTTCATCCAATTAAATGTTCATTCGTTGAGCAAATCTTGTCAGGATATCTTTTATTGTTCTTGGACTTAGAGTTGTTATTGTTGTCATGAGATGTCGTAGTAAGTGTGAGTAGGAGCGATTGTACTCACTTTTAGTGTTTCTTTTATCGAAGGGTAAAGTTAGTGTTTTGGTACATGTGTTTGATTTTGTTTGTGTGTGAGGAATCGATTTAGTAAAGAAACAAAAGGCCATGGGCCCATCACGGCTGATTGTTGTAGAGTACCTAGTTGTCAAATGGCCTTGTGAAACCAAGCTTTGACACTGTAACTTGGTTTTTCAAAAAAAAATTGAGCTTTTTTACTAGTAGATGTCCACTAGCTAGGATTCTTCATTGCAAGGCTAGTGACTAAGTTTTTAGGATTTTGAACAACTTGATTGCAAGGTTTGTTTTATAGTTGAATAATGTACACAAGGGTGTATAAGTTAGACCTACCTTGAATCTAATTACTATAAGAAATGCCATATTCATTAAATTGGGAAAACCATATTCCCAAGTTGTACTTCACCTTAAACCTAAAGTTCGGTTTAAGGTGGTCACCTTAAACCTAGTTCATTCCCAAAATCAAGGTTTCTTCCCAAATTATTGAATATGGCGTTAAGAAACCTTAGAAGTTGCACTTGCTACTCAATGGGTCCAAGTAGCATACTTAGGTTACATAATTATCTTTTATAGAGATGCAATGCTCAAAGTAGGATAATTTAAAAGCAAGAGAGCATCCAATTTTGGACCCTAATAAAATCTAAACGACTAGTATTTCAACCTCTTAAGTAGACCAACTAGCCCCCCCAAAAAAATTGCTTAACCCCTAAAGCACTAGGCTCAAATTTTCACCAAAACCGCTCCAAATCTATCATTTCTAGTACAAGTACCAAATTTTAGAAAAAAACTTTTTTTTGACAAATGTAGCCGTAAGATCTTGTACTACACTACCGTACTTTCCTAGCAAGTTTGGCATTGTCGTGCCTACTATTTATTTAAAGTTGGAAAACAAGCTTAGGCATTTGAAAAACTAATATAAAAATTTTAGTCACTTGTGAGGTAAAATTTTGTAAGATTTAGGCATTACTCAAGTCAAACTTAGTGACTAAGCCAAAATATTTGATTTGATTGATATAGGTATGATCATCATTTATTTGCAATAGAATACTTGATATGACCATCCAATCATTTATAGTACTAAAACATTGCCGTCACAAAATTAGCTAGCTTTTGGGCATTTATTTCAAAAAGGACGTTTGTAGTATTATTAAACACACTGATTTTTTTGCACAACAAGCTCTTAATATGGAACATAGTGAATTTTTATCCTGTATTTAGACATTTTTGTGTCCAAAAATATTTAGGTATTATTCTACTTTATTTCACAGATTTTAGGCAATAAATTTGTAAAATATCCAAAAATATTAGGCAAATTTTAAAATAATTATTTTGTGCCGAACCTGCTAGGAAGGTAATGTAATATCAAAAGATGTGACAAAAAATTCAAGAGTTTTCACCATATAAATTGTTAGATATTTGAGTTTGAATTGACAAAAAGCCATTTGTTGTCTCTGCAAAAATCTGGGCAGCTTCACTTCACAAGGTCATATTTGTATGAAAAAACTCCAAAATGGTTATAATTTTTTGGATTTGTTCTTCAAAGCAAGTTAGGTAAGCACTTGAAAATTTTCAAATCATTTGGAATTGTAAGACACATAGAAAAACAATAGCAAGTAAAAAGAAGTAGAGAATGATTCAAACCACTAAATTGTTAAGAATTTAATTATGGAAATGAAAAATTCCAATCCCAAAGGTTATAATGTTTTGTCAAACAATCTAAATCTTTTGGTTTTGTTTTTTTTTCTAAAATATTGAAAATTGAGTAAATTAATGGACTTCAAAGTACTTCAAAGTTTATTGTAGAGTAGAGAATCCATAATTGCCTGGAAACAAAATCTCCTCATAACTTTCATCTCATTCATCAGAATGGAATGATTCAAAGCTTCCCAAGTATGTATAAATCTGAAGAACCAATTTCAAAAAATAGAATTCAAAAAACGTAAATTAAAAAAAAAAAAAAAATTTGGCTGCCCTTTGAGCAAATAAAACTACATATCATGCAATAACTTTTGAACCATGAAGTCAGAAGTTAGGAAATTTGTCAGGCCTCAACCCATAAGCGTCCAAAGAGCCCAATATGGCCAAAGGGGGTACTTGGAGGTGTGAAAGTACACAAAAGAAGCATTTTTAGCTCATATTTTGGTCTCTCACTCAAGTCCAAATAGAGTTCATAGTTCAACAAAAAATTCTGATTGGATTAATGTTTCTTGAAGCGTATGCTTTGCTCTAGATTCTACAAGGAATATGAAGAATATTATTTTTTTCAACAATTAGAAGAAGAATGTCTTTAGGCAATCAAAGGGAGTAGCTTAGAGAGTGGATGGGATGCATGCTCCCATGTCTTGTATTGCACAAGAACAACATATTCATTAAAAATGGGAGATTGGGCACCTCCCAAAATAACCAAAGGAGACATAAAAACTTTTCAATTTTAGGTTAGTTTTGAAAGGTTTTATTGCAATTTAGGTCAAGTTGACCTAAATTGCAATAAAACCTTCTAATTTTAGGTCAAATCTGAAAGGTTTTATGTCAATTCACCTCAAATTGAGTTGAATTGACATAAAACCTTTTGTTGGCTTTCCTTTAATGACCTCTCATTTCAATGGAAAACTCCCATTTTAATGGATATTGAGATTCAAGGGAGAAGGTTTGTGATGTGTCACTTTTTTTTTTTTGTCATTTGAGCAAGGTTTTTGCAGCTTTAAAGTAAGAAGCTAGTGGAATTTAGTTACTTTGAGTGACCATATCTTTTGGAGTTTTTATCCATTTGTGAAGTTTTTTTTCCATCAAGTATAGCTAGACACAATCTCATGGGATCAGCCATTAGGCAAATCTTTTTTTGGGAAATAATTACATCAAAGTCCATAATCCATATTGTGAATTGTTGCTCAAAAAGGCAAATTCAAGATTCTCAACAGTAGGGATTTTGTAAATTTATTTGGATTTGAAATCATATTGGTTCCAAACATTTGATTTATAGTTGGGTATAGAATGACCGGTTTGGATTATGAGATTATTTGTTCAACTTTCCAAAAACTCAAGGAATGTGTTGAAGGTTTTGTGTTGGAGTTTTGCTGAATTTTCTTAGCAAGATACTTAGGGGTTAAAGCTACTCCTTGGATGCATCATGTGTGAAAATTTCAAAGAAAAAAATGAAACCCCATTGGTAGTGAGCTGCCCAAAATTGCTATGTTGCCAAAAAAAAGGTGTTCAGTGCTTTATGGGTTAATCTTCTTGCGACACAATATTGATATTTTAAGAATCTAAGACTCAAAGAACATTAAACTCTTTCAACTAATTTGATAATCTAGATAGATTTGGTTATATGATTTCAGGACGTGTAATTAACAAAGGTTTAGGTTTTCTTTATTTGTTTGTAAGTAAGTTACAATTGTGTTTGTAAAAATGTCACACTTGAATCAGACATTTTTGTAAAGACTGTCAGATTTACTTACATAGTTATATAGACCTTGGGAATAATCATTTGTGTGCAAAATATTACAGTACACATGTCATTTTATAATTCAGATTCACTTTTTACACCGAGCCTTCTTAAACTTGGAAAACATCATGACTTGGTAGTAAGACATGTGACGTTTTTATGAGTACGGTGTTTATAGAAGTCTTAACCATGGAAAGATAAAATAGTTAATCCACTCATTGAATGAAGGTTCGAACTATAAATCATTGACCATTAAATGACATTTTTTTTTCTCTTATAATCGATGGTTTTAATACAAATTATATAAGATAAAGAATATTTTAAATTAAAAGTAAACTATTTACAACAATCTACAAAATCAATGTGCAATTAGTGTCAGAAAAAAAAAATACTGTGTGGATGTTGGTTTAGCCATGATATATAACGTGCATGTAAAATGTCATGTTCTCTTTGTGCAAATCCTGTGTTGAATCATTAGTATTTGTATCACCTAAACTGATTGGAGGCGATGACATCTATACTAGCAAGTGGGATGATTTCAATTCCGTGTACTTTTCCAGAACTTTCTAAAAGTTTTTGGTTGATGGAAGTTACTTTACTATCGGTAAGCATTTACATACTGTAGTGAGTATTTATATAGTGGAAAATGTTGAGAAACTAGAGTGGGCCAACTCAAATGCAATATTTAGAGTAGTTGTAGAATTTCTCCCAGAATGTCAGACCACTGAGGGGCAACATAAATCTACAGTAAATATTGTGTTTGGGTTGCCCCACACTAATTTCTTGACATTTTATTCTATTTAAATACATGCTATTGTTACAATAACTTTCATCAAAAATGATTGCAACAAAAAATTGTTAAAGGCCTTGGCAACAACAATGAAGCTGCAAAAAAATATAGTAGCGACAACCAAGACATAAACCATGTGAAATTGAAGTATTTATAGAGTTGCATGTGCCTCCAAGTGACCAAACGTTAAGGCATGAGGTAATTTTCTAGGGTAAGGCAACCTAATTGTCAAAGCAACCTAAATGCAATATTCAATGTAGAATGACAACCCACAGACCACGGGGCAAGGTTTTTTTTTTGGCAAATTTTTGTCAATTCTTACCTCACATTGCCTCTGGCGATCAATACACTACAAAATTTGTGAGAAAAAGTGGATGAAATTGCCACGCTCCTCCAAACTCAAACACCATGTTTGCCAAATTTGGATGAAAATATCTTAGACTAGTAACCTTCTCAAATTAACATGTGTAAATCTTTCATTCATTCTAATTTTAGGCAAATTTTCCTTACCTAAGGGCATTCCAGGGTGCAAGTTTGTCTAAGGTAGCACCACCCATTCCTGATTGTGTTACAAACCTGACCCCCTCTAAGGTAGGAGCACCCATAAGCGTGAGTTTCAAGGTTTTGAACATGATGACTATTAGTAAATGTCTAGCAAATTATAGGATCCTATTAGCAACAAAAAAATAATAAGTTTGTACTCTTGAATTTGTTATTTGGATACTATGAGAAGAAATTGTGAATTTTCAAAGAGCAAACTACCATTGTACCCACAACCACTATTAAGATTTAACGTTCACATGTTATACATCCTTGTCATTACATCTATCTACTTCCACAGATTTTTCAAGATTTCAGAAGTCATGTTTATGGAAACCCTCATGAGAATGGGTGCTTGTACCTTAACCAAGATTTTCATTTCAGAATTGAAATGAAAACCTTGGATACATGAGGTCAAGTTTGTTAAATGGTCGGGTATGGGTGATACTACCTTACTGTACTCTGAGGGGAAAAAAAAAAAAAAAACCCTGCCACTGCGGTGTCAATTTTATACATATCGCCTGGTGACCGGGACCCCATCCGGGAATGAGATAAGAAGGAGGAGCCCAGTAGGGCAATGAGTAGGCCGAGACGCCGGGTCTCTTTCTCCGGTAATTTCTGCGGCAATACAACTACTAATTACCACAGTGGCTGCGTCAGCAGCGTCACTGCGTGGGGCAGGGTTGCAGTCGCGGCAGCCGCAGACGCGCCGCTGCAGCAGCGAAGCGGGACGCAGAGCCTATCCGTTTCAGGAGCGGCACGTCACGTTCATCCGCGTCGCCCCCCTTTCAGTTGGTTATCATTCCCTTGAAACCACACCCCTGCTGCTGCTTGGGCTTTACCTTACCTTACCATACCATAGATACCCTCCTCATCACGGTCCTCTCGCTGTCCATGTCTGCCGCTGATCCGGCATCCTCATCGCGCTTGTCTCCACACGCCCCTCTCTTCTGAGTGGTCTCTCTTTTACGTTCCCTTTCACCACTTGTTGCTTTGCTTTGCTACATTCGTGCACCTTTTCTTTTTCCCATTTCCTCCAAGTCAAAACGCTCCTTAGATTCGAAGGGGGGTTTGCACTCAAGCAAGCAGTTTGCTCGTAGATTCTTGTTTAGTGTTGGTTTTGCTTAAACTGCCTTGCGATGTCGACAAAATGGTAAGGTAGTGGGGTTTGCGAAGAGGGTTTGCGGCGAACATCTGGGATTTTGTGTGCGGTTCTGCGATGGTAGTGGAAGAACGAGAAGAGTATTTTGGTTGCAGTTGAGGGGGGCGTGGGTAGGCGTGCAACCGCGGTGCTGGCAGAGTGAATGAAGGGTGCAGGGGTTAGGAAGAAGACGACGGAGGTAGAGAAACCTGGAGAGAACAGTGGCGAAGTGTTGCGGCAACAGGCGGGCGGATGGGGCAACGGTAACGGGTAGTCGCTTGCTGCTCTTATGGTGGCACGTGAATGCGAGTTTGGTGGGAGTCGGGGACGAAGCAGACCGAGTGCGCAGGAGACACAGCACAATTTGAACGGTCGAAATTGAACTATCTCGTTGTCAAATTCTGTAGTAAAAGTTGTAGTGTTGAAGAAATTTGTGTCGTTGAGAGAGAGAGAAAGGGGCACATCGCTCACTGAGGCATGGAGATGCCGTCACCGAATGAGAGGTATCCGGTAGTGCCCGGCTTGTCGAGATGGCGAACAAGCGACCTGCTCGCGTTCAGTCAGCAATTGTCGCCGGGAAACCAGCAATACGGCAACAACAACACCACCAGCGTCGATTCCAAGTTCCTCATCGACGACTCGTTGCTGTCGGATCTGATGGATCTAGACCCGCTGTGCGATCAGACTGGCGAGCCATGGGTGGCTGTTGGCAACGGCGACTTCCCGTTCGCCTTCTCACCAGGCACCTCTTTCTCGCCAGGTAATTTTTCCCCGCTCGCCATGTCTCCGCCTTCCACCACGTTCCTCCATGCCAGTGCTCTGCCCGTGATACCCCCCGCTGGTGGGGACGTCGACGCGTCGCCCTCGCGCCTCACTGACCTGGCAGAGCCGCAGTCCACGTCTTCCTCCGAAGGCTACCTGCTCGCCATGAGTCCCGGCAGCGGTGCTAATTTCGCTGAGATGTCGAAAATCTTCCTCTTGCAACAAGCCGGGCATCAAGGGACGGAGAGTGATCCAGCGCATCGTCTGGACGGTCCTTACGCGCATAATCACGGAGAAGTGCCTGTTCCAGTGAAGAGAATAGACGGCTTTGACAACAATCAAGGCACGGAGAATCAAGTCGTCCAGGAATATATCACACCTCCTGCGGATGGGGAGTTTGGGATGTTGCTAAAACCTGGGAATCCTCGGAAACGCCAGGGGATGATGTGCGCCAGCCAGACTCTCAAGGAGCGCATGGTGCAGGCGTTACACTTCATTGGCAGGTCGTGTGTCGATGTGTTAGCTCAGGTGTGGATGCCCGTGCGAACAGAGGATGACCGCCTGGTCCTGTCGACCCGGGAGCAGCCATTTGTGCTCGAGCACAAGACGGATCGCATGTGGAAGTACCGCACCATCAGCGAGGATTTCGTGTTCGCCGTTTCTGGTGGCACGCGTGCGTTTCCGGGCCTACCTGGGCGTGTTTTCTTGCAGCAAGTGCCTGAGTGGACACCGAATGTGCAGTTTTATAGTGATCACGAGTATTTGCGAGTGAGGCACGCCATGGCGTGTGACGTGAGAGGGACCTTGGCTGTGCCCGTTTTTGAGGCGACGTCCCGGAATTGCTTGGCTGTGATTGAATTGGTCATGAAGGCTGAGAAGGTCCAGTATGCTCCGGAGATTGATATCATCTGCCGAGCTCTGCAGGTACAGTCTCTTGCCTTGCTTGAGCACCGCCATATCTTTCCCCCTTCCTCTGGTCACATTCGACCCTGCATTTCACCATCTTTGATGGTCACATTCGTTAAAATGGTGTGGTCCAGAGAACCAAAATTGTGACATTTGTCTGCACAAAGTTCTGAACTCCCAAGACTAGTGCAGATTTGAGGTTGTACACCATCGTTTGCACGAGTGCAAGTCCTCGACCTTGCGTCGTTTCAGTAAATATAACCATTTATACCTCTAATGCTGATTTTTGTTTGGGTGAAAGAGTCCTGCAATTTGGCCATAGAAATTTTTAACGAGGATGTGAATTCGCTGTGCAGGCTGTGAACCTGTCGTGCTCGGACGGGATGGAACTTCCGGCATTAGAGGTGAGCACTTGCATTCCATTCCCTGCTGTTTTCTTCTGCTAGCGACACTAATGTTTAACGAAGATTCTGTTTGGAGGAGGCTGAAAAACTGTTACTTGTGGGTTTAGGACCACAAGGAAATAGAACATGGAGCTTGGAGATTTGGTTCATAGCGTATGTAACAGGATACAGTGTGGTAGCCATGTCCAGAACCGGAAAGTTAGAAAATTCGGACAGGTGTGCAGAGTCATTATATTTTGGGGACCGCGGTGTACGAAAAGTGTCTATATATTCAGAATTTAGACCCTGTCTGGCCATAGATAGGGCTACCTTATGCTTAATTCCTGCCCATATTAATGAAGTCAAGTAACTGAGGCGTTAAGCCCATTAGCAAGTTAGAAGTTAAGTCACCTATTACCACGTAAGGTAATCAATTGGGAGTTGGCCTTTCAAGGATCAGCTGTTACTCGGATAGTGCAGCTAGATGTAGTACTCCAAGCAATTGGTGTAGCTTCAGCGAGTTTGCTTGTCTAAAATCCGTCAAGGGAAATGGCTGTGAATTTACTGCAATATGGTAGCGTGAAATTATCACCAATTTGCACTAATTGTTGGACAGTGTAGACATTTACTAAGTAATGGTTGTTCATTCACACGTAGTAGTAGGTAGGAAACCTGGTGTAATTGAATGTGGTGTTAGCTCAATGAATCTAGTCCAAGGGTGAATAAACTTTTTTGAATCATAATTGTCTGAAATTGCTACGTGGTTGGTTAGATGTCCAAAAACGCGTGTCACATTCTACTACGCTACAGAGCTTTTTAATATTATTTTTGAGTGTTTTGGGGAGTGTTTTGTGATCTTGTCGTGATTGATGTCAGAACACGGTTTTGAATCTAACTCGAGACGTTTGGCAAACAGTTCCGGACGCAGGGCCGCCGGGCAGCGCTAGCGGAGATCTCCGAGGTGCTCACAGCAGTTTGCGAGACACACAACCTGCCGCTGGCACAAACGTGGGTGCCCGGGAGCCACGTGGCAGTGGAGAAGCCCGTCACCAACAAGAAATCCCGCATAGACAGCGGGGGAGCCAGCAACAACAACAGCGGCGGCAGTCACAGCAGCAACCGGGTGTGTCTGCGCACAGGCGATGGGCCGCACTACGTGAAGGACAGCAAAATGTGGGGGTTCAGGCAGGCATGCTTGGAGCACTATCTGGAGAAAGAACACGGGGTCCCTGGCAAAGCTTTTGCTTCCAACCAACCCGCGTTCGAGAGCGACGTGAAAAACTTCAGCAAGATTCAGTACCCTCTCGGCCATTACGCTCAGCTCTTTGGCTTGACAGCCGCTGTGGCCATCCGCCTCCGCTCCATCCACACTGGTACCGACGACTTCGTCCTTGAATTCTTCCTGCCCGTGAACTGCATCAGCAGCAACGACCAACAAGTGATGCTCAACTCTCTGTCGATCACCATGCAACGTGTCTGCCGGAGCTTGAGGACTGTCACTGACAAGGAGTTTGCGGATGAATTGAAAGCTGCTTTGGCAGAAGAAGGAACCGAAGCTGAAAGCATTCTTTCGAAGCCTGGCGAGGAAGGGGAGGAAAATGGACATGCTGGTGTGGAAAAGGCTGCTGCTGATGCTGGGATCCAGGAAACGGAGGTGGTACCTTCAACAACTGCGACAGCAGCAACAACAGCGCCTGCGGTGCCACTTTTGCAGCGTTCTCAGTCTCCAGTTAGTGAGGATCTCCAAGTAGGAGAGTCCAATGGGGAAGCTTTGATCTCTACCGACAAACAGGCTACTGCGGAGGCTGGAGGTGTTAGGATGTTCACCAGTGCAGCAGCGCAGTCCAACGCTGCGAACCAGAATCGACGGTTGGATCGGAGGCGGGGAACCACTGAGAAGACTATTGGTTTGGATGTTCTTCAGCAGTACTTTGCAGGCAGCTTGAAGGACGCCGCGAAGAGCATTGGAGGTTAGTTTTCTCACCTTGGTACTCGACATGCACAATGTCTCTGCAAACACCAAAACCTCTGATTTTTTACAAAATCCATCCTTCATTCTACTCAACTTTTTATCGATTGCGTGAACAATGACCATCAAAGGTTTTTTGGATAGTGGTGGATGGTTGTCTACCTTTTGCTTCAGTTTACCGTGTCAGAAGTGCAGCGGATGGAAATGGGATGCCAATGCAGATTATAGCGCATATGGCTTTGAGAATTTATGTTTAGTATGAACGTTTGACTTATGTGATGTGTGGATCTTTCCTTCTGCAGTGTGCCCCACAACTCTGAAAAGAATTTGTCGTCAACATGGGATATCAAGGTGGCCGTCACGGAAGATAAACAAAGTGAGTCGGTCACTGAAGAAACTGCAGGGAGTGATAGAGTCAGTGCAAGGGGCGGATGGAACGTTACGCATCAACGCATTCAGCGGCGACATAGCATCCGCAGCGGTGGCTGCTGCTGCAGTAACAGGTGTGCCACAAGCAACAAAGGAAACCTCACCTCTTGCGCCCCACACACGTGGTGCCAACGTTCCCATCACTGACGCCAACCACGCTCCCAACCACGAACTGAGCAACATCGACAGTTCGAACCTGATGCATATCGAGGAAGACAGCTCGTCACCACGTGTCGCGCCCACGAACCTTGCAAAAGACAATCCCAATGCTGTCACTGACAACAGAGAGGCGCAGAACCGGGACCGGAACTCTGATGATAGCTCGGGAGCTGGAAACGGCTCCACGAACCACGGCGGCGGAGTGTACCAGCACGACACCATGTCAGCGGAGCAGGAATCAGAAGGCGCACACAAAGGGACGACTAAAGACGTAATGCGAACAGTAGTGATGAAGCTGGTGAATCTCCCCAACGGGAGCTCCAGTCGCAGCCACTGGGGCTCAGACTGGGACCGGTCTCCAAACGGAAGCATGTCAGACTTCGATCGAAACGCGGATTCAGGGAGCGGAACGGGATTCAACCGGGACGCTATTTGCGTGGAGAGCCGGGTCCACGGTGGCGCGAGCGCGTTGGCTGCGTTACGAGACTCGGACATGAGCTCATACGGCAACCCGAGCTCGGCGAACTGTGACGGCGATGGCCGGTACGCGCTAGAGGATTCCCCGAGGGAGGTGACCGGTGGGCATCGATCTGGTAGCTCGCATCATGAAGGGGACTCCAGCTCGCCGTCTTCTGGTGGTGATCACCCGTGCAAGCATTGGCCGTCCGAGCCTGCGACGGAGCAGCAACAGGGATTCGTGACGGTGAAAGCTACGTTTGGTGCTGATACTATTCGGTTCAAGCTCCCTGTTGCCTCTGGACACCTCGACTTGCGGAGCGAAGTCGGACGGAGGCTCAAAGTGGACGACCAAGGCTTCGACTTGAAGTACTTGGACGACGAAGAGGAATGGATGCTCATCACGTGTGATGCAGATATCAAGGAGTGTATCGACGTCGCTCAGACTCTGGGTAGACACACCGTGAAGCTCATGGTGCGGCAAAGCAACTCCCGGGATTCCAGTGGGAATACCTCCAACGTCAGTTTGCAGGACATGAACTGCCAATTGGCTTAGACTATCCTAGCTTTAGAAAAACCGGGCGATGGAACATCTAGAGTAGGCGAAATTTAGAGTAGGCGAAATCTAGAATAGGTGAAATCCGGAGGAGCGAGCGACAGTGGGCCTGACTGGGTGCCCCCCCACCTTGACGCGGACCGGACCCCTTCAACAAACAGTGTGCGTTTGGGGGAGTGGTGAATTGTCTGGGCTTACTGCTGATTGCGAGCTCTTCCCCTTTGTATTTTATGAAACTTCATAGGTGCAGGGCAGCACATGATACCACCCCTTGGCTTTAGGAACTTGCCCTTATTCCTGCCGGATCTCGTGCAATACATTCAAATTTACTCGTTGAATAGTACTTTCTGTCTGGACATCTATGTTTTGATTGTGAATGGTTTTTTGTATAGATGGTTTTTTTAGTGTGGATGGTTTTTGGATGCGTTTCGGTGTTGTGTTGGGCATCTGTGTCAGTGTGAATGGTAGATTTTTTCTGTGTGGGTTCCGTGGTGGCTCAGAATTGGAAAGCGACATGGGTCTCCATTAGGCTTTCATTCCTTGTCATGGCGTCCTTGAATCCGAAAATCCTGTAGTAACTTACTCGCGTTGGCCCCCCTAGTGCCTCCACTTGTACAACTTGCTTCTTTTGTTACGTCCCAGTCCCACTGACTGCTAAATACGTGAACACTCTTACGAAATCTTCTCCAAGATTGTGAATTCTGGAAGGAAATCGAATCATCAGATACCGTCCGTGAAAGAGAATGCAAGTTTGTTGCCCTGCTCTAACTGTATCTTTATTGGCTCTGGACTGAAGGTCGGGGGGGGGGAGTGGCATCGCATCAACATGACAAACATGTACTGTACAGTGGGTACCGATAAGAATGGGTAATACTATTCATATCCACAAACTCTTAAAACACCTCAAACTATTTTGTACTTCTAAAAACATTCTACATACATAACATTGTTCACCAGGGTTTATTCCTGCCTCAGCCGTGGAGGAATATCCCTCCCTACATACCTGGGGGAGGGTTTAGTTATAGAATTCCCTCTGTCTCGCAAAGATTGGCTATTGCAAATTTTAGCGGGTCCGGGGGCGTGGCCCCAAAAGCCCTAAAAGGCATTCAGCTACTGCAAATTTTCTGTCTGGCAAGGATTGGCCCATTGGAACCTCATGTATATTTCATTTTGAAAGATATATTATTCAAAAGGGTCCTAGTTTTATGTCACCACAAACAATGATAAATTTTGTGTATGTTCATTGCTACCTACTTAAAAATTGCCTACTAATAAATTGTGCAAAATAGGCTTCCTTACAACCTCCTCAGAATTACTGAAAAAAACACGAGGTTTTAATGGGCTAATCTTTGCGAGATAGAGGGAATACGAATGGAGCTGGGAATAGAGTATTTGAGGAATGCAGCTGCATTGAAAATACCTCACCAAATTGCGAGCAAGGTGATGTAGAAGTGGAAAACAAAATTCCATTCTTCACGTGTGTTTACAGCTTTCATCGCTTGCAGTTTGGAAGGAAGTACAAGAATTGGATTGCTGAGGATTGAAAACGTATCATTTTGGATAGACTAGCCACATTTGAAATTGGTGAAGGAATCATTAAAAAAACTGCATTTGGTGAAACATCCGAAATGATGACAATCACAAGTGCCTTGTTGCAATATTTAGAAGCTGCATAACATCATTAATGATTTGGGGTGCAATGGCTTATATAGAGTTGGGAACAAAAAGTAGCCATTCTCACTCAAACCCCTGCTTTGCAGTCAATGATTCCCCAAATTTAAAAGTAATCACATATTTGAAAAGCCTCAGCACTCTGGTTTTCTCCCCCTGGCATAATTTCTTTGCTCACTGCTGAAACAAAAGGCCAGCCTTTGCCCACGGAAACCCTTCAAAAAACTAAAAGCTGAAAGTGCGAGGCGTGTTGTCAACTGCTGCAAACAAAACCTTGACTCGTGTTCCAAGCAACACTCATCTCACCTTCACTCGTTTCGTTCCCTAGTTACAAAAATATCATCGCCTTGAAAATATACCTTTTCTCCATCATTTTTCTCCAAAACCAGTGATAACATGTTTAGCCAATTTTTGCCTCATAGTTTAGGTAAGAGCCCTTTTCAACAAAAAATGCCACTATAACAAACATGGCGACGAACAGCCCACTGGCATTCATTTCTCATTATTAATGCAAATGCAGCCATGTTACAAAACCTGTAGACAAAAATAAGAGTCACACAGCTGTAGACTTACACAGCCATGGCCACGTCACGAACATTTCTCACTAACTTACATCTACAAACTAAGCCGTGTTCATATCATTTGTAAATTCAAACAAAAATGAACCTTGCCCGTATCTCAAAAAATCTCTCACACCTAAAATCTAAAGGTCCTTGATATCCAACAACCCTCCGAACTCAATACAACATCTTGCACAAGCCAAACGATGTCGTAAATAGTTTCTTCGCCGGGGTCTAGATCCAACCTTGATACAAAAAATCCATGCCTGGATCTTCAATCTCTCCATCTCTGTCGAATGCCAAGAGTGCCAAAAGTGGGAACATGCCACTACAGGAAAACAGGACCCCAATCAACAATACTATGTTGATTTGGACGTCTTGATTCGGACATATTGAACCTAGGATTGTGCCCAAAGTGCCCAAAGTGTCCAAAGTGGGAACATGCCCACTACAAGAAAACACGACCCAAGTTAACAATACTATGTGACATCTTGATTAGGACATTTTGAACATAATAGTGTTGATTAGAACATGTTTGTGTTGATTAGGACTGCTTGATTTGGACCCATTTTCTCGCACACAACTCGATTACTACAGAGCTAGCTCATATCACAACAACGTATTAACTGTTGCTCTGTTCACATGGTTTGACACACTCCGAGCTTTAATTTTTAAAGCAGTGGAAACCTCTTGAACTTGCGGGGAGGCGAAACAAGGGCAGTGATTTGCTTGTGGGAGATGCAGTAGACCTCGGAGAAGGGCATGGAGATGGATGGGTCTTGGCGGAGCAGAGAGGAGGAGGGCAGGGAGGCCCAGTTGTGGAGCAGCATGCGGTCCTCGAGGTCGGCGCTGTCGAAGTGGTTGCGGTTGTGCTTGCACTCGTTCACGAAGTAGCGTCCGAAGTAGTTGGAGAGCTGGATGGCCATGTCGTTGCGCTCGATCCTCCAATCCGGGTTCCACTCCCACGGCGCTTTCTCCGGGTGCCACTGCGTCCCGTACATGGGCCACTGCTTCCCCTCCACCGTCGACACGAATGGTTTGCCGTTCCGGTCCAAGTCCACCGACAGTACCTGCAATTGCACCAAATCAGTTGCCTGTCAGGCCCATATCCCTCTGTACAAACTTGGAAAACCAATCTTGCCCATCCAAACTAATCTATAACATACCAAAAGCTTCTAAAGCAACAATAAACAAAACCATATAATACATTTTTTTACATGACATCAACTTGGTTTAAGAATTTCTCACTTACAAGGTGGTTAATAAATTTTTAGGTCAGAAATTAGAGTTTACTTGAATGTAACTTGTTCATTTTAGAATTTGTTATGCTCAGCAACCTAAATGGCTAAAACGGGCTCTTCGTGTATCTATTGGCTATTTGAGGATGAATTGAGATTGCATTGTTTCCAAGATTTCTAGAAACTTTGTACAATATAACACTGGAAAGAAGGAAATAGAGTTTTCAATGATTGACATAAAGGATATGTTTAGAAAGTCATTACAATGAACTACACTCTTTTAGAGTATATGTTATTGTTACACTACTGCACCAAAAAAACGGTTGCTTTAACATTCTTTGTTAAAGAGTGTCCAACAATGGTTAAATAGATAAAAAAAAAAATTTAAAATCTTCTTTTGGTAGTAAAGTGAGAGAAAGATGTGAACGATGGTGTGCAGGTGAACAAAACTTCAATCTTTGGAAATTCTAGATTGTAAGGGGAGAACTACTTGGTATTCACACATGATTGTGCATCATTCACATTTTATTAGTTAATGGATAAATTGGCAAGTGAAGGAATGAATGGTTCGTATGTGTATGTGTGTGTTAGTACCTGTAGGTGTTTATTGAGCTCGGTGTTGTTGCTGAAGGACTCCGGGTGGACCCCAAGACCGTGGTTGTTGAAGGCGAGTCTGCCCAAGGGTGACGCCACCTCGGCGAAGAGCTCATCGGTCATGCTTCGGAACAAGCGGCTGTGCCAAGCTGGGTCCGTGAAGCCCAAGTTGATGGGGTAGTTCTCGGCGTCGAACTCTTCCACGATGGTGGCTTCCACGTCCTGCGCAATCAGTTGCAGCAGCCTCTCGAACCCCAAGCACGTCCCCCACAGCGGGTAAAACCTCCCCTTTTGGTTCTCGCTCACCACGTGCTTCAGTATGTACTCCGTGGTTCTCCTGCAATCATGCAACATTGCAAAAGGTTACAGAACCAGTCACCTCGGAAACCACGCCTAGCTAAACATCTCAGAAACCAATGTGAGTAACTAAATACCAATCTTTCGCCATTTTACCCTACTTGGCTTTGCGGTTTGAAAAACGCGCCCTTTTACTACTAACTTAGTGCAATCAAGACGTTGGTACAACGGGCCTACAAGTCTATGGCGGAGTTTCCAAGAACGGCTTCTGAAAATGTTCTTGCTATCTTTCCAGCATGGCGTCAATTTGAACATTCTGCCAACTTTTTTGGCAAAATGACACAACAGAGGGAAATATTTGGTACAGCTTTTGGCACACGGCAGAGTGACGGTTCGCTTGTTTGTGGTTTTTTGTTCATTTTTCAAAGATATCTGAAGGACTTGTAGCTCGAGAACACACAATATCTGAAATACGAACTAACTTTTAATGTAAAACTAGTCAGCAAAACGCAATCCAAAAAACTTTAATCTGAAATAATTGAACCTTCTTCTTCCAGACGTACAAAATAATTTGTTTTCTAACTTCTAAATGCCAATTCTATGTAAGCTGCTGCCTTTTTCAAATGTGGTAAAGTTTACATCATATTCATGCTTCAGCAGCTCATATACCAGTAAATACCTGTATACCACCCTTGCAATAAGTTTAAACTCTTTTTTTAACAGCATCAACATCCTTGAGGATAGCACACTCGCAAAGCATCATTCATTCTCTCAGTCATTTTTCTTTCTTGCTTTCTAGGAATAAGTTCTCACAATTGCTCAAGAATGTTACATATGCTATTTCCAACCAAACCACGGATGGGATTTCCTTACAAATAGGTGTTGCCGATGTGAGACTCGGTGTGGGGATTGAAACTGACAGCGCCGCCAGTCCAGAACACGCCATTCACGCGGTTCAAGACGAAATCCAGCTCCTCCACAGACGAGTCGTAGAAAATGGGCACCACGCGAGCACCGCCGGCTTGCACCCACCGAGCATTCGAAGTGGCAATCACTTGGTCGCCATACTGCAAGCACCCTGGCTCCGGCAACGTCAACACACCAATCACTGGCCTGTGCGTGTACACGCTCGTGGGACGCTGGAAATCCCCACCACCTCCTTGCACCACTATCAAGTTCCCATGGCCAAACAACAACAGCACCACCAGCAATAACATCACCCTCGTCGACATAGCTCCCAATTCCTGCAACATGACCAAGCTCAGAGCTCAGAGCTCAAATACACAGACAGCTGCGAAAACTAATGTCTAGAGACACTCCTGGGCTTGAAAGCTGCCACCTTTGTGAAAGGTGTACAACTGCAGTAAGCTTTGCAAACTCGAGCTTTTAAAGGCTTGGTAGACAAGGAGTTAGCGGCTTGGTTTCTCCGCTTCCCAGCATCTGGACCCTAGTCATCCTACGAATATACGATGATCATTCTAGTATTACTCTTTCGGAGAAGGTGCAAAATATCCGTCCAGACCGGTGTCAACTGACGTGTAAAAAGATTTTACCGGGGATTTTACAGAATACTAGTTTTGATATGTTTTTGAGGGTGTTGCAGAAGCTTCATCGAATGGGAGGGAGACTGGCTGGCGATAAGACTGAGGATTGAGAGCCGTCCAAAGGGATTGACGTGTGCAAAGCCGTTCAACTTGCTGCATGTTGTGGACAGCTTTCGGGGATGTTTTTGAACGTCATCAGTAATGTTATCCTTCATTTTCCAAGTTTCCATATTCATAAAATGATTTTCCTCTGATACTGATCTTGGATTCTCATTGAGTTTGTCAAGGAAGATAACACTATTTTTTTAGTCTTGTAATTTTGAACTTCGTCAACTTTTTGTTTTGGGTTTATTTATTTGTTTATATTTTATCAGGGCGGTTGAAATTTCACACGATGTCCTATGGCTCACTGAAATCTGAGAAGCTGATTGGTGTAGATTCAAAAAGTTTGGACTTGGCACTTCACACTGTGTCCCAAGTCTCATGTCCAGATTCATTGCATTTTGTTTGCATGCATGGTTGTCACATCAGATCGTCTATTAGTCCACTTGGCCGATGGAGTCAAGTGATAGTTGACTTTAGAAAATGATAAAAAAAATGCTCACTTTGTACATGTTGTTTATTGGTGACACTTATTATTGCCAACATGAAGTCAAAATGTGAATTTAAAGTCATACCATTATCACGTAATAAGAATGAAAAATAAGAATATGATTCTTCTTTTTTAAGGTCAAAAACCCTAAAAACCCCTAAAGTGCAACCCTAAAATGCAAGAGTGAACAAACATGTTTGTTTGTGGCATCTGTTTTGGGCGTTTGCTTGTCTTATGTGACAGCCAAATCTTGCCCAATGTAACAACCATACTTTCATGACAACATTTTTTGAAAGTTTTTGGCGTCAAAGAGGGTGAGGAAGGGTGCAACTTCACACAAGATTTGAATTAGCATTATGCTAAATCCAACTTTCAACCCAATTCCCCACTCTCAAAAAATTTTTAGCATAAAATATTCATGGCTTTCTTTGGTGCTTGTCTTGCTCCTAATAACCCAATGAAGTTGGGGTCTTGCATTGAGGTGGGAGTTGCGGAGATGGGACTTGGTGCGTTGTGTGATTTTCCCCTTAGTTTGCACTCGTGTTTGCACTCGTGTTTGCACTCCATTGACTTCAGTAATTCACTATACATTAACTATGGAATGCAATTCTCCCTTAACCCCTAAAGGACCGTTCACTGTTGACCCTTCGGGGGACAAATGGGATTTTGGGCAAGTACCTACAGCCTCAAATTTTGTCTTGATTTTTTGAGTTTTTTTTTTTGAAGATAGAAAAACACATTAGCTTTTGGGGAATATAATTTTTATTCCAATCTATGCCTGGGAGCAAAAGTTATACCCAAATAAGCAAAAATTTGGGAAGAGTAGGCAGCAAATTTTTTGTTACAAAAACTTGAAAAGAAAATTTTCATTTTTTTTCTCATATATTATATTTTTTTCTACATCTAAAGCTTTGATCCATTCCCTTTGGACTAGTTATGAGAAAATTATGGACAATCTTGTTTTTTGGGCAATTTAAGCATCTTCTTGAAAAAATAACTTATAAACTTCGTTTTTGAATGCAAGTTTAACATTTTTTCAAATTTTTTTTTGGAAACGGTGAAGATTGCTTGCTACAACAATTTTGCCATTGGGATTATTATACTTTAGTTTCATTGCAGGGTTATTAACCATTTAAGTTTTTATTCAATTGATCTCATACCTTCTTCTACCTAATTATTTTTAAGAATAAAAATTAAGTATTTTTTGTTTTGATTTTTCCAAAGATTCTCAACTCAATTTTCCACCATAAAAAAATAAAACTTCAAACTGTGTGCTACAAAAAATTTAAGTTAAAAGAGTTCAAAGTCAAATAATCTAGTCATGCAAGGTGCAAATTTTTTTGTTTTTTTACACTTTAAACGCAAAGATCTTGCAATTTGTGCAGTCAAAGTTTTTGAAAAAAATTCCACATTCTTATAATAGTGTAGTACAAGATCCTACAATTGGATAGGCAAAAAGAAAAATTTTCAAACTTTTTTACTCTTTGCCATAGAAATGGCAGTTTTGAGTGTCTATTGACTAAATAAAGGCCGCAGGGCTTTAGGAGTTAACAATCAAGTTACCTTACTCTAGAATGTTACCTAGTGACTCATTGTTTGGCCACTTGGAGGCGCATGCAACCCTCTAAATACTAGAATGTCACTTGGTTTACACCCTTGAAGCTGTTAATTTGTTTTTCTTTATTGTTGCGTTGTTCTTGTTGCCAAGTCTTTATTGTTTGTAAAAAAAAGAATTGCAATAATTATTGATGAAAATGATCATAGTATCAAGTAGTATTTATATAGTGTAAAATGTCAAGAAACTAGTGTACGGCAACCTAAATGCACTATTTCAAGTAGATATTTTTCTCTAGTGAGCATTAGTGGTTAGAGAGAAGGAATACACCAACCTTTTAACCCCTCAACACCCTCGGTATAAAAAAACCACAAGAATGGGGCAACATTCACGCACCTAGGGCTTTGAGGGGTTAACCTCATAATTATAATACGCAATACCATAAATCAACAAATATTTGGCCACAAAATGTCAAATAGTGGTCAACTTTGGGTGCTATCAACGTTTTTTTGGCAAATGATAATTCTAATATGTTTTGGTAGCTTTTTTTCTAAGACCTCCCTGCTTATAGTTACAAAGAGTTTCAAATTATTGAGAGGCTTATAAATACAAGGAGTTTCAACCTATTGAATGGTGTTACAACATAAAACAACAAAGACCTAACAACCATATGAGCTATTCATGACACCCCTCAATAAGTGGAAACTCTTTGTAACTATAAGCAAGGAGATCTTTGGGAAAAAGCTACAATAACGAATTGGAATTATTGTTTTCCATAAAAACATGGGAAAATTTCATGGATACCCTTGAAGTTTGCAATATTTTCATAAATACCTTTGCTTTTTCAAAAATATCACATATACCTTTGGACCAAAAAAATTAGGCATTTGTTTTGCTGTGCATGCCACTTCCCTTCTTCTTTTGTGCGCATGCATAACAAGAAATAAGTAGTGTGCTCTCAAAGGGAGAAGGAATTGACATGCATAACAAAACAAATGCCTAAATTTTTGATCCAAGAATATTTGTGATATTTCTGAAAAAGTAGGAGTATCCATGAAAATATGACAAACTTCAAAGGTATCCATGAAATTTTCCTCAGAAACATTAATGGCACCCAAAGCCGACTACTATTTGACATTTTCTGGCCAAATGTTTGTTATGGTATTTTGCACTAACTTATAGGAAGTTGAATGGTGCAGAGGTGGAATATATTGAGCAATAGATACGGTAGGTATGGAGTGGGGCTGCTTGTCAAGCACAGCTTGCTCTGCCTTTTCAGAATTTGAGCAGTTCTGCGGCACAGAATGGCCGCTCAGCACTTTATGGACCACGGCTAATTATAGAGCTGGGGTTAACTGGCCTTGTCCTTTTGTCTGGCTTGGTGTACTGCTACTACTGCACATCCGAATTTGTGAGGCCAGGGTGGCAAATCCCAGCACTTTTTCCCAAACCAGGGTAAAAATAATAATCTGCTCCGTACGTTGAAGTTGGTTGGTTTTGTCCTCGTCCAAGTCAAGGTTTCTGAATTCAAACGTGAATTCAGAATTCCCCAAATCCAATCTCCTAATCGTAAATTTCTAAACTCTTGAAAATTTTGGCAGGGAAGAGCATCTCCACCAGTTCGGGCTCTTTCAAAGTTTTTCATTTGTTTTGGCCGGCCCTCAAGCCCCTTGATTTCCATCCATATTCTTCAAAAAGGTGGACTTGCACTCCAACATGAATAATTAGTAGACCACTTATCAAGGAACATAAAGGATAAAGCCCATTAAACTTAGGATCAATAATGATGAATAGTGGCTTGAAGGGCCCTTGCTAGACACGATAGGACAAAATGTCTTGAGAAAGTTTTGAGAGGGACCTCAACACTTTTCATCCACTTTGAGTGTGTTGGAGTCACCAGTGGAGATGCTCTTAGAGCATCTCCACCAAACCGGGCAAATGGAGAATCGCCAAAGGTCGTTGCTAGGGGCCGGGGAGGCGACTATGGCGGGGCTTGTGTCCAAATCTCCACTGGTGCACACATTGTAGGCTTCCATAGTTGGAATTCTGGCTAGAAAAGAGGGCCTCAATGAATCACGTCCTCTGACATCTTGTCGTCACGTACACACTTTCCGGTAAACCGCGGAACTTCAGTGCGCTACTAAGATCGTCTAGCCTAGGAGCTCCCCGTGCTCGGAGCTCAACCTGGCGAGGCCGGTGAGTGATTTGAACCGACGGAGGCATCGGTAGAGATTGGAAGTCCAAAAAAAAACTTCCGGCCTCGCCACCCCTGGCTAGAGTCAACCAATGTAGATGCTCTTAGAAATTTTCCACCTTGGCCCCACAAACATGTAGATGCGTTATACCAAGCCTACCAAATGGCATGCCATTGGGCAATTGGGCACAGCCAAGGTGGATTGACTCCCTCCTAGACTAATGAGGCTGGGTGTCTTTGTTGATTGCACATTTGTGTTTATGGGCTACGGTATTGTGGAAAGTTTTGCATTTTTATAGACAAGGGTTAAAATAAAAAGCTGTTGCTATTTTGGAATTGGTCATTTTTTTATTCTTCCAAATTTTCCAGTCCAAATGAGGGTTTATAAATTGAAATGTGAATTACTCCCAAATTCAATTGCCTAATGATAAATTTCCAATCTCTCACAATTTTTGAAATGTGAATATCCCACAAACTCATAAAGGAATTGACTTACACCATAATAGTGCATATAGGTTGCCTTAACAATTAGGGTGTACCCTAGAAAATTACCTAGTGACTCAATGTTTGGTCACTTGGAGGTGCACACAACTCTTTAGATTTTGGAATTTCACATGGTCTACAATGTGGACGTAGCTAGTTTGTTTTTCTGCAATGTCATTAGGGTAGTGCACATGCTGCAAGCCTGCCTTGCCATCCGCCATCCATCCGCCTTAACAAGTGGGGATGCGGGAGTGGGAGGGCCTTCTCGTTGCCTAGCGAGGTGGAGTGGCGGGCTGGCGGTTGCAAAATCCGCCGGGGCCAACTCTGTTGTTGCGCCATGCTATGCCAAGCTGTGTTAGATGAGTTTCATTGACGCCCGCAGGCACCTGCCACAAAAACGATGCATGTGCGCGGCCCTATTGTTGTTGACGAGACTTTTTTTTTATTGTAATAATTATTGAAAATTAGAGGAGCAGCAACAAATATTTGTTTAGTGTAGAATGTCAAGAAACTAGTGTGGGCAACTAAATGCACTATTTAGTGTAGCTCCAGGCTCCATTCCACCAGGCTGGGGGGCAATGAAGGGGTCAGTTCACCCTGGCCGGCTGGATGTAGTTCTAAGTTACTCTCCCCATGCAATTCACAAGAGGCCAACACATACTGGGACCCAGTTTTTTGAAACTGCCTTGGAATTTGAACCTATCCACCGCTAACTTACATGCATGAGCACGATCATGAGCGGTTTCCCATGTGCCACCTTTGCTCTAAACAATATAAGTAAACAACATTCTAAGATGCCATAGAGATCTCCTACGAGTCCCCCTCAACATCCCACCATATTTTTTCACTTTTTTTTCCCAAAAAGAAGTGTATTGGTGTTGGCCGTTTGATCGACTCTAATTTTGATACTCCGTGCTTATTTCTTTTAATTTTTTGAAGTTTTCTAATCGAAAGGCTGCAGAAAAGCAATTGTAAGTTGCCAAAAATGCAGCCCAGCTGGAATGAATTTGACATGTTACAATTTTGTGATTCAATTGGGGAATGTAGGCAATTGGGGCATGTTTTTTTTGTTTTTCGTTTTTTGCTTTTCATTTTTTTGACTGTCCCAACGGGGGGGCATAAAGGGGCGTATGTTTTGTTTCACATTACCTCAGATTCTGAACTTTAGAAAAAAATGCAGATGCTTCCAATGAATGTGGACACTGGACTAGATACATTGAACTAGACGTGCTTCACCCTAAGAGTCCAGAATGTGGATGGATGGATACTCGAAATTTGATCAGCAGTGCCGTTACGTACTCCCCAAGGCAGTGCACACCCATCACAAATAAGTACACTAGCTATTTTCAAAATTACAAAATGTTGAATAGAAGACGCATACTAACTGTGTGATATTCCACAACAATGAACTGCCCAAACCATGTGAAGATAAAAATGCCAGTTTCATGATTTATTAAGAGGACGGCATAAAAGACCCCCAATTGACTACCTCCCTAGTTACTCGTAAACCCTTGAATAAAAACTGAATATGAGCAACATAGGAAGAAGCCTAAACCCTACACTTTGTAGAATTCTCATTTATTCCTCTGCAGATAACTAGGCTATGAAACTTATACACCTAGAAACACACCCAGAAGGTATAGTTTGCAGCAGCAGCATAGAGGGAAGTGCACCTTTAAAGCTAAAGGCTGTAGAACTAACTAATGTTCGGCAAAAGAGAAAGTATTACGTTGTGTACTCAGCATTGATTTTGACGTAATCGTAGCTCAAATCGCAGCCCCAAGCTTGGCTCTGTCCAACACCATTTCCTACAACCAGTTTCATAAACGTGTCAGCAGATCACAAGAGGATACTAAAGTTTATGAGAATCCTGATTTCATCTCTCCCTTTTATTGACCTCCCTTGGTCACCCACCCACAGCCCTAAAACTCCAAAACCTCAAACCCTAAAATCCCTAAATCTCAAGCCCAAAACTCCAAAACCTCAAGCTCTAAAAACCCTAAACCTCAAACCCTAAAATCGCTTAATTGGGATTTATAGCACGTGATATAAGCATGATTTAAATAGAGGTGGATCTTTGGATAGAAATAAGGTTATGTATTGTAGCTTCCAATGGTCTATAATCTTCCACTTTAAACAATTGCATAAGAAATTATCATACACCAAGGGAACACTTTGTTTTTTCAAAAAGGTTTTGGCTCTTGCACCCAAAATGATCTTTACACAACTCTATATTGATCTCCCGAAATGACTTTGCTACACATATAATAACAGGAGACATTTGTGGCTGTGGCGTAATGGCTTTGGCGTTGGCACACCAATGAGGTGATGATGAGTTCAAATTCAGATGTTAGTGAGGTGTTCATAATACACCCATCTGTGGTGAGAGTATTAATGCAAATTATGACGTCTTATTTGATACAAGAGCTTAGGTACAAAAAAGAACCCACGAGGAAGGGAGAAATCTTACCAATGGAAATCTTGATTGAAACGGTTCCATGCTCCTCCCCGGCCCCCTTCAGGTACGCACTTGCTCCGGCCCTGAAAATGCAACCACAAGAAAAACTTCAAAATGACAGGTCAAATCCGAACTATGCAGTAGCTTGGAAAAACCGTTTATTACCATTTTAGGGAATAAGGTCTCATTCCTAAAAGAGCGAAACATGCGGATGATGAGCAAACAATTTCAAAACAATATTGTGTTTGTTATATGGGATGGATTTTCTCATCCAGCTCTTCTATGAAAGCTGGAAATTTGTTTATAAACTTCCAAAGTGAGCATTTTTATTATTGTTGTTTTTTAACTTGGGCTTTTAAGGGATAATAATCTACAATTGTGGAAAATAAAAATAACATAAAAATAAGGAAAGAAACTGGACCTGTCAAACTCCAAAGGCTGGCCTTTCTCCATTAAATGGAAGTCCCCAAGAAAAATTTGAAGATCCAGGGGGTCAAACGGAACTCCGGCATAGCCTGCAGCACATGCAATGCGGCCCCAGTTGGGATCTCTCCCATAGATTGCAGCCTGCCCCACAAAATGCCCATATTTGCTAAGTCTAAGCAAATACCCAAAAAAACAAAAAAAAAAAGTAAACAATATAGGCCCTTAAATGCCAAATGGCCCAAAACAAGCTATTTCTACATCTATAGAAATTGAAAATAAAACATTTAGAAAGATAATAAACTTTATTGACACACAAAAATAGAAAACACAACTATATCTTACTTTTTTTTTCTAGATGGAAAGTTATTATAACTAACTGCGGTGCAAAATGGCATATAGCAACAAAGACCTAACAACCATATGAGTTGTTCATAGCACCCTTCAATAAGTTGAAACTCTTTGTAATAATAAGCAAGAAGGTCTTAGGATAAAAGTTAGAACCACGAATTGGAGCTATCGTTTACCAAAGAAAGTTATCCAAAAAAAATTAATGACATTCAAAGTCGGCAACAATTTGACATTTTTGGCCAAAATTTGTTGATTTATGGAGTCTTAAACTATATTAGCTTCCGAGAAGGAAAAAGTTTCTATTTTCTTACATACCTTTACTAAAGAGGAAGCAGCAACAGAGCGAGCCACAGTTGCAGCAGAGGCTTCATCTGAAGCACCTGTTATAGTCACCTGCATTTCCAAAAATAAAAACAACAAAACCTTTTACATATCATGAGATTCTTAAGGACCACTTTGTAATATAGTAATAATAATAATAAGGTTTAGGCCCAATTTGGAGTTGACCCAATTTGCAATCCATTGGACCAGTCAACGTTTGATATCGAGTTTGTAATTGGGTCCTAATTAAAGCCCTTGCGTTCAATTTTGAAACTAACAAATGGGGCCCAAATTCTTCAATTGGGTTTCTAATTGCGGTGACCCAATCTCTTGGTTGGAACATAGTTACAGAAGCGACCATGTCATCAACAAAAAAAATCTAGCGTGGCTTGCGGTATAAAAATCCTAGTACTAAATTGATGACCCAATCCTACGATTTAGGCAAACCATTGGTTCATTTTGGTGCTTTGTACTGGGCCAACAATTAGGCTCTAAAACAAAGTGGCCATTACTATCATTGAAATTCATACGCATAACCAACGGTTTTACAAACATTTGCGTGCCTTGCATGTGCAAAAATTTACTAAAATTTAGCAAAAAAAAACCTAAACCCTACAACAAGAGATCAATGGATGTTGAGGAAGCCTCACCTCAACTAAGCAAGTTGCTCCTTCACCGTCAGATGCAATTGACTTGGCTAGGCCTTGCAAGACCTGCATGTGGGAATATAAAACCCTAGTAATGAGCCTTGTGTATGACCCAAAGAACTTGTAAGGAAAAAATGCTGCTTTTTAAGAAACAATGGTGTAGACTATTGTCAAGTGTCAAATGGTATTTCATAACCAAGTTTAGGTAATGACGCCCAAAAGATTACATGGTATTGAAAAGTTGGTTGACATTAGTCTTTAAAGATCCCATTAGATTGACAAAATGGGTCATGAATGCTAAGATAATAAGTATTAAAATTATATAATCCCCATGTTGGGATTAATGATAATGTCATGCAACTAGTATTAACCTAACTAATATGCCTCGTCAACGTTTTGCGCCATCCCTCTTAGTTTCAAGTGACTTTTCATCCTCCCTTTCCCTACCTTTTCATCTCCCTCCCCCCTCTTTTTGAATATCAAATTTCTGGTGATAACAGAGAATTTTAAATTTCTCTAGATGAATAGAGTGATATAGTGTCCTAGGTATTAACTTCATATTATATTGGCATCTACTAAGAGAGCAATTCACACTATGTTTCACAGTCCAAGTCCCATTGATCTCCCAGACTCTACTTCGTTGAGAGCTGAAAATCAGGAGTTAATATATTCAAAGATTTTCTTTAGAATCTCTTCTTGCCCATTTATAACCCCGATAAAGTTAAGGTATTGTGCTGACGTGGCAGTGGGACATAGTGTTAACCGCCCCTTCGGTTAAAATTAAATGTATTATAATAAATAGAGTTGTAAGTTTAATAAGGGGGTGTTTTTGAAAGGAAGCTCTCACAGCGTCAAGAGCTGCCTGCAGCTGCTGAGCTTCGTCACTATTGACATCTGATATCCGGGGACCTCCTGCTGCCCCACTTGCCAAGGCTATCAGGGTATCATTTGTGCTGCTATCCCCATCAACCTGAACACAGAGCCTGTTCTAGTGAGCTCCCTTGGCAAAACATAATGTTTCTAGTGGTTTTGAATCTGACTTTGTAGCAATAAAAAAACACATGGCCCAGCACCAAATCCAATAAAAACAAATAAAAAACAAACAATTTAAACAAGTCAGATTTCTAAAAAACTTTGTTGTAAAAGCGACTCAACACTAAAAGGGCCACTTTATATCAAAGACGTTTGTTGGCCTAGTTTTAGAAGCACCAAAATGAACCAATGAATTCGGGTAAAGCCTAGAATTTGGACCGTCAACTGAGTTCAGTGGCTGGCTTTATATCGGAAGCCAGGTCAACATGTTTTGTCAATGACATGGCCACCACTTATGTGAGCAATTTTTGACAACAAAAACTGAGCCCAAGTTAAGAAAATTGGGTCACCACAACTTAAGACCCAATTCCAGAGTTTGGGCTCGATTAGTTACTTTGAAATTGGACCATCAATTGGACCCAAGGACTTTATATTAGGGCCCAATTTTAAACCCAATGTCATGTCAAAACTATGGATTGAATGATGGCTCAATGGATTGTGAATTGGAACTCCCAATTGGGGTTGGGCCTTAGTACAAAGTGTGGCATTAAAATAAAACAAAATAAAGCTTTTGAAGTCAAATTGAATATAGTGCACCAACTAGAGCATAAGACATTAGTACCGTAATTTGGTTGAAGCTTCTATTTACTGCTGTGAGTACCAAAGGCCTCCATACATCCACCGTCACATCCGCATCACAAGTCAAAACCTGCTCACAATAAACTGAATAAGAGCTTGAAGCAAACTTAAATCATCTGAATAATATGAGTAATGGACAAAAGAAAGAAGAAAAAAGAGCAAAAAACAATAAAAAACAAGAAAAAAATATAGGCCTATTAATTCACACAATGTTTAATGTTGCTGGGATATACCCCGAGCATGGTAGCCATGTTTGGATGAATCATGCCAGAGCCTTTTGCTATGCCACCAAGCCTCACTGTTGTACCCCCTACCTTCAAAACAATGAGGATGAAAATTAGCTGTGGTTCAAATCTTATTTTTACAAGCAATGCGTTTTACTTAAAACAGTTGAAAAATGATATGGATATTTGACAGGAAAGACAAACTTGATGATCTGAGGTGATGTTTTAATTGGATCCTGCAACCTCAGACTTTAAATAATTGCAGGAAAGGTGACATTCTAAAGCAGGAGCTTTACTTTTGTTTCAATTGCAACACTTTTACTGACAAGATCAGTAGTCGTGATGGCCACAGCTGCAGCATCAGCTCTGTCATGAAAAACATTCCAAATAAATATCCACGTGTCAGATGTATAAACGCCCAAGTGACCGTAGGATCTGATAAAACTACCACACAGCTAATTCCATGTCTATCATTTCAAACTTAGATTTTTTTTGTTTTTTGATTCTCTAGCAGATTCTGAATTCAACATCATCTTCACTTGCTTCTCTCATAATTATGAACTTATTCTTGCTATTCACATACTGATGATAGGGCTGGCACACCCACAAATTGTGTACGAAGTTTACAACAAAAGCATATCAGAAACTGGTATTCCTCTTAAAATATTATAATATCAAAACATCAACAACATCAAAAATATCAACAACATAAAAAAAAAAAAACCATACAAAAAAACCATATAAAAACCATGAAAAAAACATCCAAAAACATCAAAGCAAAAATCGATGGGATGCTCCAAAACTTACGATTCTACACTTGGAGACAAAGACGCCACCAACTTAGGCAGTGCCTCAATCAATGCACCCTGTTACAACAATGAGCAGAATGTTTTTGTCAGCAAGGCAGGAAGATTTCCAATATTTTCCAAAGCAATGTGCACAAATCAAACCACATGCACACCTTCTTAATGCGGTGGCCTATAACTCCAGTTGATTCGATGAGAACCGACTCCTTGGGCACACCATAATGCTTCAATCAAATAAAAGATTCTCAAGTCAGTGTAATCTTTAAGCCAGTTTGTAAATTCACACCTAAAAAAGAAACAGAAAAAAAGACAAACAAACAAACAAACAAACAAACAAACAGAAATAGTAGATGACAATGAAAATGGCTGTTAATTCAGCTCAAATACCACATAATCCATGAGGTGAGAACGGCCTACAGTGAATTACAACGATACTCTGGGCAATTAACACTAAAAGACCAAAAAGCTCAGGACTTTCTAGCGATTTCAAATAAGAGGTCTTTCTCTTGAACACATTAATATACACATTTGATTGATGAACTTTTATTTGGTTCCATCTGAATTATATTTAGTACAACATAGCCAATCAAACTTATTTATTTTATAAACCACGAATATTTTGTCCTCAAGGGATTAAAATCCAATAAGAGCTTAGTTCCATGGCATACAAAGAAAGCTTCATAGACTAAACCTAGTCTTCAAAGAAGAAAGTTGAACTAATCCAAGAGTATCCACAAAGAAAATGGCTAGTGGTACGCTAAATTGCCTTCCACTATTCTTACATTCAAAAAAGATTAATTTAAAAAGAGGAATAAAATAAAAACCTTGAATGCTCTTTGAAAACCTAGCCATGTTAAACACTGGCAAGCAGTTAAACCGCTATTGTCAAAAAAAAAAACCCTACCAATTGCAATGCAACGAGGTTTTCTAGACACGGCTTGAAGACAAAGATCCTACCTTAGCCACAGCTGCAGCACAGTCCAAAGTATCCTGATAACCAGCATCTCCCTGCAATTCTCTCCCAAACCGTAAAAACATTATGATATTGAAAGTAGGATAGAAATAAAACAGCCAAAAAAGGCACAAAATGACAGCCTCCAGAAGCAAAACCAGCACTACAATCTCGCCACTTACCGTTGCAGCATTAGCTTGACCTGCGTTGATCAGAATAGCTCGAGCCTGTCAAAACCCCCACATACATAAATCTCAACAGTAAACAAGACAAGATATCCACAAAAAACACCAAACTCAATATTTTTGCGCTTGAGCTAAAAACCATACACTTTAGATTCTCAAGCGCAACTCAATAAAGTCAGCCTGTACACTACTTTTAATAAAAGAAACCTCGCTGATAACCAAAAAAGGCTAAAGACTAACAAGATAATTTGAGACTCACAGTGGTAGACTCTGCCAAAATTTGCTTGCAAAAGATGACAGGAGCGGCAGCCACCACGTTCTTAGTGAACGTCCCTGCAAAAACGTCCAAATAAGAAAAAAGTAAGAAAAAAGGTAAATTTAGCTCTTCCAAAGCACTTGGCTGGGGTTGCTCATCAATAAGCAAGTCAGTCAAATATAAGCATAACTAACCGACATCTCTATGACCATTACCTTCAAATAAAAAACAGGTATTGTCTACTGTTTCTTCAGTATACTAACCCTTCATTAGTAGTAATCAACAACCATTTACTTCGGCAAGCATCTCACGCTGAATGAGAAAACAATTTGATCTTAAGAGTGTTTGGCTCCAACTGAGATTTTCCAGTGAGGTTTCATGAGTGGCAAGTTGGTTAACGTGCTTAAAGGCCTTACACTTCCAAAAAAGTACAGGAAAGTAGAGCTTTTCAAGTATATGAGTTAGTCTTACCGGCCGAGACAGCATCAGTGTCGCAGACGACAAGAGCTAAGTCAGGTTTCTTTCCAGCTGCTCTTAAAGCTGCATACATGCCAGCCGCTTGAAAACCCTTGGCAGCTGTGACTCCTCCGGGAATCTAAAACCACATTCAAGCCAAATAAGTTTTGCCATTTTGCAATGCAGAAAAGATTAAAGGTTTTTGAGAATTTGTACAAAGCTGGAAAGATGAAAGGACCATTTTGCAATGCAGCAAAAGGTTAAAGGTTCCTTAGAATTTGTGCAAAGCTGGAAAGACGAAAGGAATTAGAAGAAGAAGAAGCCATACTCGTTGCCACGGACCCTCGGGAAGCAGAACAGGGGATGCAGGAATAAACTTCCCAGGTGCCACAGTGTCAACATCCGGCACATTTTTATCTGTCGTGGCAGCTGATCGGATCCAAAGCTTCTTCTTCTGAGTCTTCCCATTCCCGCCACTAATTTGCAAATTCTTCAACGCACTCGGAAAGATTTGAACCATTTGCTGCTTTCTTTGAGAAAACACGCCATAGCTGCTGCTGCTGCTTCTGCTTCTGGATTGCTCCAATCCTACAAAAACAAAACACACGCAGATTCTTCTTCTTCGATTACTTTATCGATCACTTAAATGGAAAAGAGCGATTTTTCAAGATGATGAGAGATTTTTGGTTGCAAAGATGGGACTTTGCTGTTAAAGATGCGAATTTGGACGTGAAAGAATGAGTAAGGGATTGTGAAGAATGTTGAGAAAGTACGAGGAAGGAATGAGTTTTGGAGCTGATGGTTTTGAATGTGTGACATTGGAAGGGAAGAGAAGGATGGATTTTTTTTCGAGCTTACCGGGGTGGGAGAGGGTGGCGAGCAGGCGCATGTGAGCAGAGCAAGCCATCGCCATAGCCGGTTGTGACGAGAAAAGAGCGCCAGGGGAATCTCCACTCAAGTGTGTCGCTTGTAGGGTTCTGGGTTTTACGAGAATCGAGAAACCAGCTACTGTGATGACACTTGGCCTCAAAGTCTAGAGCTGAAGTAGGGGTATTGGTTTTCACAAATGTGGCTAAATTTAACAAAGAGTTGTACTAAACTGTTTATAATAGGGGTTTCAATTATGGCATTCTGCACCAAAATCGTTCACGTGCATAAGATTCATGAAAAAACGTGGGTGAGTCACTTCGTGGACAAGCCACAACGATCGGAGTGGCTCGTACACGTTTTTCACGAATCTTATTCACGTGCACGATTTTGGTGCAGAATGCCATAATTGAAACCCCCTAATGCTACAAATCAAAAATAGGGTGAGTTTCCACTATCTTCGATTTGTGTTTTTAAATTACCATTATATAGCCATTTGAAGTAATTACAAAAAGGGAAAATTTCATGGATGCCTATGAAGTTTGCAATACTTGCACAGATACCCTTGCTTTTTCAAAAATTGTACAAGTACCCTTGGATCATAATTTTTAGGCATTTATTTGTTGTGCTCATACTTCCTTCATGACTAATGTTGAAAAAAGGAATGTAATGAAACAAAAATGAAACAATGTGCGCACAAAGGAAGAAGAGAAGTGACATGCACAACAAAACAAATGCTTGAATTTTTTTGTCCAAGGGTATTTGCACAATTTCTGAAAAAGCATGGGTACCTATGTAAGTATTGCAAACCTCATGGGTATCCATGAAATTTTCCCATTTAACAAGTGTAGTACTAAATTGTTCATAATGGCTACAAATGAAAAGGGTGGATTTCCATAATCTTAAATTTGTAATTTAAATCACCTTTAGTTAGCCATTTGAGGTAATTGTGAAAATTACATATGAGGTCATTGCAGTATTCAAGCATGAGCCTCAAATTCTTTAGTGTAGTATTTAGGAATCATAATCTATGCTCAAGTTATGTACTAGATAATGAATCAATCATACTTGTTTTATGGTGGAGACGGCCGATAGAAGAGTCATGTTTGGTGGTTTGTGCTAATTTTGATTCTTAGGGTAGAATGCAATTGGAAATGTCTGTAAAATGATACTGAAAAGTAGCAATGCAAATGAGTATGATGTGTAGGACATTGAATGCCTCGATTGAGCTAGATATGTGTTTGTGTTGAATTGTAGTGTTGTAAAGATTTTCTCTAATTTGTTTGTGTATGATTTCACTAACAATGTATGGACATTACTAAATTATATACAAGTTGCAAAAAGTGTTTTATAAATTGTGTCGAGTGTAGTGTTATACAAACAAGAAAAATAGTTTGCTTGTATAGCGTATGTTAGTGCTTTTAGCTTTCATTATTATGAGGATGATTTTAACATTCAAAATGATTCTTTAATCATTGACAAAAACCGACAAAATGAAACTTTATCCTATTCCAGTTTCTATATTACTTTACACTTTTGAAAATTCCTAAAAACGAAATTTCATTATAATTTAAAATTGGGAATCTATGCAAAATACAAAATGACACAAAAACTTGGTTTACACCGTGATGATCTGTTCTATACCCTAGAACTTTGTTGAAATCTATTAAAAAAAGAAGCATAGCATAATTTTGTATTTGAAGTTTTCTTTCACTTTTTGTTCAAAAACTCATAACAATTTCAAATCTGCACAAAAGGATCTGCAAATTTCAGCAGTCGTTGAAAATATGTGTCTTTATCTCTGTAACGTTCCGAAAAACAGGTGAAGGATTCTGAGGTTTGCCTACATATTCATAGGCTCCGTCCTTATACAGTTTATACGTATTGGAGCAGAAATCAGCAAATACACTGCGAGCACCATAGCTGCCATCATGGCTGGACACACAACGCAAAATACAAAAAAACTGATTTCTTGATTATGCTAACTATACACTGGCAGTCAAACACAGGTCGCCAAGACCTGCATGCATATCAGCAACAACCCTCCCCCAACGCTGAGGTGATCTCTACAAACGTATGAAACGCAAGTTGGGACGCAGTCAAAGGATCAGTAGAAACTACAGTCCACGAGAGGCAGGTGCTTGAAACATCTTCTATTCCACTCTATCCTCGTAAACAATCTTTACCGAAAAGAGGACTCAGGGCTCTAAAAAAAGGTAAGCCTCCCTGACCGACCTGCCAATGGGAAAGACGGTGCAAATTAGGCAAACTAGCATACAAAAGACATCGTGTACTAGTCAGCAAAAACCATGTACCTTTGGATCATATACTGCTAAAGCTTTTCCATTCCAGAAGTAAAAAGAATGGCAACCCAAGCTGACACAGGCACATTTCCACAACTTTCATGCCTATGTGTGGAGGATTTGGTTTGAAATATACACACAAGTTTTCATGTTTACCTCTGCGACTATTGTTTAACTAATTCGTACAGTTTTAAGAGTTTATGGCGGAGGAAACTCTCTTAATTCTCTTCCAAACAACGACGGGGGTAGCGCATCAATAATGGGATTGCTCGTCAGGCCTCCCAGTAGGTTAAGTGAAGGCATGGAATCACGGCCCAACCCACCTATCTCACAGCTTCGTCTTCCTGCTCCAGGGCTTGGTAACGAACGTCCATCCGGCTCACCAGTGCTACCAGGAAAATTTGCGCTCCAATAAGCTCCACCAGGAGGACCCCGAGGCCGAACTCCACCACCCAGGTTTCCAAGTCCAGGGAAACGATCGTAGTCTCCTCCCAGCACACCAGGAAAGAAAGGCGTTATAGGAGGTGGCCTCATCAACAGTGAAGGAAACGTTTCGTTTCTGAGCTGCCTTTCAGCTTCTCTCCTCTCCTCTTCCCGTCTTCTCCTGCGAGCCAATTCACGTGCAAAGGCAGCTTTCCAACTACGCCCTCCAGGAGCCCGGTTGCCATCAAGCCATCCAAACTCCTCCTTGAAACGAGTTTTCCATAGCTCCTCACTTGCAGCCAGGAACTTCAGCTCTGAACACACACAACAGATGGTCGCAAGCGCAGCTGCTGGAAGACTCTCTAGAACTTTGATCTTTAACTCCGTAGGTAGCCGTAATAGAGAGGCTGGTGGTTGGAGCCCAGCTTTCTCACACATACATGTGAGCAACGGAAGAGACAGGTTGTCTTTCACCTGCTGCCACAGCTCAAACACATTGCAAAACAAGTCGCCTTTGCTTGGCGGCACTTTTTTTTCGGTCGTCTGGTAATCCATGGGTGCCGTGTCCTGTTGTTTCTCACCCTCACCGACGTTTGCCAACACCTGAGAAAAAATTCACTCGATTAGAACTCATGAAATAGTCACTGAGCACACTGCTAAACTGCATGAAAAGACACTCCCAAATAAGTTAGTATAAGGTAGCAACACTCATAACCATCACTGTACCCATTAAAATCACCTCTAAAATCTTAGAAAATCTGTGGAAGTGAATAGCTGTAATTACAAGGATGGAGAACATGTGAACATGAAACCTCAGTGTTGATATTAGGTGCAATTGCAGTCGGCTCTTTAAAAATTCACAACTTATTCTCACAGTATCCAAATAATACATTCGAAAGTACAAACTCATTATTTTTCTCTTGCTTATAGGATCCTATAATTTGCTAGATGTTCATTAATAATCATCATGTTCAAAACCCTCAGTTTGACGGTTATGGGTGCTGCTACCTTGAATGCAGCTATAGCCGAAGAATTTGCTCCACTGAAAGGGCAGCGTAACAGTAAATGTAGTTACAAACAAGAGGTATCAAAGCAACATGTGCTGATGAGATAAGAAAGAAAAAAGGTTGTGTGTGTACCTTAAGAGCATCTCCTGCGTTCCCGTCATCTTCCACAACAAAATCTGCATGCAGGTACCGTGACACAGGCAAGCCGAGTCTGTAGATTTCGGACCCTTGCCCACCAGTAACAACGCCATAGACTACGAGCGCGTTGCCAATGACCTGGCACCGAAGCAGGGCATCTCCAACTGCAGATGTCTGCGTGCCAATACTCGCAGCCCTGATAATTTCGGGGAGAGTGTAAGTCAGGTTCACAAGGCCTCCTTTCCCACTCCAGTCGGCGGGTAACCCACACCTGTCGGAGGGTCCAACCACTCCCATGGGCTGCTGCAGAACAAACCCGGTCTCCAGCATCACAGCATGAATAGCAAGAAGCAAAACAGCTTGCCGTTCTTTAATTTTTTCATACTCAATCGCCAGCACCCGCTGCAAGAGATCCGGAAGAGAAGAGTGACTTTTCTGTGAACTCAGAACTTCCAAAACCCCGTTTTCATCTTCCTCAATCTCCATCTCCATGATTCCACTCCCTGAGGCAGTCGTAGCATCCATTGCACACTCCATCTTACTCTTCCCTTTTGAGGCTGATTTCGCACTGTGCGAGCAAGATGCAGAGTCTCCAGAAATTGCTCTACTAGACTCCACCTCACAAGCAGCTTTGACAGAGCTTGTGCTTGTTTCAGACTGCGAAATTGTTGTTCTTTGCAATGCGGCTGCTGCACATAGTTCCCTGCGCAAGCTTGCAGGGTTCACACTTTGCCCTTGATCATGACCTCCTCTGGATGCCAGGGGAATGTCGCTAGGACTCTCGAGATTTGATTCGCAGCTGGCTATGCTCGTTGGAGTCGACAGCGGTGTTGCATTTCTGGGGGCAATAACACTTGCAGGAACAGCAGACTGTATACATAAAAAAACCACAAAAACAGCTCTCATGTCGTTAGAACCACAACAGCAAAGGTCATAAAACTAATATGCAATGAGATTCAACATGCTCTATTAGTGTTATCTATATCTATAAAAGAATCCCAAGACCCCATTTTGGATGAAAAGTAAAGAGTTCGAGTGCACTATGAGTTGCATTCCATGCATGTAAGTTGTGCCTTTTACATTTTCTATTTTCTTTATTTAACAAGTTGCACCTTTTATGTTTTCTATTGTTGCACCTTTTACATTTTCTATTTAATGCCTCTGTTGGTACAACGGGTACATAAACTAGTCCAACTATAAAAGCACTGCTTCAAACACAACAACAACACATCCAATGCTCATCATAAAGAACACAGCTCAGACTTCACAAACCCTAGCATTTAGCAATCCACGATAAACATCAAAAGCGGTGGACAACACAAGTTGAAATTTTCATAGAATTTACAGGCGTACTTAACACGATTATTGAATGTAGCATTACAAGAGGATCATCAACAATACTATTAAAAGGGCAAGATATGTGGCCATTACATCAACGAGAACCTAAAATCTGTATTTCGGATTCCACGAGGAGTACTCAAACCCTAACCAGTACTGGATATCATTATCAAATCGAAATTGAGCACGATCATTTGATGCGCCGCCCAGCGTTAGCTCAAGATCCAATATGGCACGAGTGAAATTATTTTGTGCTAATTATCGCTTTTTTGCTACACCAAAATTGGTGTGGCTAATTGTTCTATTTGAAACCAAAATTGGTGTGGCTAATTGTTCTATTTGATTTTTGAAAAAATGTAAAATATTTAGCCAACTTGTATACACGGGTTTTGGAGTAGGAGCACGGTTTTCAGAGTTCGACTTGATCTCGCCTCACCCAATAATATAATGTCTCACAAAACCATCATGAGATTTAGCCTTGATGAAAGGTTGAAAGTACATCTGTAAAGTAAATGTAGCCATCCTTGCTACTCAACCATCGAAAAAAAACTAAGGCCACTTCATCCAAAATATTTTCACTGCATGGCACTGGAGAGAGAGAGCTCGAGCTGAAGAGCCGAGCAGAAATGGGAAGCTAGACAAACGTACCGGAACATCTGGAACAGAATCTCGCGTGCTAGGAATATAAAACAGTAGATCTCCGTTGATCACACCAAACTCTGACAACACGAGATCAGACGGCCCGTTGATGGAATCCTTCTTGTTCAGAGAAATGTCGAACGACGATACTGACTCCCCGACTTGCAAGGCGATGGCGTCTTTCAAAGCTCGCAGCGTGCACGGTTGTGGCAATTGGACTCGCAGCGTTGGACCTCCGGTTGCCGCTCTCACTCTTACCTTCAGGAATGCCATCGAAGAAAAAAGGGATCGAACGCTTCCAAATATCAAAAGCGATCCAAATACACTCGTTGAACAGTTCCCTGTAACCCTAAAAACTCACAAACATCTCGACACATGCAAAGTAAAAGGAAAACTGTTGCAACGATGGAACCCTAAAAACTTCGCGTAATCAAAACCCTCGTATAAAACACCTGGAAGTCGTTCCTGGAGCTCTACTACTTGGCTTTTCTTCAATCCAAACCCTAAATTGTTCAACTTTTGCGTTTCCTGAGAGATATCCAGGGTCGTGTAATCTTCGCATCAAAACGGCAGTAGAATTGTTCTCTTCCGTATCACTCTGTTCCGAAGCTCAGAAGTGACAACATGGTAAATGTTTTCCATGCCAAACTCTTCCAAAATAGGAGGAATTTACATACGAGAAATGCGTGGCGATTACGGTATCTGGCGCTGAGTGAGAAGAGCGCAGCGGCTCCGCATGGTGATGTAGCCGTGAACTACAATCGCGTGAGCGTGTGGTGGCATTGCTTGCCTGGTGGAACGGCAGCAAAATGGGAAGGAGAAGCAACGATTGAACGCAACGGAGATCCCGAGACCGAGCGCAAAGAGACGATGGCGCGGTGAAGGGGCACCAATGCAGCGAGCGCCTATAGGGTCGCTCCTTGGCAATAGGACCACTATTCCTATATACGATTTTCACAATTAGCACTACTGTATTGAACACCATATTCGTTAATCTGGGAAAAACGGTACATTTTGGAACTTTCAAATTTCGAGGTGAAAGTTTTAGGAGGTCTCCTAAAACCTAGCTTGCAGCGTTTTTTGTACACGTATCCTCACCTAAGAAGAGGAATTTGCAAGGGAAAAATCTTAGTGGCTCAGACTGAATCTGATATCTTGAAATTTGGTTTAAGGTAACTTTTTGGGTTTAAGGTGGAGGACAAAATGGTACCTGCTTTTTTCCCAAATTAACGTATACGGTGTTATTGGCTAAAAACACTCTGAATGAGTCCAAATACATCTAGTTTTTCTTTGCTACTACCATTCCTAACATCAAGTGTGAACATGTCCTAATTGTGCTAAATTTTCATATTTAACCCCTAAAGGCCCAAGTGTTTGTTCAACAACCACTTGAGAACTTGGGTAGGATCATATGGAGTTAATCTTTACTAGATGTTCTTAAAATTGTTACACAAGGTGTAAACATGTATCCCTAAGTGGAAATATAATCTTTTCCCCAATCAAATGCCTAGTTCAAAAGTTATGCCACCCAAAAGAAATTGGGCAGCTTGGGCAATTTGGGCATCTTTGGAGAATCTTATGCTAAAACTCTCATCAACTTTTGAAATTTGGCAAGTATGTAACTAAAAAGACATGGTGCACAATTGTCAAAAAAAAAAAAAATTTGAGGTCTCACATCACATTCTAAAGGGAGTAAAACTTTGTTAACTATGTTCAAGCAGTTTCAAAAAAAAATGTTTTCCTCTAACTACAAGGGCTATTATCTTTCAATGTATAAATCCAAAGCTCTTGAATTTATATTCAAAACATTACAAATGTTTGTCTCTAATATTTCACCATTCAGATTTCAAATTAAAGATGTCTTTAATGCACAAGAAATCATGAAAGAGTGACTAATGTAATGCCAATTCACTTAACCTCTTTATATTGCATCGCAATTTAGGGTAAGCTAGATTCATAATTTGCTCTTGAAACTTTTCATGAGTGTACCTAACAAGATTTAGACATCAATGGAAAAAGCTTTAATTCATGTTGACCAAAAATTTGACTCTAAAGAGGTTCAAAGTCTGCTAACCCATTTGGGCAAGGACAAAAAATCTTTTTTATAAATTTCAAATGCTATAATCTTTCAATCCGTGTGGTCAAATGGGCTAGAATTTTTTGCACTCAATACTAACATATTGTACTACAATTTTGGATGGTTGAAGTTCCTAAAAATAGTTTTCAAATTCTAATTCACATCAACATATTGAAAAAACACAAATAAAGGCAGTTTTTAGTGAAAACACCCCTTGGGCCTTTAGGGGTTAACTGTATACTCTCCTTTTCTTTTAAAGCTTTAAGCAAAAAATGTTAAGTTTTTTCCTAGGTTTTGCCATATATTTTTCCCAAAATTTGCAATATTTGTGACCATTGATTAGAATCAGTGTTCACAAACGTGGGTAACTTCACAAATGTAGCTAACTTTAGCAAATCCTATATCAAAAAGTATACAGCTAAACAAATATGCTAATTATAGAAATCATATTTGGGATCACTAATTGAGATGGAAGGTAAAAAATAAATCTGATAAGCCTCTATGTCCAAGGTCCACAAATACGTGCAAAATTGCTCCTCTGATACTCCACACCAAAGTCCATAGGCCAGAAGAAGGGACCTCTACAGTAAAATCCACTTTTTAGTTCCAATAGCCTGTTTTATGTGTTGATACCACTAATTATGTGACTTGCTTAACCCCTGAGCGCCCCAGCGACCAGATTCGAGCCACTCCAGATTTTAACACAGTGTTTGTGGCACTGGATCTAATTTTTAAATTTTGTTATAAATTACAATTATGAAAGTATTCAAGTTGTTCATGTCAATGGAGTAATAGCGAGGAAAATCAAATGTTGTACAAGTGTTACAAGAGATTTGATTGGGTGAAAACACCATATGGGGCGTGGTTGCAACTTACGAGGGGTGGTGGCAAGCACTAGTTTACAGGCTGCAACCGGTCAATATCCCTTGCAAGCTTCCTTGTGTGTCTTTTGCAATAACGGGAAAGTTGTTGACAGGGGTTCAAGCATGTTCTAGACCCTTATTATGGCAATCATCACCGACTATGACGGTCATTGTTTTTTGTGCTATAGCCATTTGAAGCTCTAAAACTTGACATAAAAAGATGTGATATCTTCAATAACTTACAAATGTATGCATTTACATCTAATCTTGTTGCTCACAAAATTTGAGATGAATCTGGGACTTATAGAATTTTGTAAAAATCATCAAATAGCAACTACCTACCAAAATATGAGATTTTGTCATCACATGTTGCTTGATCAAATGTTATAATCTCCCATCTCCTACATTGAATTGTTCCTAAAGTTTGCAAGCCATTTTCTAAGTAGGTGTTCCACTATTTTCAATGGTCACTTTTTGTGGATCATCCGATTGACCGAGATACAATGCATCAAAGTTATTGGTTTCCAAAAACCCTAATTTTGGTGAATATTGCCTGGGCGCTCAGGGGTTAACCCCTAAATGCCCAAGGCACCCAATTTGGGTGTTTGCAAAATTTTGAAAACAAATAAAATCATATCAAATCACTATTTTTGGTATTTTCATTTGAACACAAGTTTGCATTGAAGTCTATTTTCAGTATCAACAACCTGATTTTGAAAATGAATGTTCATGATTTTTCTATTCAAGATTTTGTACAAGGGTGTCCACTGCAATCTTGAGTTTTTTAGTGTTGGAAGATCTTGAAAATGAGCCTCAAATACACTAGATCTTGGAGAAAAATCCGCATTAGCAATCCATTTGAAAAAACACATGAGTAGATTTTGGAAGCTCTAAATTGACTAAAGTTAAACATGTAATGACCTTAAACCTCATATTTTTTTGATGACCAACTTTTTAAATTTGACATGTGAAATGAGGATTAGAAAACTTCAAGGCATTTTTGCAATTCTAACACCATCATGTTCAAACATTATAATCTTTCAAACTATAAGTGGTATTGTTGTGTTTTCTTGTTCAATGTAATCTTTAACATGTCAAGTTCAAATTTGTATGGTTATAATTTAAAAAAACTTGATGAGATTTATGAAAAGGTTGGTTGACTGTTCACTTTCTTGAAAATACCAAGAAGTTCAGAAAGGCCTTGGGCATTTAAGGGTTAACAACTTCTATTCAAGCTTGGAGTGTTTTTTCTGTTCTTGATAACTTGATCATTCAATTGTTGGATGATTTCTTGCAACATATCATTCAACAAGATAATTATAACATCTTCATTTTCAATTACTAAGTTTGCAATCAACACCAACCAATTTTTTTTGTGACTACCTAAATGTCATTTTACTTATTTATAATATTGTTAGTACCCACTACCCAAAGTTTACATCTATCCATATAATCTAGTTCATAAATAGTTTGCAATCCAGTTATTGCAACTTTAAACTACTATGAAACTCCAGAATCTGGTGATAGTAAGCAGCGCCCAAGTGGGACCTCAAACAAAGACTTAAAATTCACCCTGGCCTTAAAAAAACTAAAAAAAAACAGAAATAGAACTTCTAATCTTTGCATGGAAATTGCACTAGAATTGCTCACGAACATTAGAAAGTAAGTTTCCAACAAACCAAAAAATACTCACCTCTCGAAACAAAAAAACTCAATTAAAACCATTCCATGTGAGCTACAAAATACAATCTGCGAAGCAGCAATCCTAGGGTCCTCTAGGACAGAGTAACAGAAATCCATGTAAAAAAGAGAGTATAATACAAGGAAGGGCTCTACTGTAACAATAATGATTCAGAAATTTCTGATTCTCTTTCTTCATGGTACCTGTCTAATCAAACTATAAACTGTGCGCTGAGCAACGTCTTGCTTGCTTTCTTCCTCAAAAAAGGCCCTAAAATGAAGGCCGTGTTTCCAACAAAAAAATTCCCAGGTTCAGCGAAAGAGCTCGTGAAGCTTTTCTTGACCCCGGTCAGGGGGAAGTGCACTTTTTCTTTAAGCAGGCGTGCTCTTGGGTCAATTGATCTTGTCGTTTGGATTTTTCAAATGCAACACTTGTCAGCTCCTCCTCTGTTTCGCAGATGCATGGTTGTTTGGAGGAGACGGTATTTCTTGTGAACTCTTCACTTCAAGGCACTTCTTCGACCGCCGTGAGTTTGATTTCCCTTCACTGCAACGAGGACAGATGTACTCCAAACCATCGGTCTTTGCATAGTCCTGCATAAGAGTAACAACAGCAAGGATTTTAGGTTTTAGTATTTAGGGTTTAGGGCTTAAGAATTAGGGTTTTGAGTGTTATGGACCCAATTCAGTCTCGTATTTGTACACTCGGTGTAGAATTAGTACCTTGTTGGTAATTACTAGCAATTGGTGAAAGGACGACTCAGCTGAATGTCTAGGCCCTCCAAATGGACAAGGGTAGGACCCTACTTTGAGTGATTGCATAAGAATATCATCATGCATTGAAAGAAAAACGTTCGACCTTAAATGAGTTTTGGCTTCTTTCCATAGCTCTATACTGACTACGCTGACATAGTAATGTAGACTATCTTACGTGATGCAAAAGAAAATCTCCTGCTTGCCTTTAAGCCTACATAGTCTCAGGGTAACAAGATGCATGGTGGAATTGTTGAATGACAGAAAAGGCCACATATAAGGAAAACAGGCATACCTTAAACGCTCCTAGTCCTAAACGCTGATCACACCCAAAGTGTGCCCATTCTCCACAAATTCCACAGTTCACCCAGTCACCCTCCGATCCACTGCATCAAAAATAAAGAAACACACTCATTTTGCAAGATCAGCTTTTTGTTAGAAAGGGAACTGGAAAGCAGCACCCTCCACTAAGAAACAAACTGATAAAAGATTTTAATTTCAAGTTCAACATACGAATTAAACCCAGTTTTAACTGCCCCCCTACCTGTGGCATAGTATACAGCACTCGCCATCGACGTCATCGTGAGCCAGCTCGTACTCCAAAAGATATGTCTCGTAATGCTTTTTAAGAGTGTTTCCAACCCCCTGCCAATAAAACAAAGCATCAAATCGATATAGACCAATGAAGGTGGCTACCAAAACGAGCCACTAATGACAACTAGTGGGTCGACTTCAAAAGCAGAAAAATGCAACTAATCTCCACTTGCTGTACATAGAAAATGTTGAACTTCGACATTTTTCACTTCTCCAATCGACGTGATTCTATTCTTACCGTCATTTTGTTGACTGATGTATGATTGTGCATCTTCGCAAAAACTTGACCCTTCCAGTTGATCCCATTTCCAACATGAAAGCCTCCTCTTGACACAACCTGCACTTGCACTATCCATATTAAAGAAACTTGCTACACAAACCCACCTCTGCTCAAATGTACAGTACTTAAGAAAAAGAACTCTACACAGGAACTAGCAAAATGTTTTTAAAACTGCTGGCTCATTGAAATGCAAATAAACACCGTAGTCACAATTACACTACAAATTTCTCTCCACTCAATAAGCGTACAGCACATGCTTCGAAAACAGTGGTTTTATTAAAACATTATGAATAAAGCAAAAAAAAAAAAAGGTCGGCTATGACTACTTGTAGCAACTTACAAAAACAAAAATCTCTAAAGGAATGATAATAGGGCAATTTCAAGTTGAGCTAAAATCTAAACCTACCTCATTGAAACCCTAATAACTAACACATATAGTGCGTGAATCTTATAATCAACAACTATTGGCCAAACAAGAAATATTAAGGCACAACACATATACTCATTAGCTCAAAAGTAGTCCACCACCAAGCGGGATAAACCCTAAACTTCATCTTGGAGGACTCCAATTCTTGATAACTTTTTTTTTGACAAAACCTTAGGCTAACCACTTGAATTGGGAGTTGTTGGTTATAAATGTCATGCACCATACATCACTCATTTGAGATGTTGAAACTTCATACAAAATCCTGACTTGATTATTTCCTAGATGATACTATGACTATGGAATTTGATGCAGTTTAGCTTCTATGGTTCATTCTTGAATTATGACGCAGTGATAATAGGGCAAACTACCTGTACAACTTTTACAACCGCATGTCACATTTGCAAAAGACAAGATGTTAATACAATACAATACAATGTTGCTCTTCATACCACTGATTTCATTAATACTGGGCACGTTCTTCCTACAAGAGTTTGTTGGAGTCACCCTTTCGGATATAAACCATAAAACTGGAGGGCCGTCGAATGCAACAGGCTGTCTCATCTCAATCGAACAAAACTGACAAGTCAGCCAAAATGTACTCCTGGTTCATGGTATTTACAGACCTTGCTACAATTCTCATTATCATCAAAAAACACACGAAGCGGAGAGTATGTACATCTCTAAGAATCCGATCTTCACCTCGGTCCCATTGGGTTGCTCCAAGCTTCAAAAAAGATCCGCAATACTCCCTTCAAAAGAGATACGGAGTACTACTTCAAAACTCTCCGATTATTGCTCATGTCCGAGTGTTCACAGCTACGAAAGGATAGGGCTTGCACAGCAAAGATGGATCATCGTACACTCATTATACAGCTCCTTGTGTGCGTATTCCAGCTCCAAAAGATTTCCTGAAAGGCTTGAACGACTTCGCATTTGAATAAGAGAAATTCTAATCCACAACCTTGAGCTCCTGAAACAAAGGCCCAGCAATAGCCTGGTCCATCACCAACTTGGGATTGATATCGCCGTCGTTCTGTAAGAAAAGATTGAGCATGTTCTTGGAGAATCCAGACACCATAGCCACGCCACTCTGGCCATGCAGCACCGGAGTACTGGCGGAGTGTCGGAGATTCCAAAAGACGATCTCCGGGGGCAGGCCATATCCGGCGTCGCTGAACTTTTTGCAGATGACCACGTAGTCCGTACCGCGCCAATCGCCGCTATAATTCCCGCAGGCCTGATCAAATTCCATATCAGAGAAGACGAACAATCGCTTGATCATCTTCTCCTTGGGCAATTTGTTGGTCATAGCGAGGTGCAAGATTTGATCAAAAACGGCTTGGAAATCTGTGTTCATTCCCCAATCCATGCTCTTCACAAAATCATACTTCTCCTTGAGAGAGGCCCCCATCACTTCATGAATTTGCGGCTGCGAGCTAAAAGTGATCACGTTTCCTTTCCACGGCTCCTCGCAAAGTTCAGATACCAACATCCCCAGTGCGATGCATACTTCCATAGGCTCTCCACTCATGCTCCCAGAGACATCACACACCGCAATGCAGTTGGACAGTTTCCCCTTCGCTGAAAGATCCTCCACCATACGCTTCCATTGCAATTCTGCCACATTGGGAACCTGGTCATTGCTCGCAACGGCCTCGCGGAGTACTTCGTGAGGTAGCACAGCCCCTGCGGCGATCTTCTTTTTGCCCTCTGCGACATCTTGAAGGAAAAGCTTGAAACGGTCTCCGTCATGCTTCTGGAACAAGTCCTTGTACGTCTTCATTGCGACAGACGGCACTCTGTTGTAAGGCAGCTCCTCCCACCGTTTCGCGCTCATGTGAACTTCGGGCAGCTCAAGTTTCTGCCTCAGCGGTGTCAAAACCTCCTTCCTGTACCGGTCCCGCACTCGGTACACGTAGTGGTGATCCTCCAAACCTTCATATTCGGGATGAGACTCCTTCGAAAACATACGACGAGCAATGGCCTCACACAGAAGGGTGCGCTGGTCGTAGGATAAATCCAGTGAGGGCGCCCACTTGGCTGCCAGGCTTATATCGAACAAGTTTCCATCCTTCAAAGCTTGCCCGTCTTTTGTAAGCTGGTCTGCGAAGACTTGAGCGACAGCTGAGTAAAAGGTCTTGTACTTCGGATCCTTGGCGAAAGTATCCACAGCCCGCCTTGCAAGCTCTAATCTCCTCTCCTTCCGTGACACAGCCGCTGCTTCCTTGACGACCTGATCCTTGGCATCACTCTCTGCAATGCGCTCCTCGCGTGGCCTCAAATTGCCAGCCTTCTTCGCCTCTCGAGCAGCGGCACCTTTCCGTCCCCAATAGCCAGGATCTAGAGGCAACGCGCCCTCGCCCAAGCGCATGCGCTTCTCTCGGCCACGAACAGCATAGCCATGAATCACATTCTTAACACCTGAGGCCCCTTTTGGCTTTGGCGCCAGCAATTTTGCTACATTCACGACTTGCTTGTGCTCCTCCTTCTCACGCAAGCGCTTGCTGGTCTCCTCAGGGCCCTCCACTGCACGAAGCACAATCTCCAGCAAGTCCTTGTAATACCCGAAGGCAGCAATAAGGTGCGCATTCACCACGAGCGTGCCACAGTGATTTTTGTGTAGCCATTCAGCAGCTGCGTAGAAGTTCTTCTTATCCGACTTTCCCGTGCCTCTGACCCCGCGCAACTGAAAAATTAGCTTCAATGTCGTCAATGGATCCTCTCTCCAGGCCTCGTCAAGAAGCATCTCCACATCCTCAACAGGAGTATTAGGGACAACTTGGAAGAAAAAATCTAGACACTTGTTCCCCGCGCTCAGAAACGTCGTTGAGTTGTTCTCCGTAAAGCCAATCGGCGGAAGACCCTCGCCCATCATGCTGTTGTGAAGCATACTCAAAAACGCGTCGTCAAGTACCGCCACCTTTGCCTTCGGAAGTGCCGAAGTCTGGACAAGTGCCGAAGTGTGGATAGTAAGTTCCGGTGGCCCCACAAGATCGACCGAAGCTGGTACAGAAGAAGACGCCATGCTGAACAGCCTCTTCTGCACTTCGATGATCTCAGCAAAGACGCAGGACGGTCGCGGTACAGTAGCTCCCTCCCGCAAGAAGGCTACAGACAAGCCACCCGCTCAATCAGTTCTCAAGCTAAAGTCTAATTAACAACAATACAAAGATCATCAATAAACTAGCAACCGAATCGTCGACCACCTCCGTCAAGACAATCGCAAAAGCTAAAAGACCTCTACACAGCTCGCCAACCCGAAAAGAAACGATTCAAAGATCAAGAATCAAGAAGATACTACACGCCCTGGTTTTTCAGCAAACGATCAGCAGCAGCAACAGTACGAGAATCCAAGCTACTTCATACCATAACCGTACCGAAACAAGCACTGCATGACTCGACAGAGCCAATGACAATTCTCCACGTCACAAACGTACTCTCCACACGCTGACATAGACAACGGTACAGAAGTTCATCAACAACAAGGAGTGAACAATCTCATCTACCAGACAAAGTAAAAGCAACTCGACAAATCGAGATTCCGGTTAAGAATCTCGAACAACTTTTCAGTCGCAACAAAATATGCTTTCACAACGAACAAGATCTAAGTAAAAATATAAGTAAAATACCGATCAAGAATCCAGATGGGTAAGCACAAAACCTCGGCTACAATTACGACGCGAAAAGAATCATTGATACCTGTAAACACTCAGTGCAACAACATGGAACAGCGCTCTACTCTAGTACGACGATACCGTTGAGATGCACTTGGAAGTACACTCAGAGCGACGTGCTTCAAGTTCGAATTGAGCACATGTGTCTAAAAAAGTAGCCGTAAAATAATATTTGTTTCCGGGACAAGGGAAAGTAGAGGAAGTGAGGAGAGAAGGACGGTATCACGAACCTTATACACGCGGAGATTCTCAAATGCAATGCAGTTCCAGTTGAGAAGTGGCCTCCACGCAATTAGAAATGCCGTGCGCTCCAAGCGGCTGTGTTGCCAAGCTCCAGTTCCACAGCAGGTCGAAATGCTAGTGTTGAGAGTGAAACTGCAGTCTTGTGTTTGTCTGCATCTTGATGCGCAAGCTTCTTCTTTTCTAGTCCGAGTCCCACGAGACTCGGTATGCAAGCGAGGGGACGGAGGACCCGCCACGCTGGCTCCAAGTGGCGGTCATGGGTCGTCGGCATGGACCTTTCGGAAAGGAAGTAAGGGTTAACTTCGATCGAAAAGCCCGGCGAGAATGAAGTGTCTCGTACGGAATTGTTCAACTTTGTAAGGGCCGCTTTACAGTAGAAATTAAGGCCATAAAACTTGTGGCTATTTTAGGACTTACCTGGACAGAAAAAGGAAAAAAACAATTTAATCACTCAAGCATGAGCAGGATTGAGTAGCTTTCTTATGCATGCCAGAAAAAACAAGACATCCTTTCTAAAATTTCATCAAGGAGCATTTATATTTGAAGAGGGTATTATCCAGCACGATACCAAGGAGATCATCATCTTCGTCTTTCTATGTCACATGGTAATTTCGGAACAGGTCAAAAAATAAGGATTTTTGGCGTCCAATTCCGGCACAAAGGATAAAATTTAGACTCTCTTCATGGGAGCTGTCTTTCAAATTGCAAAAGCAGGAAAAAGTTTCAGGAGCACACAGCCGCTGCCAGAGCATGTTTTGCAACCACAATAGGAGCTGCCTCGTTTGGAACGCAACCCCAGTTGCTTACATTCTCTTCCCATGTCTTCCATTACATTGTTCTCGCTCTTCTGCATATCCTAGTCACGAAAAATGTGAGACGACGTTCCCACAATTCTCTACAGTGATTTCTCAACACATGTATTTGTCGAACTTCTCTATAAGCTCCTTGCCTTTGAAGAAAATAATTCTTCAGTAACGCCATTGGATTTAGCGCTCTTAACAGTACATGCTTCGTTATACACCAGATGCTGTCACGACTCCTATGAACCAGCACTAATATTATACAGCTGTGATTTGAAGATAAGCCTACACCCTAATTCCACATTCTTGTCTGGTTGATTTTGTAGTAGTTAGTATTAGCCAAATTGATTTCTTATAGTGAAAAAGATGAACGGATTAACAGATAAAGGATGTAATTTACTTCAATCTCCGTTGCAAATTTGGGAAATCGCTTTACAATGCCTCAACCCGTCTCAGCTGCTTGCAAAGGATTGATGTATCGTGAGTTACTAGAGGGATAGGACGTGTTTGTGATTTTTTTTTATGCAAATAATTCTTCAGTAACGCCACTGGATTTGGCACTCTTGGCAGTACATGCTTCGTCATACATCAGACGCTGTCACGACTCCTGTGCACCAGCATCAAGATCATACAGCTGTGATTTGAAAACAAGCGAGGGTTTAGGGTTTAGGGTTTAGGGTTTAGGGTGGGACTGATGACGTACCCTGATTAATGCGATCAGTTGCAGCGAAAGTAGAAGAGAATCGTGATCCTCGAGTGCTCACGCTTGCTTCGTTCGAGTGAGATGGAAGCAAGTTTTCAGGACTCGCACTGTTGCATTCCCAGGCAATGCGAGGTTGACAGCACTTTGAGGGTCAACCGAAAGGGAGTACGAACCTCGCAAGCGTTCGACATGATCAAACCCTAACGTTCTCCCAGTAAAACGCTCCACAAACTCTTTCAGCACTCTCCGTTGCAAGGCCACGGGCAACGATTGCACGATTCCAATATCCAGTTTCCTTCCGTTTCCGTCCTCTGTCTCCGCCTTGCTCAAGATGCGCTCACACACAGCGTCAAGATACTGCTGTTCAGCATGAACAATCTCCGCGAACCGAGCCAAGGATTTATCCACGGATTCGTTGAAGTTTTCCCGCAGGTACGGGAGGAGCTCATGACGAATGCGATTGCGGTCAAACTCCAGCGACATGTTGGTCGCATCAGGCCACAAGGGTAACCCTAATCGGTCGCAGTACGTCCGGAGCTCGGTTCTGGTAAACCCTAACAGCGGTCTCACAAGGGCAACCTCGTTCTCCACTTTGAATGTTTCTTCGTTTAGGGTTAGGGTTGCAGAAATCACACGCGTTGGCGTGAACGCTGTGCTGTACGTGAGAGACATCACGGGTTGCAACACACGTTTCCATGTCAACGATTGTAGTCCGTGGAGACCTGAGCCACGGAAGAGGTTGTAGAGCAGAGTCTCCACTCGATCGCTCGCGGTGTGCGCCGTGACGATCGACGTGTATCCATGTCGAAGCGCAATCCTTTGCAAAACGCCGTACCGCCATGTGCGCGCCAGGCCTTCGCCAGGGACAGCGGATGTTGTTACTGCTTGGTAGTAGTTCACCCCCAAGCTTGCTGCAATCTGAGAAACGTGGGAGCCTTGTTGCAGCGATGACGACGACCACTGATGGTCGCAGTTCACAACGCCTAGCTCCCAGTCCCACTGCTCACGCAAATTTGCAAGCATGTTAAGAAGACAAACGGAGTCTTGCCCCCCTGAGACGGCAACCAGGATCTTCTCTCCGGGGCGGAAGAGGTTTTGGTCGCGATTCGTTTTGGATAATCGCTGGTTCATGCTCCGCTCCATTCATTTCATGGATTCTTGCTCTTCCAACGACCTGTCGATGTTAGGGTTAGGGTTAGGAGTAGGGTTAGAGCTGTTGTTCAGCAACGTCGACCAGTCTATGGACATGCTTTCTCCTTTTCCTCTCGCAGTTGCAATCAGCTTTCTCTTCCCGAATGCTTCTCTTAGGTCTCGACGTACACAGCGCTGGTTACCGAATTGCAGTGCATGAGGTGAGCACGACGCGTCAGCACGCTGAAGAATAGCCGAGCCATTCGGGATGAGCATCCCCACACCTCCCAACATCTTGCTCTTCTATCTCAGAAGCTAAAAATCAACATGCAAAAGTAAGTGTGAGTAAACATGTCTCAACTACACATTCTTGTCTATCTTTCATATGGTGCAAGTTAAAAGATCACTGGAATTGAACAAACTAATCATCCCATCCCCTAACAATTTTCATCACATCAAGATCACGCAATAAAACTTGCTTTCCATCTCATGGAATTCAAAGATGCATACAAATTCAAGGGAAAATGTGAAGAAACTTACCAAAAGAAGAATACTTACATCACGCATGTACTAGCGGCTAGTCCCAACAATGCCAAAGTACGTTTATTGAAGTAGACAAAGCTAGACGGTTCTCCAGAAACGGCCAAAAAGTAACCTGGCAACATCAACAGGTTGTCCAGCTTAGACTAAAAGTGCTGAAAAAAGAAGCATCTAGATCACTGAAACAATTGATCAAATACGATGTCCTCCAAAGAAATGCAAAAGCCAGGGGGCAAAAATAGCCGGGTTTTAGGGTTTAGAGTTTTGGGTTTAGTATCAGTATACACTGCTTCACGTAATACGCACATGACTACATAGACAGCCATAATCCTCCTATAGCTAACTCTGAACCGATCATTTCAGCTCAATGTTTCATAGAACGATCTTAGAGCAATCTCAGCACAATGATCTTCAAATTAACAAAACTAGAAAATTCTCCCTCAAGCATTGAATTTCCCTAATCAATTAGGCATTAGAGGTATATCCTCACCAAGATTTCATAATCTGCAGTTAAAAAATCACCAGAAACCTGCATTGGAAACAGTTAGGGTTTAAACATTTTAGGGTTTGAGTCCGAGACTAGATTAATAGACACATCCTAACAACTTGCGAAGTACGTGCTGCGTGCTTTCAGAGAAACATATATTCAGTTGAGAAAGCGAGTGACATAGAACGAGAACACGAGAGAAGACGATGTCAGAAGTTCGTCAAACTGGAGAATCTCAAGGATTCTGCCACAACGAACTAATTCAACAATGCGGAAATGGACAAAGAAAGGAGCATCCCGAGCTGCATCGCCGAATGACTAAATTATCTCTTAAACAACACGAATCACAAAAGAGAGGTGCAATTTGAGAAAAAAACATGAAAAAGTGCTTGCAGGCAACATTTGTTGAAATGATGAAGCAACGTAACTTGCTGGCTCATTTGAGCTTCGTCCGGCGATGAATAAGTTAACCTAATTCCAAACTGTTGTGAATTCTCTACCGGAAGGGATTGGATTGTGTGACAACAAATTTGAACGTAACAAATGTGTAGAGCGAGCAAATGAGAAATCTGAACTTTTCCGAGGGTGTTTCTTGAAATGTGGCACTCAGAAGCCGGTAAGTTAGGTCAGGATAGAGTGGCCGTTATAGCTGGAAGCCTTTCTACCGCCATTAGGTGTTATCGTCTGTAAACCTCTATTAGCTTTTACTTTCAAAAGCATCTTTTACTTTTTAAGCTAGATTTTACAAATGCGGAGTTTCTTGGCAGTTTTAATTTATATTTGTGTATACGTGTTGTATCTAGCACGTTCTTAATTGAAATTACGTAAAGAATACTACAACATATCAAACCTTGTAATCGATCTGAAGTTGTGTAGTTGTAGTAACTATAATTCGTGCTAACACATCTTCTAATATGAAGATGATTGTGAGAGTAAGAAGTAGAGATGGGATGGAACGTGTTCTTCTAGATAGAGATGTTACTATTGGTCAATTGAAGTTAACAATTGATGTACAACTTCATATTCTTGTAGATAAACAATGTTTATTTACTAATAGCAATATTTAACTCTTGCCTAAAGGTGATATTCTTTGTATCACCAAAATGCATGGAAATGCAAAGCTAAGTTCTCTTGGCATTGCTCATGGCGACATAATCTATCTTTACTATCAACATGAAGAAAGAAAAGTTGACAAAACTTATCAATGTTTTGATATGAATATTACTACTAATGAAGAAAACAAGGCGTGCAGCAAGTCCTCATCAAAAAGGGTAAGAGATGAATTAACACTTGAAGGATTAACACTTGAAGTCAACAACAAGAAGCAGTCATAACCATATTCCATTTCAAGTCAACTTCATAAAACAAAGAAAATAGTGACTCTCCATCATTGCTTATTCAACCCATTGAGTACTACAAGAAAAGTAGTGTTTTTGAAAGAGTTGTCATGCACTAGGAGAATGCTATTTTTGCCATGTGAAGGACAATATTCTTGCCAGTGCAAGCATTTGTTGCTCCCTTTTTCATCCAAAGTCTTTGTAACCTAGTGTTTGGCCATAAGGAAAATTTCATGGATACCCCTAAAGTTTGCAATATTATCACAAACACCCCTAGTTTTTCAATAATATCACAAATACCCCATGACCAAGCAACTTCTTTCTTGGTGGTTTTCTTTCAAGCTGCTACTTTCCGGTGATTCCAAGAATGACGCTTTCCCGTTAAGGTGAGGATTGCCTTGGTTTAGGGTTCCAGTTTAAATTTGTGTTCAATCGAGGATTGCTTGGAGTTTTGGTCTATGAAATTCTGAGATTTGGAATTTTGAGATTGAGCACCTGGTGTTTGTTGAAATTTTGAATTCCATTTATTTACGCTTGGTTTAGTTGGAGTTGGAAAATGGAGCAAACTATGGTGGAATCAAGACCCACATCCCACTTATTATGGATGATGCTATTTTGTGAGCGTAAAATGGTGAGCCTATGAGCACTAAGCCTAGGTTTTGGGAGCACAAACCAATTTTGAATTCTAAATCAATGGAAAAACTTTAAAACAATATCTTTTTCAAAAGATGAATGTTTCTAATACACAATTATAAGGCCCTATGTACACTTTTACACGTAAATTTTAAAATTTTGACAATAAAATCTAGGCTCATGGCTCACAGCTCATGAAACTCCGCTCACAATTTTGCACTCCCGTATAGACACCTAACCTCTTTAAGGATATCTTCCTCTTCGGTTTTGCCGTACCTCGGACATGAGCTCCTGATTCGTGCACAACTCTGGCTGGGATCTCGGTTCCGGTTATGTGATTGATGATGCAGGTAGTTTTCTTTTGTGGCAAATCTTCTGGATCAAGATTCTTCTAGATTCGTTCATTTGGGTATGGAGATATAGTGACTCACAAAACTGAGTCAGTGTTTACTGTCGCTTAATATAATATGTCATATTAACTGCATTAATAAAGATTTTTAGGTGTCATAAAGACTAGATTAAAGGTATCCAAGTACCTACTAGTACATGGAAACCTCAATGTAAAATTTGTAAAGGTGATTGAGATATTTCATTTCAAAAGAAAGTCACTCATTGACTCACTTTTGGTCTTGCATGTCTATATCTCCATCTCTTCCTTATATTAACAATATATCATAGAATTTAAATTTAGTTGTGTGTTGTAAGTAGGAAAGAGTGTTTCCAAGTCTCCTTCTAACTTTCTCTAATAGTATATTACATTTTTAATTGTTTCATAACATGATAAGGCCATTGTTTGTTTAAAAGAAAAAGATTGTAATATCAGTGCTACATAACAAGTGAATCACAAAAAATGTACCCAAATAGTTTGTTGTTAGTCAATTTAATGTTGGGAGAATCTAAACAAAACATTTTTTTTTGTACTAAATTATTTATAGAAGGACAATCAACTAAAAATTTAAACCACTTAGGAGGGTATGCGTGAGAGCAATGACATGTAGAAATTCTATTATTGCTATAAAAGCATTCAAATTAGTTAAGCATCAATTTGACAATGAAATCAGTGTCTAGACAATGCAATGTGCATTGAATTTGCAAGTTTAAAGGCTTGTGGGAAGAAGGAAAAACCTATTTTTTTGAAAAATAACCTGTAAGTTTGTTTAAAATTTGCCAAATCTCTTCAAAATTAGACTATTGCAAATTGGAAGCAAGCAATTTTTTGAGATGAGACTTAAATCAATCATTTTTGTTTAGATGCTCATTACTAATGTTGGAATTGAGACAAAGAGGGTCTTATAGATTGAACAATGAAGAAACTTGTGAAACATGGAAAAGGTTATACAATGGTTGGGGGTTGCATAAGTGATATTAGACTTGGTTTGTTTTGCAAGATAGAAGGTACAATAGATCAATATGTTTGTTGTGAAGTATTAGAGACTAATCTCCCTATGATGATTTTTCAAAGTATGACATAGGTGCATCTAGAGCCATTTTTCAACATGACAACAATCCTAAACAAACAACAAAAACAATGAAAGAATATTATTTAAACAACTTTTCAATGTTTTAAAGTGACATGCTCTATCACCCAACCTAAATCCTATAAAACACCTATGGGCAACACTAAAACGGAAGCTCAATTTTTAATCAACATGTCCAAAGGGTCTTTTAGAATTGAGAGAGCATGGGTTTGAGATTTTCCATTCTATTACTTCCTTGGAGTGTGAGAACCTTTATGAAAGCATGCCACAAAAAAGCTTGGGTGGATCACTCTTTGTATGTTGGGTACCCCACGTGCGGCGAGGGGATAATTTATAAGGGGCTATTTACTTTTTGGGGTTGAATAAAAAGGTCTCTATATTATATTCTATTGAAAAGTGACCTATATTAAGCACTCTTTAATTACTTCTGAAGAATAAGTCATTTATTTTTTCCTTGGCTATTTTATTTATAATTGAGCAATTTGAATTTGCAAGTAATTTGATGTAACGTGACAATTAGGGGTTTAGAATACCATATTAGGTAAACTAGGAAAAACAGTACATTTTGGGACTTCTGAAGGATTAAGGTGATCACCTTAATCCGAGCTCAGCGTTTTTTTTTATACACGTGCTCTCATTTGAGAGGAGGAATTTGCGAGGGAAAAATCTTAGTGGCTTAGACTAAATCTAATAACTTCAAATTTGGTTTAAGGTAACTTTTTGGGTTTAAGTTGGAGTACAAAATGGGACCCCTGTTTTTCCCAATTTCCCTAATATGGTGTTTTAGGTTAGTGGTAGAATGCACCATATTTTAATATGAAATGGCAAAAACAAAGATAAAGTCATGAATGAAAACATACAATGCAATAAGAATTGCCTGCTACCTTGAAGTATTCCAAAGTACATGAAGTGAATACCGAAGCATTGGAAAGATCTTATATGGACTAAGCAAGACAATTGATATTCCTTCTAAAAAAGAACTACACCCCCCACCCTAGATGTCTATTTACACATGGCACTTAAACCTCATCTTCATGGGATTTTGCAAGGTCCTTCCACTTGGATTAGTTTCATATAAGTCATAGCTAAGCATGCAAATTTGAATGGTCCTTCCTAATTTCTATAAGATGTCCCACTTGGCACCTTGTATTCCCATAGATCACACTAAATACAGCAGTACCAATAAAATCCCCCACACCTCTAAACCCTTTATTATGTGTAAAAAAAAACTAATTAACCATTTTTAAAACCCTACCTATATTGCTTATAATAATTTTTGGGAATTTATAGTACCCCTTCTTAGTCCTAAATGTATTATAAATTTTACTTGAAAAGAATAAATCCCTCTATATATTAAGTCGCACGTCAAAGTTAAAATGCACTAAGTTATCCACCCGGGCAAAAAAGGTAGGCAATTAGTTATGCAAAGGGCAAGTAAATTGATTTTTGAGTGTGTATAGACACACAAGTCCAAAACCAAGTCAGTTAGGGGTTTGATTTCAGAGTTTTAGTGCTTCTAAATATTATGTGTATTTTGTTTTTAATTTTAGTGTGGATAATCAATAAAGCTTCTACTTTTTTAAAACAATTTTTTACCTGTTGGATTGTTCACTACATGTGCTAATATTGCTTATTTACTAGAAAAACATCCAAACACTGACTTAGTTTTGTGAGTCACTATACATTAAGTAACTGGATAGCTTTTGGGAAAATTTGACTCTTTTAACCCCTTAAGGGCCCTTGGGCTCTAGAGCTACAATACCGAATACAGTCGCAACCACTATTCAAAAGTTTGAGTCAGCTAGAAATTAAGTGTTACAACCATACATATTGAAGGGTCGTATGATGGTGGGTGCATATGTATTTTTTGAAAAGCCCTCATAACAGCTCAAATACGTCTATACATACGGCCATACATACAGCCGCAAAGGGCTTTTGTGACGTTTAGGGGTTAAGCTTGTGCACCACGACAACTCTTAATTCTAATTCTATGACAGAAGGGCTTCCATTAGCGCTCATTGATGGAAGCAGCACTATTGTTCTCTCCTCTAGGAGCGGAGAGGACTCACTACAAGAAAAAGGGCCATTTTTTACTAAGGATTTTGACTACAAAAATGACTAACACGACTCAAAGTAAATGACTAGTCAGATGGCCACATGTAGCCATAAATAATGTAATTAGTCATGAATGTAGTCATAAATAATTCAATTCTATGACTACTGGTAGTCATAAATTAAATTATTTGGCTCATACTAGACCAGTCAAATAGTCTGAGTCGTTGTACCATTTTGGTAGTCAAATACCTTAGTAAAAAGGAGCCCTTTTTCTTGTAGTGACTCCAAAGAGTGCATGCTGGAATAGCTTACTACTTTGGAAAATCAGCAAGCATTCTGGAGGGTTTATCATTGGAACTCCCCTACATGAGCACAAAACCATGAACACCATATTCGTTAATTTGGGAAAGACCGTACATTTTGGGACTTTCAATTTTTGAGGTGAAAGTTTTAAGAGGTCTCCTAAAACCTAGCTTGCAGTGTTTTTTTTTGTACCTGCGTCCTCACTAAGAGGAAGAATTTGCAAGGGGAAAAATCTTAGTGGCTCAAATTGAATCTAATTTAAGGTAACTTTTTGGGTTTAAGGTGGAGTACAAAGTGGGACACTTGCTTTTCCCAAATTAACGAATATGGTGTTCATGACATATTAAGAAAGGACTCAAAACAGTTTAAGTGCACTATTCTTGTAATTTGTTTAAAGTCCTAAAAATCCAAGTGCAATACTTTCGGTCGTATTCCCTCATTTCCATAAGCGTTTACTTTACCTCCAGTGTAGTTACACCATAATACTCCACACAACATTTTAGACATAGAATGGAAGAGGTTGTCCATCCCATTCTTCAAAATCTTTGATGATCAAATGCAGCCAGTCATTCTATGCAACCCTTACTTACGAATCCAGTCCTGTCAAGCATACCACAAGCAAGGTTACTAAAATACACACAAGCATATATTTCATGTGTACTCATGAACTAACACCTTAAAAACAAGGCTCCTGAAGTCGCTCAAGCTTGCATCAAAATTGACGACATGCATTACAATAAATAAGCGGAATGTACTCAAAGCAAGAGTAGCACATGAAGTGCATTGACAACAGAACATCGTAGCATATTTAGAACTTATCATTGGTGATGAATACTCACCAGTTTGCATTTTGCCACTCCAAGTTACAAAAGTTGTGGAAATCAAAATGTTGTCAATACTTTGGCCTTGCATTCGTATAAACTTGAGAATGATTAGAAACCGCAAAATACCGGTCTTGATTCCACCATAGTTTGCTCCATTTTCCCACTCCGACTGAACCAAGTGTAGACAAATGGAATTCAAAATTTCAACAAACACCAGGCGCTCAATCTCAAAATTCCAAATCTTGGAATTTCAAATATCAGAATTTCGTATACCAGAACTCCAAGCAATCCTCGATTGAACACATATTTAAACTGGAACCTAAACCAAGGCGATTAAGTTTCTTTGGCTCTATCCTGAAGAGGTGAACGAAGCAGCTTGAAAGAAAACCACCAGGAAAGAAGTTGCTTGGTCAAGAGGTTTTGTGATATTACTGAAAAACTGGGGTATTTGTGATAATATGCAAACTTTAGGGGTATCCATGAAATTTTCCCTATAAAAGAAGTGATATCTTTTCCTATACTAAGCCGCTATTAATACCATGTTTGTGTTGTTGATCATTTGTCAAAGCTAGAGTAAGGTATTCATTGTGAAAAAACAATCACCACTAAAAGGACAATAAAATCCTTTACTAATGATGTGTGTATGTGTATTGATATCACTAATTATGTGACTTGCTTGATAACACTATATCAAGAGGAAAACAACAATTTCTTTTCAAGCTTCGGACATTGTTTTGGATAATTTGGAAGACACAAGCCAAATTATATTTGCTTTCATCTTCAAATCATGGTTGAACAGAAAGAGTCGATCAATTGTAGTAGTAATTCTTGGAATATATCATTCAACAAGACAATAAAAACATTCCCATTTTCACTTACTAAATTTGCATACAATACCTGCACAAACTAGTTGATAAATAGTTTGCAATACGATGACTGCAACTTTAAGCTACTCTGAAACTCCAAGAAGGGAAACAGAAAAAACTCAATTAAAACCATTCCATGTGAGCTACAAAATACAATCTGCGAAGCAGCAATCCTAGGGTCCTCTAGGACAGAGTAACAGAAATCCATGTAAAAAAGAGAGTATAATACAAGGAAGGGCTCTACTGTAACAATAATGATTCAGAAATTTCTGATTCTCTTTCTTCATGGTACCTGTCTAATCAAACTATAAACTGTGCGCTGAGCAACGTCTTGCTTGCTTTCTTCCTCAAAAAAGGCCCTAAAATGAAGGCCGTGTTTCCAACAAAAAAATTCCCAGGTTCAGCGAAAGAGCTCGTGAAGCTTTTCTTGACCCCGGTCAGGGGGAAGTGCACTTTTTCTTTAAGCAGGCGTGCTCTTGGGTCAATTGATCTTGTCGTTTGGATTTTTCAAATGCAACACTTGTCAGCTCCTCCTCTGTTTCGCAGATGCATGGTTGTTTGGAGGAGACGGTATTTCTTGTGAACTCTTCACTTCAAGGCACTTCTTCGACCGCCGTGAGTTTGATTTCCCTTCACTGCAACGAGGACAGATGTACTCCAAACCATCGGTCTTTGCATAGTCCTGCATAAGAGTAACAACAGCAAGGATTTTAGGTTTTAGTATTTAGGGTTTAGGGCTTAAGAATTAGGGTTTTGAGTGTTATGGACCCAATTCAGTCTCGTATTTGTACACTCGGTGTAGAATTAGTACCTTGTTGGTAATTACTAGCAATTGGTGAAAGGACGACTCAGCTGAATGTCTAGGCCCTCCAAATGGACAAGGGTAGGACCCTACTTTGAGTGATTGCATAAGAATATCATCATGCATTGAAAGAAAAACGTTCGACCTTAAATGAGTTTTGGCTTCTTTCCATAGCTCTATACTGACTACGCTGACATAGTAATGTAGACTATCTTACGTGATGCAAAAGAAAATCTCCTGCTTGCCTTTAAGCCTACATAGTCTCAGGGTAACAAGATGCATGGTGGAATTGTTGAATGACAGAAAAGGCCACATATAAGGAAAACAGGCATACCTTAAACGCTCCTAGTCCTAAACGCTGATCACACCCAAAGTGTGCCCATTCTCCACAAATTCCACAGTTCACCCAGTCACCCTCCGATCCACTGCATCAAAAATAAAGAAACACACTCATTTTGCAAGATCAGCTTTTTGTTAGAAAGGGAACTGGAAAGCAGCACCCTCCACTAAGAAACAAACTGATAAAAGATTTTAATTTCAAGTTCAACATACGAATTAAACCCAGTTTTAACTGCCCCCCTACCTGTGGCATAGTATACAGCACTCGCCATCGACGTCATCGTGAGCCAGCTCGTACTCCAAAAGATATGTCTCGTAATGCTTTTTAAGAGTGTTTCCAACCCCCTGCCAATAAAACAAAGCATCAAATCGATATAGACCAATGAAGGTGGCTACCAAAACGAGCCACTAATGACAACTAGTGGGTCGACTTCAAAAGCAGAAAAATGCAACTAATCTCCACTTGCTGTACATAGAAAATGTTGAACTTCGACATTTTTCACTTCTCCAATCGACGTGATTCTATTCTTACCGTCATTTTGTTGACTGATGTATGATTGTGCATCTTCGCAAAAACTTGACCCTTCCAGTTGATCCCATTTCCAACATGAAAGCCTCCTCTTGACACAACCTGCACTTGCACTATCCATATTAAAGAAACTTGCTACACAAACCCACCTCTGCTCAAATGTACAGTACTTAAGAAAAAGAACTCTACACAGGAACTAGCAAAATGTTTTTAAAACTGCTGGCTCATTGAAATGCAAATAAACACCGTAGTCACAATTACACTACAAATTTCTCTCCACTCAATAAGCGTACAGCACATGCTTCGAAAACAGTGGTTTTATTAAAACATTATGAAAAAAGCAAAAAATAAGGATCGGCAGCAAAAGCTACATTATCAAGGAAAACAACAAACGAGGTGGTAACGGTTAACTGACCTCTTTGTATAGGTTATAAAGATCAAGACGTTTCCCATTTAGTACAACCTCAGGGAATGCGTCGAGACCTGCTTGGGGAACAAGCCGGCTATGACCTCTTGATTCCAGGAAGCTTACAAGATCCTGAAGAAACTCATCCTGAAAAATTCCAGCAAAAAACACGGCATCCAGCTTTAATGTGAATCCAGACAGGCAAAAAAGAAAAAGACAATTACAAGCACAAAACAGACTAGAGCTTGACACCCAGGATATTGAAAGAAGAGACCTTGCCACTGTGGCAATCAAAGATGGAAGAAGACTTTAAGACATTACATACAACAGAGTCTGAAAAATAAAAGGCCACATTTTTTACCTCCGAACTCTCTTCCATAGACGATCGACTGCAACCATGAGGCTTGACATTAGCAGGGGTGATGGACAAATAGGGGTTCACTCCACCCCCTCCAACAGCTCCTGGTGTTGTGGTACTAGTTCTTGGTCTTCCCGAGTCTGCCCTTCGTTGCCGTCTACGCTCCACTCTGATGAGCAGGGAGAAGTCTTTCAAAACATGATACAAGTAATAATATAAATTGACACTAATTAAGTATACATCTACACCTAAATTTTGAGAAAAGTGGCCGTAAGAAAAAGAAGAAAAAATCACCTGGTTGTCTGGTCCAGCTTCATGGTCCATCCTGCGTGTTGAGCAGCCATAACAGCATTTGCAAAGGGCATGAATCTCCTCCGGTTAGAATGTGGCACGGGTTTCATTGCTGCCAACAGCGTTATGTTCCCTTGCTTGCTTGATGAGGCTGCTGAGTGTTGACCACCACCTGCATTCCCAAAATAACGGAATCTGAGCTACCGTCAAGCTTTTCAAGGAGCTTTTACCCCCTCTACTTTCAGTTACAAGCACATAAAACAACGCCACAAGATAGAAAACGTAGGTGCTCCATAATCACACGTTCAAAATTACAAACTGTACCTGTATGCCCATTAGCTCTTGATGCTTTCCTGTCGTGCTCCATCAAGTTTTCCGTAGAATTGGATGAAAATAGCCTCATCCGTTTCCTACTCGCAGTAGGAGGAGCCAACCAAGGAGGTACCAACAGATTACTAGGAAGCTCTCTTTTGGATGGACTATCACGAGAACGCTTCAAAGACACCAAATGAGCCGAATCCTCCTTCAGAAATGCATTCACAGGAGCTCCCTCCACACCAGCTATTCCCAAAGCCACTAGGCTACGGTAAGATGGTTCAGCTGCCAATTGTCTAAGTATCTGCATACCAGAAAACATTGACATAAGAAAAAGCAAGGCTCCGTCTTCTCTACAAAGCAGGTCATTCGAAACAGATCTGCTCTCCCAGCAAACTTGAAAATTCATTTTTCAATTCTCAGCCAAATTTTGTGCATCTTTCTAATGCAGAAAAAGGGGTAAAACGTAGGGAATCTCCTTTACCTGCCCAACCCAAGTAGGAGCCTTGATCTTGAGCTCAACAACTGATGAGCCACTTGCAACAGACACGGAACGTCTCAAGTCGCAGGTCAAGCGAGCTTTCTGAGATTCATGCTCTTCGATTAACCGAATCTTCCCACACCTTTCAAGGAGCTCTTTCCTCACGCTATTCTCTAACAACTGCAGAACAAGTACATCCCAATCCATTAAATGAATAAACTTCATGCAACCAGTACCAGCATAAAAAAAGGATACCAGAAATTCAACAAACAACGCGGAGCCACGTGGGATCTCTGTCTCTCTCTGTCACTCACCTGATCATCAAAGCACGTTTGAGCAGCTCCCGAAACTAAAAGGGCAATACGAGCAAACGTCGTGGTACAAATATCACACCGCATGGTGACAACTCCTCGAAGTAAAGATGATGCCGCCATAGCTGGTGGAGGAGCACTGCATCCACGACAATGTATTTGTTTTGTGAATCCACGGTCTGAGAGGGATCCCATGTAATCGAAATCTCAAAAATAGAAAAAAAAATCCAGTCAGTTTTGCTCTTTTGAATTTAAAAAAGTGCACCATGATAGGAGAAGCACATCGACACATTCGAGGAAAGACGGTTAGAGAGAAACAAACCTGACACGATGCAAGAGTCGAACCCCTTTGGCCTGCAAGAGGAACACACAACAAGCATACAACAATAAGATCTCCGAGGCAGATAAATACACCCCAAACTGACCGGCCTAGGTAGTACAGAACATTAGAAAAAAAAGAACAATTCATACAGGACAGAACTAGAATACAAAACAAGAATTGAGTACCTCGATTGTCAAGAGCGCACTCAGTCCAGCTTCAAGAGCTCCAAACCAAGCAGGGGTCTGCACAAAAAAAGGGTGTCAATGAAGGTTTCAGACAAGGTTTTGGCAATTCGTCATGGAATCTCATGACGCACCAACCCTAAACCAAACTGAAGAGTACTCTATAGATCAAACACAGGTAAAGCAAGTAGTTGAGCCCAACGTAAGTTAGCTTGATAACAAGAGTTCTCAGCAACAAAGTACGGAGCAGGTATGACATTGCAATGCTCATCACAGGCATGACAGACATACCGGCTTGCTGGCTTCCGAACAAACCAAGAGTCGGATATTGATTTCATCGTCGTATAATTGCACAGGTGCAGATTCAGAAGGCACTGCTTCTTTCCCCTCCACCGGAGCATCCTCCTCGTCAGATGACCCCTCGTCCGAAGCCCTCACCTCCGGAGGTGCTAACAGCATAGGCACCACATTGCTAGCCTTCTCATGCCCATTCACACTGGCAGTCTTCGTCTGCCCACAATGGATCTGAAAGGAGGCATTCGCTATTTGAAAGGCGTCCTTAGCTTCCGTTGCGTAACTGTTGCAGAAGCACCATGTTTAGTACTCAATCTCCAAATTATACATAGAAAAAATATTCACTAGTAGATGCCAGGTCATCAGATTTTATGTATATGGACTATTTACAATTGCTGCAGCAGTTGCAGCATCATTACATGACTATTGCAAGTAGTGAATATTCTGTTGACAGTCTAACAGTAGCGAAATACCTTCTTAGGGCCACTAATAATGTTTGGCGAAAATGAGAGGCCAGAGTGGCAGTTGGAGCCCCTTTCCAGCATATCACATTCGGTACACCCTGCAGCAGATGAGAACAGAATTTTTAACGAGATGACATGCTTGCTACATCCCACCCAATCTCTTACATATCTAACCAATATACGAACATGACATGTGAGTACACAAAGTAGGAAGAAATTTGCAAAACAAAAAACAACCCATACCTGAGAACGCAGGGCTTCAGCAAGCTTAGCTCCAGAAGTCTCCAGATATATCTGCAAGCACAGAAACACTTAGACTAGATCTTTAAACAGAACCATCCTCAGCATCTAAAAAGCGAAGAAAGGTCAAATTATGTAACACCGAGCTTTGTGACCTACCAAATTGGGAACCTTAGCGCCATACAAGGACGCAAGAGTATCAGCTGAGAGCGGCTTCCCATCCCTGATAACAAGACCGCCAATCTCATCCTTGACAGGCGAGGACTCTCCATGAAGCAAAAGAAACTCAGGATGCAGCTTTTCTAGTCTCCGCCCTAACTCTTCCTTAGTAGGATCTTCTAAGATGTGAACCTGCGAAACAAAACCATCTCAATCAACCGCATCAACCCAGGCGTCTAATGCAGCAAGCTTGACTACACATACTTGTTTCAACTTTGACATCGAAGGTTTTGTGCAGTTTGCAACGTTACTTATAAGAGTTTAAGTCTGTACAACCAGGAGGAGTTAGAAAAAGAGCGTTGTACTAACCTCCAGGTATCCGGATGTTTCAAGGTCTGAAAAATCATGCTGAAATTGATGGCTTCTACTTTGAGGAGATACACGACCGTTGGTATGCTTCTCCGATGTGCGATCGGTGTCGACAACCTGGTCAGAGCCATGGTTTTTGGAGGTCTTCTTCCCGCAAATCACAGCCAGCAATACACGAACCGTCTTCGCCTTGCCACTTCTTGATAAACCAGCAGTTGTAGCTCGCGACATGTTGGAGCAATTGGTTCAAAAAACACACACGAGGTGCAAACCCCAGCCGGTTTGCCTACACTCAACCGGAACGGAAGCAGAGAACTAACGGACAAAACCGGAGCTCCTAGAAACGTAACGCCCTAGTAAGTAAGATTTCCTGAGCATAGAAAAACTAAGGCCAGCCACACGAGGCCGTGTACGTCCAGAGGCTCGACCATGACCTTAAACCTAGAATCCAAGCGCTTCCCGTAAAAAAAAATCCAGGCTCGCGATGCGGACACAACGAGGGCATCCGACCGCAAAACTATCAGAGCCGGAAGAGCACCGAAGCACACGAACTTGATACACAATGCTGGCAGAAGGTTATAAAGACGAGTATATAAATAGCAGGCGCGGATCGCAGTTGGAATTTGAGAACCTAATTGTTGGAGAGAACTGCAAGCGCGCACATGTTTACATGAATGCTTAATCGTATGTAACTTAGAAATTCACACTTGAAAGTAAAAGCCGACAATCATACCAGCGTCGCTAAAACGTGCGCGGAACAAAAGTAGGAGGCGATCGACCTTTTACTTTCCTCGGACTAGAAATCCACAAGAGGTCGGTCAAACCCTGATGGGAGCCTGAAGGCGTCCGGAACACTCAAAAGAACGAACTCCAGCACGGAACCCTCGGTATCACCGCCGCCGAACGATTCCGGGAAACCCCAAACCCCTGGCTCATTCCCAGCACCGCGGCTCCATAATCCCAAGTGGTTTGTCCAAAGCGGCAAACGAAACACCAACAGCTAATCTCACGAGCAACGATCGAGCAGGCGGAGACGACGCGGCAGGATGGCGACTAGAGAGCGGAGCCAGCACAAGTAGGGCATTACTAATAGGGATGCGCGTGCGAGGACCCATGGGTTGCTGCTCCTTGCATGGATCATGGGGAATCCGGTACATAAAAATGGGGGTGGAGATGATGCCCTATCTCGCTGCCTCAGCAGATCTCTCCTCACTCGTCTCCTGCTGTTGCTGTTGCTGCGCGCGATTGCTCCTGCTTTTGGTTGGCGTGCTTTTAGAGCCGGACAGATTGGGAGATTCGCCTTAACCACAATGCGATCCCACACTCAAACCTCTCCCAAGTGTTTCCACATCTTTTCCAGGCTATGAGTGACCTCATCATGAACTCCAATTTGGGGTATTATTTATAAACTTAGCAAGCCAGCCATTTTGTCCTCGACGATCCCTCCCCCCACCCCTGGGCCCGCTCCATGGCATGCCACGCACTCACTCGCCTGAGAAGAATCATCCATGACAGTCGGTCGGCATCTCTCGTAGCTCCAACCCCGCTAATTAGTCGTAGTAGTAGCGACGATTCGACGTCATCACCCATCCCTTCCCAGTTCCCACGCTAAAAAAGCTCCCGGCAAATCGGTCTTTAAAAGTGGAAAAATGTTTCAGATCCTCGTCCACTCACTGGAGAACTGAAAATCCGTCTCAGGGGTTCAGACCATTCCCACTCCAACAATTACTCCCCACTGTTCCCCACGCCGGATTCCTGGCATCCGCGTCGTACCTTTACTTACTTACCCGTCAGACTATCAATCAACCTGGCTCCCCTCCCGTCTCTCTCTCTGACCACCAATCTTGTACGCTTCCCTGTGATTGCATTCTCTTAGCTACTCCCTGTCGTCCCCGATTGCACCCTCGCATCACTCCTTGGTTTGCTTGGTTGCTTGCTTTGCTTACTTTCCAACAATCTATGGAACGTGTTCTACATTTTAATTGGCATGACCGCAGCTGCGACTGACTGTGCAACCATGAAAATATCAATTACCTGGACCATTTTCTAACTTGCGATCATTTTCCATGTCACGGCACGGATCTCTCGCACATTTTGCAACGCTGCTACAGTTGTCGCTGCTGTACCCTTCCGCGTTTTCTGGTCCTTTGTAAGGGTTCAGGGGTTGCGTTCACACTGGAGATGGTCTTTTTCACATCCCTCCAGTTTCAGGGAACGTGTTCACACTTGAGTGTCAAGAAAGTTGGTTTCGCACCTGACAGCCTAGTCGAAGCCGTATTCGGCCCCCAGCATGCCCCAGCCCTAGCCTCTCATTGGTTCAATTTCTAAAATAAATTCAAGTGTCAAGGTCTAAATTTTCAACGAGGAGGACAAAATATGTCCTCCGGAAATATTCACCATGTGACCAACATGCTGTGACCAGCCTGTTCTTTAAGGGTTAAATGTGTTTAATTCTAAAGAAATCGAGATTTCATTCCTCTTGATCCCAAGTAAAGTTTGATTTAACTCAAAACAAAAGATAAAATTTGTAGTTTTTAAATGTTGTCTGCTTTCACTAAAATATAGTTTTTTAAATGTGAAAATAATTGAATAATCATCAAAGGCTTGTATGTATAAACTCAACTTTTTGGCCTCAATAAGACATAAAGAAAAGGGCCCTCATTAAACTCTTGTTATTATGAGACCTTGAAGAAATTGCTATGTGGGATAAAATTTTGGTTCAAATGGCCCCCAACTTTGATGACCTCCACTTCAAATTCAAAGTGGACCTTACTCTTTTTTAAGAGCAGTATTTATTCCTCTTCAAAATTGAAGAAATGCTAAGCAGGGCAACCTAAAAATTCAAATGCCCACCTTCATGCCTCTCTATTCACTATGCACTCTAGAGGCTTATAAAATAGATAAATACATGTATTCTTTCTTTTTTAATTATTACATACACAATGCATAAGGTGGACCATTAGAAAATTTCATGGTTAGAGGATTCTATCACCAAAGATGTGTATGATTTAGCAACAATTTAACAACTATGAAACAATTTTTTGTTGCAAAAACAAGTTTTCTTTGAGGATTTAACATTTTGGATTTAAGGAAAATAATGTGCTATCATAGTTATGCATGTTTAAAACTTTTTCCTCTTAGAGATATTGCTTATTGCAACAAGTTTGGAAGTTTTAGCAAGCCATCTTCCTCAGCTAGCACAAGTGAAGAAAACTAAACAATTAAAGCAAGTCCTTGAAGCCAAGTTATCAAATTATTTTGTCACTTCATAAATAAAAATTATACAACATTTAATGATTTGATCTTAACATTGAAACCCCTAATGTGAGTATTCCATCCAACACAAAATGACCCATGGAATGGACTTCATGTGGATTATGTTGCTATTACAAAAAGATTATCAAGAAGGGCCTTTTCTTCTTCTCCTTTGTGCTCGTGGAATAAAATAAAAAGATTGAGACATACAAAGTAGCTCTTACAATTTGGAACAAACAAGAGCTTTGCCAACAATCTTCATCCTTGCCAACTAGTGGAAGAAGAGAAGGCTTCAGAAAAACTCAAAATGCAATATTTCCAAAAATAGATTGTTCATGAAAAATGAAATCTAAAAGATTGTATTTGAGAATCATGAGGTCCTTTTTTTAGAGTGAAATTTCTCCCTTCTCCACAATGTTGTCGATAATAATAAATGACACAACATTTGCAAAATATGGACCCTGTTCACCTAAAAACAAATTCTATGTACTTTTTTCACAAATTATATGTGGATTGATTTTTTTGCAAATTCAAGTTCCGTGTTTTGGAGGCTCCACCAAAAAGGAAAAAACGGACAGACAAATGTCCACATAAACAATTGTAAGGAAAATCTCTTATTCATTTGTAAGGTGAGTAACTGTGTGAGATTAGGATTACAGGAAGCCTTGCAAAATTAAATATAGCATGTTATTTATATGTTTCTACATACTTTGTTCATCCATTCTCTTAGGGTGGTTTATGTGTAACATTAACTTATGAAGCATCATAAGAAAGAAAGATTTCATTTCCAAATTTCACACTACAAGAAAACATGGTTGAATCTACATAAAAGTTGACAAAAATTATGATCTAATCTACAGTAGTATATTGTAAATTAGATCACAATTTTTGTCAACTTTTCTGTAGATTCAACCATGATTTTTTGGGGGTGATCACCCCAACATTGGCCATTTCTTCCTCTAGTGGTGTCTTTGTCTAGCATTACATTATGCCTAAACCTTTGATGATGTCTTTGTCTAGAGTTACTCTATGCATAAATGAAGTTTGAGTTCTTTTGCATAATCCAAGTTTTTATGCATTTTGCAAAAAAGAATGTGTGATCACATATAACACAGTTGTCATCCACAATTCATACAAATTCATCTAGCTAAACCTACATTGGTTAACTTTGGGTGATGCATGCTAGTTGACAAGAACATCACATGGAAAAAGGGATTTGCCCTTGCGTTAACTAGATAATGTTATTTTGTGAGCACAAAATGGTGAGCCATAAGCAATGAGCCAAGAGTTTTATGAACAAGAACCATTTCTAAGCTCAAAATCATTGGAAAAACTAAAAAAATAATAAACTTTTCAAAAGACAAAAGTTTAAAATGCACAATTATAGGACCATATGTACTTAATTATAGATGAAATTTAATGTTTTGACAAAAAAATCTAGGCTCACACCCTTGAATCCCGGCTCACAGTATAACATTCATCATGTGTCAATCCATTTTCTTCCTAGAATGCTTTCTTTGTCAAGCACTAAGGTAGGAGGCTTGAAAATTGCCCAAACATTCTAAACTGCCATATTGGCTGCAGTGAAATGGACATGAGGTGGTTCTTAAATCGGCCACTTACAGTCATTGAATGCATGGAAGAAAAAGTGTTTTTAATTACAAAGAGCCAATCATTCTTCTTGCTTCTCCAAATCTCTTCACAACTTGCAAGTGAACGGTTCTTAGAAGGTCTAGGGTCATAAATAGGGACCTATGACACATGCACTTTGAAAATCCATAAGTAATTCAAAAATGCTTCAAAAAATATGAAATAACTTGTGTTACATTCCGTATCTATTTCTCTCTATTTAAAGAATGAACCAAAAATCCTCCCATCCACGGTAAACCATGAATAAGGGTATGAGCCTTTAGATGGTCGGCTTTTGAGTCTCCTACCTTATCCTATAACTTACAAAGCAAACTCGTAAGGGCATCTCCTGTAGCATGCTTTGCAACACTTGGATAAATGAGATTTCATGGGGAGAATGACGCAAACCTTTATTGCAAAACTTGAAGTTCTCTTGCAACCCTGAAACCTTCCGGACCTACACCTGTGTTACAACAAATTGCATGAGTACACCTGGCTATGGAGTGGGGTTGTGAGTGAACAGTGCTCACCAAGGACCATGAAGGGGACTTAGAGAAAGTTAAAAGTTAACAGGTATGCAACTCAATTTAAAGGCCCCTCGACCTTCACAATAATGCGTCAAATGTTATTGGGGATTGAAAACAAGGAAGCCGTTAGGAGAGCGCAAGGCTTAGGTAGCGTGCTGCGGAGATGCTCTAAGGTAAGCGGGCACGTAATTTTCCAGGCTGCACTGCCCTGCCCAGCAGATCCTCAATTTTGAGCAAGAATTGGTAATGAGGATGGAGGGCAGGTCTTGGCATTTCACCGGCCTTACAATTGATGCCACGTGGCCTGGTCGTGACAGGTGACGCAGAATGTGAAAGACCGGAATCATGATTTCATGAGCGCCGTCTGCGTTTGAATTTCGAGGCTCTCATGACCGCGCGTGTTTCTTCGACAGTTCTACCCCCTTGAGTTTACATTTCCGTGCCGGTCCTTGTACTGGCGAGTTTGCCGGGCGTCGGCATTTGGCCACAGTTTGAATCTCGCCACTGGTATAATTGTTTATTGTACAGTGATCGTAATGGGGGCTTGACTTGGTTATCACCGGCATGGATGTCCAACTGGACTTGAAAATTGACGGAAATGGGATGTCTCCCTTTCGATTAACTGACGGTTGTTGCTGGGTGCATGTCAATGCGGGTACATACCTTTTGAATTTGAATTAATAAAATTATACCGGCGGGATTTCTTTTTGAACTTGGTGGCATCATAGTGTGGAAATTAATATATATGGACTAGTTTACGTACCCTTACCAATGGAGGTAACAAAAATATTCTTGTAATAAATAAATTGTGTAATAGCAATCTTATCACAAAATGTGGTCCTCATGACTCCATGCAATCCTATGTCTCTCATGACCCCATGCAATCCCATGCCTCCACACCTCTACGTCCCCATGATCCCTATGCCATCTTCTCATGGCACCCGTAGTTAAACTTGTACTTTACTCTATCTTTATTTTTTCAGCAAACATCCAAATTTTACTTTAGTCAAGCTTGTGCTCTACTCTACTTGTTAAACTACCTCCACTTCATTTTAAGGTACTTACTTGTTAAACTAATGTTTACTGCTACATGCATGGAATGCGACTCATAGTTGCACCAAAACTCTCTCCTTTTCATTTGATATGGGATTCTTTTGTACATAAGTAGATTGTCATGGTTGTAAGTTGATTGGCACGTCTCCTTCTAATGGCAACTTCTCTGCCGCATTGGATTGGAAGAATTGCTAAAATAAAAAAGGCACTATAGAACCATGCATGAAGTGTGTTGGAAAACTAGATAAGGAAAAAGGATATGGTATTTTAGCATGCTTTTGGCAAAATAATAATAAAAAATTTAGGGTTTTGAATTTTTGTAAGTTGAAAAATGTAGATCAATGTGGCCAAATTTTGACGTAACATAGAAGTTTATCCTAATTAATTAAAATTTGCTAATAGGTGTCAATACTAGTATGTAACATCAATGGATTATTCAAATTTGAACTTAAAGGCATTTATCAAGACATTTCAAAATTTATGACTTGTAATTAGGAGAGGCATTGTGTCTCTAAAAATTAATAATGATTGTTCATAGCATTCAAGTGAAATCACTTCAATCACATATTTGTTTTCATGCTTTTGGTTAGATAGAACAATCAAGTATGCATTTTGAAGAGATGATGAAAGACTTGTTTACATTATTTTTTTATCATCAAGTGGCACCTTGTAACTCTAGTTGATTAATCAATCTACTTTAATAAAAAGATTTCAACTTTCAATGGAGAGTAATGATTGAAGACTTTGATACACAATCAAGCATTTATATTTAATGTTTTTGATATGTGACATAAAGCTCAATAGAATCTTGTATCTTACATGAGTGTTGGCAAAAAATGAATGATTGCCAAGATGATTGAATTTTGTTTGATGGAAATTGTTTTTGGAACTTATTTTATTATAAAGAGGGATTTGAAGAATATTTGTGATTTGGGCCTTACAAAAATGGGGATCCTCTAACACAAAATAAAAATTTGGTAAAGAATACCAAGTTTGTTATGTGGGTGTGAAGACACTAAATAGTTAGAGAATTGTTACAAATTTAGTTAAAACTTTTTCTTTACAAGTTCAAAACATTTATTTCAATCAACGATTTTATATACATTAATAAGTATTATTTTACTATGTTTAAAAAATCGAAGAAGCTCACCTTATCCACTAATGTTTGATGTAAGCTTGGGTACAAAAAGGTTGACCACTTTAATTCAACAGTTTTTTAAAGTTTTTTTTGCTTGAGTTTTAAGAAAAAAAGTTACACTTTAAATTTATATTCCAATATGTATGTTGGAAGTCAGGTGTTGTAAGCACATTTAAGTTGTGTCTCCAAATCCCTCCAAATTTCAAAATTACAACAAATGATACATTAATATTAAGTATGTTTTATTCAATATTTAATCAAAATTTGTCTTTCTATCTAAGTTTGCATTCAACTTTTGAATTTACATAATGTTGTTCATCATGATAACATGTTTCTTTTCATGTAAAAATGTACATTTTCCAATTTATTATTAAGATATTAAGATCCTTACAAGAGAATTGAAATTGGAGAAATTCACTAGCATCATGCAACTAAGGAGCATATCAAACAAGTATCTTCAAGAGATGAGTATGTAACATAGTTGCAATGAGTATTCTTTCTAAGTTGTTTCCTCAACATAGCAAGAAGTTTGTTGCTAGGCATAAACTTTAAAAATAAATTATTGTGACTACTTAATATTGTAACTCAAATCTCTAAGCATTAGAATATCTTGTGTTGTTTACAAAATATGTAACTTAGATTTTATTAGATACCTTCCATACGTAGGGCAAATGTTTTTTGTTGTTTGGTCACACAAATCTATATATATATAATTATAAATGTGATTTTCCATTATGTCCATCTTGGTCAGTCAAAAGAAAAGCAAATGAATGAAAACTAATATGGTTTCTAAAATTGATTTTTGTAAGTAAATTGGCTTGGTAAAATGGGATTGTAGGGATGGGGGCACATAACCCTCGCGGTACGACATGAAAGACTGACTTGATTCTAATAAATAAATTTGACCTACATTTACATAATGATATTCCTCACTAGTTTCTTTTTCCCATGTTTAAATTATAAGTGCCTAAATTGCATAATTTTGGTTGCTTCCATATTTATGTTTACCAATAGCTTACTAACTTAATGATACACTCTATACATGTTTACTTTAACAGGAGACAAAAACTAACCAACTTTTGCATATTTGATATGTCAACATATTGTCGTATGGAATCTTAAATGGGACATAGTGAAAAAAATACATTTTTATATGTGGTTTATGGCAAAGATATACAAACAACTTATTTGCAAGAAACCGTGCAACTTCTTCTTCCTCACATAACTTTTGGTGTGATATTTTCAACATCTATTTATTGTGATAATTGTACTAGTGCAACACATTTTAATATAGTAAGAACATGAACATATTTGTTCTTGTTTAATTGTACAAGAGGATTGACATCTACTTTTTGTTTGAAAGGCTTTTGCTCCACAAGTGCTTTAGAAACAACACATGCACTTTCATTGAAAACAATGTTAAAAATTGGAACAAAGAAGCTTGAAAAAAAATAAACAATGTGATATTACATACAATGAGCACATTGAAAATGTTCAAGCAAATAATTGTGCTCAAACTTTTGTTAAATCATAGCGGCAACTAAAAAAAATTCCAACCCATCACAACATTTAGTTTTGGACCTTGCATGAATAAAGTAAATAAGTTTATGACCATCAACAAACTTAATAACATGCTATAAATCTCTTAAAACTTACAAAGTGTGATAGTCTCTTTTGTCGCCAACAAATGGTTTTTGGCATTTGCTACATCTTTTTAATCATGAACAATACCTTTTAAAATGGATTTTTGAAACCAATCTTCAAAGATAATTTTTGCTATGGATCTTTAGAGTAAACATCTTCTATGTTTTGCTTCCTAATATTTGATCTATTTAATATTCAAAAATTGCAATTAAATAAAAAAATCAAACCTCTTACTTGTGAAATAGTTCACTTCTAATTTCAAAATATTACCATTTTTTAAATCCTATTTCTTTGAGTGTCTGTACCATAATGTTCAAAATTGAAAATGCAAAAAGAAGAAAAAATCATGCCTTGTGGGTTTAAGAGGGAAACGGATTCATTGAAAGTTTTGTACCTTTCCTTGTACCCTTAAATGGCCAAGCAACCATACGACATAGTATGTACGCTGCTGTATACCTGGCATTTGCTACCAACAATTTTTTTTGATTTGGGGTCTTGATTACCTCACTAGAACAACATTGATATATATATTCTAACTTCTTTGTTAATCTCAAATGTAGTAAAGATGTGGGTGCATTCCAAATACAAGAAAAACACATTACATTGTATTGCTTACTACTGGCTGCTCAGTCAAGAATGGTGTTTCTAATTTTGATTCCGGAATTTTCGGTTAGTTTTTTTACTCAAATGGAGAGGTGGCTTACTTCAACAACATTCCAGTGCATAAGCATGGTCCTTCAAACCTTTCAACTCCCTCTCACTCATTATAATGACGCTTACTTGTACGGGGCCGTCATCAGATGAACACCATTCAACAAGGATGCCACAGACGGATGAAAAACCTCGATGCATCCAATGAATGTAGTTGCGTTTTCATCTGTCCCCTCCAGGGTGTATAAACTTCGGGAGAGAGAAAAAACCTCGGTTGGTGTGAATGTCCGGCGTGGTGCTTGCCTTTGGCTTTTGCTTCTTGTCTAGCCAGCTATGGCGTGTCCAGCCATGGGGAAGAAGCGCCTCCAGTCTTCCCACGCCATTCTTAACCAGATCACAGTCCCTCTACACGGCATATTCTAACTTAGCTCTCAACCTCAGCGTTTGCAGGCCCGGATTTGAGCAAGCGTAGGTCCCAGGGGTTTGATTAAAAGAAACGCCGACGTTTATGGTGAAAAGAAATTGTTGATGTAAGCTTATGTGCGTTTTGTATTGCGAGAGTTCTGGAGGATTGTGAGATTTTCTTTTTTTTTGTAACAAGTTCGTTTCGCACGGTTTTGGAGAGATCGCAGGGTTGGATATTTGGACGGATTGGTTGGCGTTTGTTAGCGGCTTCATGAGGCTGCGTGAAGAATTCCTCCGCGAGAGTGGAGGCAGTGTGCTGTGGCAGGAGTGGCGTTAAGCATTTGATGCTGGTTGGCTTTATATGGAGCTTTTAATGTGTATATCGACTATGCATTGTGTGCTGGAGGATGCAAGTATGAAGTGCAAAGGTCGTGTACTGTTAAGACGGATTTGAATCGAGTTTTCTTTGTAGAGGAGGTGACAAGCGGTATTTAGGTTAGGATATAATTTTTCTTGTCAAAGGAGAATAACAGGTGGATTTGAAGTAACTCGGGGAAGTGGAGCTCGAATTTACAGGATTTAGGTTAGCTGCATCTTGGATCTCGTTTGCCGGCTCATGGTCACTTGCATCGACTGGAGGCGTATAAGGCTAGAGTGATCTTCGACTGAAGCCATGGGCTCTGTGAAGCCGTCGGTTCGGTATCGTAACGCCGGAGCGCCATCAAATGTATCGTCGGTCAGTAGCAATGGTGTTATTAGTAGTGGAGCGCCTGTTGGTAATGGACACGTCATTCACTTGCGCAATGAATTATCTGAGTTCGAGAGAGAGGATTTCGATGCCCAGGGTTACGTTCAAGCGAAGTGCCAAGCTATGAATGAAAAGGTTTGTTCTCGCTCTTGTAACTGTGCTTGTTGCTTTTTGTTGGAACCTTAATGTGATAGTGTTTGACTATGGCTACTTTGCTGCTTCATGAGGTTGTTATTGTTGCGGTGTTAGAATCACGGTCATGTGGCTCTGCCCTAGAGAGGTGTTTCAGTGTTCCAAATATGGCTTTTTGTAGATTGCTGCTGTTTGGCAATGTTTTTGACTGATGACTTTTCTTGGATGATAGGGCATACGTAAATTGTGCGATGATCTCTTGGATTTGAAGAAATCGTCTGCTGAAGAAATGCGCAAGAGCGTTTATGCCAATTATGCAGCTTTCATAAGGTTCAGCATCTTTTTTTATATCCTCCTCTCTATGAGCACTCGGCAAACCGGACGAAAATGTAGACTATAGCTTTAGATCGAATTGTACTTGCTTCTCCTCCTCACCTTCTCGTATTAGAATGGCCTTGAGTATTTCATTTCGAAATCTTATATTTGAAGTCTTGTCCATCTTTCTTTTCCTGATGTTTAATAATCCAGTGTTCATTGTACATGTTTGTATTCCTCGTTAACCGAGTCAAGGTTCTTAGTTAGGACCTTATATCTCCGTGGTTGGCAGTATAATTTTGTCATCTAGAACTACCTTGAGTATGAAGACATCCCAGCTCTTTTGTAAATTGTGCTTATTCCAGCTCATTTGTGTCAGGGTGGATAGAGCAGGAAGTGAATCCTAAAAGCCTTTGGCTTAGAGCTTCAGGTCGAATAGCACGCATTGCTAGATGCTCACTTCCGTAATATATATAACTGGGGTAGTATATTTCTTGCTCTCCCGAGAGAGCTGTTTGACGTCTGATCATTTAGATTGCTCACTGTGGACAATACGACATTTGGAATTGTCGGTTTTTTCTAATTTATGTGCCGCTGGTCGCATCTTCGCTTCGTATGCGTTTGGGTCGTAGCATCGGTCCTGATGGTCGGTTTAGTGTTTCTGCCATGAATCTCGCATTCATCCCTGTCGGAGGCAATCCTTCGCTCTTCTTCCTCCTGTCTCCTCATTCTCTCTCTTGTATGACAGGACATCCCGTGAGATATCTGATCTGGAGGGTGAGCTAGTTGCTATGCGGAATCTTCTGAATTCTCAGTCAAAGCTTGTCAGTAACTTGGCAGAAAGTGGTGCTTCTAAACCTGCAAGTGGTATTGCTGGGGCTGACATTCAAGAAATGGGTATTCCTCAGCATGATAAGGAATCTACCCAGTTAGAGAGGCGAGCGCAGGCTCTTCCAGACATTCTGGATGTTCTGCTAGCTGAAAAGAAGGTGGATCAAGCTCTGCTGGTTTTGGAGGAAGGTGATAGAATAGTCACAGAAGGGTTTCAGGCTCATGAGGGTGGAATGAGTATTTCTACAGCCTCGGAGTTGCAGGTAGCGCTGTCTGAGAGAAGAGCTAGACTAGCTGAGCAACTTGCCGAAGCCATTCAACAGCCCTTTTTTAGAGGTTCAGAGCTACGGTCTGCTATAGCTGCTTTGGATAAATTGGGCGATGGAACACGGGCACACACTCTTTTGTTGCACTCCCATCACGAGAGGCTCCAGCACAATATTAGAGGTCTTCGTCCTAGTGGGACATCTTACGGTGGGGCTTATACTGCTGCTCTCTCGCAGCTAGTGTTCTCTGCAATCGCTCAGGTATGCTTTCCTTTTCAGATGATATGTTCTCTGAGGAAGCATGCACATAGACGAATTATGCAATCAAAGCATCCTGTGGCGCTGTTTGCAAATCAGGGGTTGAAGTATGCCACACATGTAGTGCTTTTGGTATGCCGATTATGATTCGCGTGAGACTTATGTATATAGTGGATACTCTGGCAATGATCAAGGGTAAACGGAGAATGTTTTAAGCGACCTTGATACATTTTTGCGGATGCTTTGCCTTTTGCAGGCTTCAAGAGATTCAGTGGCAGTATTTGGAGAGGAACCTGCATATGCTTCGGAATTGGTGTTGTGGGCTCGATCAGAAACTGAGCTCTTTGCCTCTTTGGTAAAACGCCATGTCCTGTCCTCTTCGGCTGCTGCTGGGGGTCTTCGAGCTGCTGCTGAGTGCGTTCAGATTGCTCTCGGTCATTGTCAGTTACTGGAGGATCAAGGTCTAGCTCTTTGTCCTGTCCTCTCCAAGCTCGTTAGACCAAGTGTGGAGCAAGCTCTGGAAGCGAATTTGACCAGAATTGAAGAGAGTGTGTCTGCTTTAGCAGCAGCTGATGATTGGGTGCTTAGTCCTCCGGGTGCGATGCTACGCGGATCGTATGGAATGAGATCTTCGTATGGTACTGGACATGGTTCATACGTGAAGTTGTCCAGCAGTGCACATCGGTTCAATTTTATGGTGCAGGTTTGTCTTGACCGCTGTACTTTGCTTCAACATGGTAACTAATATCTTCTGATCCTGCAAATGCGTGGTTTGCTGGATGGTCCATGCACTGTGTCCATCCTCATGGAGTTTAGGTCACGCGAGATAGTAGTTTACTCTCAATAGTATTCTTACTCTAGTGTTGGATTATGGGTTAGGCCGATAATCATTTATGGGTGTTGTTGTCACTTTTATAGGCGTGGTTATGTCAAGTCTGCTTTTATGGGTGGACAAGTAATTATTCTCAGGCAGAAATCGTGAATCTGTCCGGTGCAGGACTTTTTGGAGGATGTTGCTCCTTTAATAAGCATGCAATTGGGAGGTCCAACATTGGATGGTTTATCCATGCTTTTTGACCAGTACGTTGACATGCTAATCAAGGCGATGCCTAGTCCTGATGAGGAAGACGAAGGTGGAACAGAAAACGGAGATGATCGGAAGGTAGAACCTTGAATCCGTCAATTAACAGTCCTCATTTGTCTGATTTTAAGAGAGTTTTACATGGGCTTGCATTTCTAACTGTAGTGTCTGTCAGCATGCTGTGCTACAGACACCATATACTTTGCATTACGTCGGGCAGTGGCGCGGTAGGTCTCGATGAGCGTGGTTATTCGAGGCTCCATCAAGTTGCCTTTGAAAGAATGTCACAGTATATTTACTTAGTGCTTTTTGTTTTTTGCTTTCTATTATATAAGTACAAGGATCTTGTTTGAGTATCCATAACCTAATTAGATATTGCAGGTTCGAGCTGCTACAACTGAGAGTCAACAACTGGCGCTTCTTGGAAATGCGTCTGCACTTGCTGATGAGCTCCTACCCCGCGCTGCTTCAAAGCTGGTTCCAGGGGGTATGCAGACAGTCATGAGCAGAGATGACTTGCGGTCAGCAACCCGTCGAGGGCGTGATCGGGATCAAGGTAAGAGACTATTGTACTTGGGTATTGACGCAGGTTAGTCGTTATTTCTTACATTGATCTGGAGTGAGTATTGAGGCTGGGCCATACTTCTTGTTCACCAATGATTAGATGCTCATAACAATTGCATCTATTGTTGCATCTAATTACAATTGTTTTTATTGTAATGCAGAAAGAAATCAGTTTGGAACCGTAGCAAATCGCTTACCAGAGCTGAAGGATTGGCGGCGAAAGTTGCAGCGAGGAGTTGACAGACTTAGAGATCATCTCTGTAGACAGCATGTTCTTGAATTATACTATTCCGATGAACCAGATTCCCAGCTCAGCCCAGAGACATACTTGAATCTTGACAACGATGGTGGAGATCCAAATTGGCTCCAAGAACCAATGCCATCGCCTATCTTTCAGGCAAGTTTTGTGGCATATGTTATACCTCTACTTAACACGCTTATCTGCTTCATATGTTTGTGGCTGACGACGAGTTTGGTTTTTTTTAATGCAATTTTAAGTATTTCTACAGTGAAGGACTTTTCATTACCTGAAATTACTTCGTAAAAGAAACGAGCTGGCTTGTTACTCCGCACCGGTCAGGTCTTGACTGCCATTTCGAGTCACTTAGATTTTGGTTTTGTTCTTATTCTATTTTCTGATGCTTATGACTAAAACATGTGAACTTGCAGGCTTTGTTCCACACGCTGACATCAATCCAGCAAACAGCTGCAGATTTGCTCCCGGGAAGGGAAAGAGTGGTTGTTATGTTGCTCCTGCGACTTACCGAAACCTTAGTAATCTGGTTATCCGAAGATCAGGACTTTTGGGATGCCATTGAGGATGGAGATTATAGATTGGGTCCGATTGGTCTGCAACAAGTAGGTTTCTACAGAACTCATTTTTGTCTTAGATGTTTTACAAGATATGATTCGAATGAACAATAAACATAGCGGACTGTCTTTTTTTTGCCAACAGTGACAGTAGATGGTTAGTCTTGTCAATTTAGTTCTATGTAATTTAAATGTAACATTGAAAGTGATGGAAGAGACAGGGCTTTGGATATTATGGGTAGAGGCTCAATGAAGCTGCTCCACAAGTAGTTGCAAATGGTTGTTCTTTGGGCTTTAGTGTCTGCTGTTAGTGTTTCTGTTAAATCGTTTCTGACATTGTATTTGTTTTTGTGAGTGCAGTTTGTGTTGGATATGCAGTTTGTCATTCAGGTTGCAATAAACGGCCGATTTTCATCAAGACACATGCGCCAAGTGGTGAACGATGTCACAGCACGAGCTGTTACTGCTTTCACATCGACAGGGGGTGATCCGCACAGGTCAGTGTTAATTGTTGGGTTCCTTTAAGTCTTTCAATTCTAATTCTATGTATTTTTTCTCTTTTTGGGTGAATTTATGTGTACAGAAAAGTTTTAGCTGCTGGAGATTGACTAAAATGTGCTGACTTGACATCTCCTTGTGGATTGCAAACTCTGAAGTATATCTTGTTTATATTGCAGTGTGTTGCAAGAAGACGAGTGGTTTTTAAATGCAGCTCAGGAAGCAGTACGTAGACTTCTAGAAGGATGGAATCGGCAAGTCAGCAGTCCAACAGCATCAATTTCTGCACAATCCGCTTCATCGTTTCGTTCACATGGAAGTGAATAAGTTGCATGATAGCTCGTTTGACTGCTTTCGAGTTAGGGGATTTTTTTGAAAGCGGCCCAGAAAGAAAACAAAGTCAAGTCAGCAAGATTCATTATGCTTACATGCCAGGGCAAAGGATGGTGTTAAGTTGATAAGGTACATGAGGCTCTCAGAGATTTCACGCTGACCTACAATTATTTGGCAGGATAGTTAGTATACGTTGCCACTGAACATGGAGGTGTTGATCGCACTCTTCAGTTAACTGAGTATTTGTCTTAGTAGCTGAAAAGTGTGTCAAATAGAGGCAACTTGTGCCTATGGTATCCACCGAGGCTGTTCCCTATTTCGAGGTGTTGGTTTTATTCCCTTGATGGTTACGTGAATAGTTTGATAGTGTTAAAAAGGAAGTTAGGACTTCGGCGTGCAGCATTATGTGCACAGGGTAGGTCTGACGCACATCGACTGTCATCAAGCACGGAGGGGTTTCGGGCAATGCTTCATGTCAATCTAAAGTGGAGTTGATTTTCTCGAAGAAGACATTGCTGGTTTGTCATTCCACATCACTTTACCTGCGCTTTGGTGCTGAATGAAGATGTTACTGTAGTAGTCATTTTCCTCTTGAATGTATCTCCAAATTTTCTTGTAAATTATGAACGACAGGTCTAGTCTGCCTGTGTCGGGCTTTTGGACTTGTATATCTGCTTAGATGAGACTCACTTTGTTGTATTCCTACAGACTCTGGAGACATTAGCTGCGGACTTGATAGCGTTCATCCGCGAAAGTTTCAGGATGTGGCATTTGTTAGAGCCTTCTGGCCCCTCCTAGGTGTAGGCACCTGTCAATGTAGGCGCATGGCTTCAATGGCACCCTCGCTTGGGTTGTTTGTGATTGTATTTTGTGAAATTTTCCACTTTCTACTGTAATATTTTATCTCCAGCACTCGATAGAGTGCCGAGTGTTCATTATTTGGAATAAGAAGTGGGGGGTGTTGTGGACAGATCTTTATGTGCTCGCAGGTTCTGTCACCAGGTGCATGTTCCGACCTCTAAATTTCGTTACTTTATGTAGTACGTCTCTTTCATTTTTCTAATTGATCATATTTCTTAGGTGAAATCAATAGTATGATTGATGTTCCAAGTCGCTTCCTGTCTTTTGAGTAATTACACATGCATCGTTTAGTGAATATATGTAACAAAGTTCGAGTGGCTTCAGGACACTGATGCACAGCATCGGATACAGGAATAGCTTCACCAACTCTCACCAGCGAGGGTTTATTTTTCATTTTTGTGTTCGTGTCCGGAAAATTCAGTTACGGCTACGTAGAATTTGGTTGAAGCATTCAACAATGGCACATTATGCACTACGTTTTGTTATTCTGGTGGCTACTGAGTCATTTATTAGTATTTGGCAGCATGTCTTATGTAAAATCTGGATCTGTTATTCGTAAGTGCTGTATCTAGTGGCATACATCACTTACCTAAGAGATTAAACAAGTTTTTCAACAACAGAACTTGCATATTGAAAATTTAGGAAAAAGCAAGCTTTATTATTTCAATAACTATGACATTGTTAACTCATGTACACGGAGTGGCTATTTGAAAGTGTGGATTGGGGATGTAAAAGCATGCCCACCGTATGACCAAACACCGGGTTACAAAGACTTTTGAATGAAAAAGGAGCAATTAATGCTTTGAATGAAAAAGGAGCAATTAATGCTTAGACTTGCCAAAATATTCTCCTCTGCATGTCAAAAATTGCCTTCTATTGCATGACAACTCTTTCAAAAACACTACTTTTTTTCTAGTACTTAATGGGTTGAATAAGCAATGATGGAGAGTCTATTCACTTTGTTTTATGGAGTCAACTTGCTTCTTGTTGTTAACTTCAAGTGTTAATCCTTCAAGTGTTAATTCATCTCTTAGCCTTTTCGATGAGGACTTGTTGCACGTCTTGTTTTCTTCATTATTAATGGTATTCATATCAAAACCTTGATAAGTTCTGTCAACTTTTCTTTCTTCATGTTGATGGTAAAGATAGATTATGTCGCCATGAGCAATGCCGAGTGAACTTAGCTTCGCATTTCCATGCATTTTGGTGATACACGAAATAGGCAAGAGTAAAATATCACTATTAGTAGATAAACATTGTTTATCTATAGGAATATGAAGTTGTGCATCAATTATTAGTTTCAACTGACCAATAGTTGCATCTCTATCTAGAAGAATACGTTCCATTTCATCTCTACTTCTTACTCTCACAATCATCTTCATATGAGAAGATGTGTTAACATGAATTATAATTACTACAGCTACACTGTTTCAGACCGATTACAAGATTAGATACAACAAGTATATACAAATATAAATTAAAACTGCCAAGAAACTCCGCATTTGTAAAATCTAGCTTAAAAAGTAAAAGATGTTTTTGAAAGTAAAAGCGTTTCTGGCACAGATAGAGGTTTACAGACGATAACACCTAATGGCGGTGGAGAGGCTTCCAGCTATAGCGGCCACTTTATCCTGACCTAACTTACCGGCTTCTTAGTGCCACAGTTCAGAAACACCTTTGGAAACGCTCAGATTTCTCATTTGCTCGCTCTACACATTCGTTACGTTCAAATTTGTTGTCGCACAATCTAATCCCTTCCGGTAAAGAATTCACAACAGTTTGCAATTAGGTTACTCATCGTCGGACGAAGCTCAAACGAGCAAGCAAGTTTCGTTGCTTCACCATTTCAACAAAATGTCGCCTGTAATCACTCTTTCCTGTTTCTTTCTCAAATTGCACCTCTCTTTTGTGATTCGTGTTGTTTAAGAGTTAATTTAATCGTCCAGTGATGCAGCTCGGGATCCTCCTTCCTTTATGTCGAATGTCGCATTGTCGAATTAGTTCGTGTTGGCAGAATCCTTGAAGTTCTCCAGTTTGAAGATGACCTTCGTCCACGAGCTTCTGACCTTCTCTCGTGTTCTCTCCTTCTGTGCCACTCGTTTTCTGAACTGACTTTGTCTTTCTCTGGAAGCACGCAGCACGTACTTCGCAAGTTGTTAGGATGTGTATCTTAACCTAGGCTCTGATTTAAACCCTAAAATGTTTAAACCCCAACTAGTTTCAATGCAGGTTTCTGGTGATTTTTAGCTGCAGATTGTGAAATCTTGGTGAGCACATGCCTCTAGTGCCTAATTGTTTACGAATTCAGTTGCTTCAGGGAGAATTCTCTAGTTACGTTAATTTGAACATTATCATGGTGAGATCGCTCTGAGATCGCTCTATGAGACACTGAACTGAAATGATCGGTTCAGAGATAGCTGTAGGAGGATTATGGCTGTCTATGTAGTCATGTGCGTATTACGTGAAGCAGTGTATACTGATTCTAAACCCAAAACTCTAAACCCTAAAACCCGGTTATTTTTGCCCCCTGGCTTTTGCATTTCCTTTGGGGACTTAGTATTTGCTCATTTGTTTTAGTGATCTAGATGATTCTTGTTTCAGCACTTTTAGTCTAACCTGGACAACCTGTTGGTATTGCCAGGTAAATATTTGGACGTTTCTGAAGAACCGTCTAGCTTTGTCTACACGAATAAACGTACTTTGACAATGCTGGAACTAGCCGCTAGCACATGCGTGATGTAAGTATTCTTCTTTTGATAAGTTTCTTCACATTTTTCCTTGAATTTGTATGCATCTTTGAATTCAATAAGATGACAAGCATGTTTTAGTGAGTGATCATGAATCATGATGAGCTGAAATTGTTAGGGGTTGGGATGATTAGTTTGTTCAATTCCAGTGATCTTCTAACTTGCACTAAATTAAAGATACGCAAGAATGTGTACTTGAGACATGTTTACTCACACTTGCTTTTGCACGTTGATTTTTAGCTTCTGAGATACAAGAGCAAGATGTTAGGAGGTGTGGGGATGCTCATTTCAGCACACTTGATTGGCTCGGCTATTCTTCAGCGTGCTGATGCGTCGTGCTCACCTCATGCACTGCAATTCGGTAACCAGCGCTGTGTACGTCGAGACCTAAGAGAAGCATTCGGAAAGAGAAGGCTGTTTGCAAGTGCGAAAGGAAAAGGAGAAAGCATGTCCATAGACTGGTCGACGTTGCTGAACAACAGCTCTAACCCTACTCCTAACCCTAACCCTAACATCGACAGGTCGTTGGAAGAGCAAGAATCCATGAAAAGAATGGAGGGGAGCATGAACCAACGATTATCCAGAACAATTCGAGAGCAAAACCTCTTCCGCCCCGGAGAGAAGATCCTGGTTGCCGTCTCAGGGGGGCAAGACTCCGTTTGTCTTCTTAACATGCTTGCAAATTTGCGTGAGCAGTGGGACTGGGAGCTAGGCGTTGTGAACTGCGACCATCAGTGGTCGTCGTCATCGCTGCAACAAGGCTCCCACGTTTCTCAGATTGCAGCAAGCTTGGGGGTGAACTACTACCAAGCAGTAACAACATCCGCTGTCCCTGGCGAAGGCCTGGCGCGCACATGGCGGTACGGCGTTTTGCAAAGGATTGCGCTTCGACATGGATACACGTCGATCGTCACGGCGCACACCGCGAGCGATCGAGTGGAGACTCTGCTCTACAACCTCTTCCGTGGCTCAGGTCTCCACGGACTACAATCGTTGACATGGAAACGTGTGTTGCAACCCGTGATGTCTCTCACGTACAGCACAGCGTTCACGCCAACGCGTGTGATTTCTGCAACCCTAACCCTAAACGAAGAAACATTCAAAGTGGAGAACGAGGTTGCCCTTGTGAGACCGCTGTTAGGGTTTACCAGAACCGAGCTCCGGACGTACTGCGACCGATTAGGGTTACCCTTGTGGCCTGATGCGACCAACATGTCGCTGGAGTTTGACCGCAATCGCATTCGTCATGAGCTCCTCCCGTACCTGCGGGAAAACTTCAACGAATCCGTGGATAAATCCTTGGCTCGGTTCGCGGAGATTGTTCATGCTGAACAGCAGTATCTTGACGCTGTGTGTGAGCGCATCTTGAGCAAGGCGGAGACAGAGGACGGAAACGGAAGGAAACTGGATATTGGAATCGTGCAATCGTTGCCCGTGGCCTTGCAACGGAGAGTGCTGAAAGAGTTTGTGGAGCGTTTTACTGGGAGAACGTTAGGGTTTGATCATGTCGAACGCTTGCGAGGTTCGTACTCTCTCTCGGCTGATACTCAAAGTGCTGTCAACCTCGCATTGCCTGGGAATGCAACAGTGCGAGTCCTGAAAACGCACTTCTGTCTTACTCGAACGAAGCAAGCGTGATCACTCGAGGATCAGGATTCTCTTCAATCTTCTCTGCAACTGGTCGCATTGATCAGGGTACGTCATCTATCCAATCTTTATCCTAAACCCTAAACCCTAAACCCTCGCTTGTTTTCAAATCACAGCTGTATGATCTTGATGCTGGTGCACAGGAGTCGTGACAGCGTCTGATGTATGACGAAGCATGTACTGTTACGATTGCCAAATGCAGTGGCGTTACTGAAGAATTGTTTTCTCAAATGCAAGGAGCTTATAGAGAACCCTAAACCCTAAACCCTAAAACCCTCTCTTGTTTTCAAATTACAGCTGCCTAATCTTAATGCTGGTGCACAGGAGTCTTGACAGCGTCTGATGTATGACGAAGCATGTACTGCCAAGTGTGCCTAATCCAATGGCGTTATTGAAGAATAATTATCACAAAGGCTAGAAGCTTATAGAGAACCTCGAGCTCTACGTATGTTGAGAAATCACTGTGGAGAAATTTGAGAACGTCGTCGTCTCACATTTTTCGTGACTAGGATATGCAGGAGAGCGAGAACAATGTGATGGATGAAACCTGGAGAGAACGTAAGCAACTGGAGTTCTGTTGCAATCAAGGCAGCTCCTATTGTGGTTGCAAAACACGCTCTGGCAGCGGCTGTGTGCTCCTGAAACTTGGTCCTGCTTTTACAATTCAAAAAAGCTCCTACGGAGAGAGTCTTAATTTTATCCTTTGTGCCGGAATTGGACGCCGAAGATCCTAATCTTTGACCTGTTCCGAAACTACCATGTGACTCAGAAAGACGAAGGCGATGATCTCCTTGACATCTTGCTGGGTAACACCCTCTCCGAATATAAATACTCGTTGATGGAATTGTAGGAAGGATGTCTTGTCTTGTGTTGCATGCATAAGAAAGCTACTCAATCATGCTCAAACTTGAGAGATTAAACTGATTATTTTCTTTTTTCTGTCCAGGTAACTTTTAAAGGCATGAAGGAAGTGGATGCATCCGGTACTCTATGTTTGGTTTGAGGTAAGCTTCTCTGCTTTACCTACTGGTGCATCAAGGTCAAACTGGGCTCTTTCCTTTCTAAATTTCTGATTTGAGCCTCGTTTTCATCAATGGCTGAGATCACATTGTGATTCAACGTCAGTCGAGAGATCTTTTCAATACCTCGTCATTGTCAGTACTAGCCATTAGAGCATACTTTGATAACATTATGCACATTCTATCATTACATACAAAATATTTTCACGTTCTTTTCGTCATATAGTGTATTTGTGTTCTGTGGCAGATGTGGCTGATCACGAGTATCAGCAGCAAGGGTGCTCCTCCCGTTGGGAGAAGAATCTGAAATGGGAGACAAAGGCCTATACATTGTGTTATGTGAGAAAATTTGTTTCATCGTTTTATGTACATTCTACATTATATGTGGCCTTTGCAAAATGAAGGAAAGATTCATGTTGGGCAACGTCTTAATACATAAGCACTTTGCAGTAAATGTTCTGGAAGATGAACCAAGTGTTTGTTTTGGGGTGCTGGCTCGTTAAAATAACTTCTTCGTCGTGTTTATAGGCTTTCTTTTTCCTTACGAAGATTGTTAGAATATCCAACTTTGCTTGACTTGTTTCGTAATGGGTTGCAACTTGCTATCATTGTGTCATATATATCCATGATTACATTGCACTCTAATCCAAATTCCAAGTTCATATTTGGGACTCCCAACTCTTAAGTCTTACCGTATCGTGTATAAGACAACCAGGCTAGTGACTTGATAGTGTGGGATGAATGTTCCATTTCAGGTCAAAAACCAACTGGCATTATTTGTCATTGGCAATAATTGTGTTTAGATGGTTTCCAACTCTTAATTAGGTCTCGTCCATGTACACCTTGAAACGTTATATTAATAACGCAATATCTATTGGAACTCATTGAGACTTATTGGTAACCATTTATTTAGAAAGTGTTTATTTGTAGAGAGTACTTCATGTTGCACTGAAAGTGGCACTTAAGTTTTGAGGCCATCCTCACTTTCAATCATTTAGTAAGTTACAAATTAAGTAAATTATAGTGGTCTTGTTACATAACGACCAAAAGCATGTATAGCTCTTGGCCCATAACCTCGTAGTCTACACAGTGGGGAGTTTTCATGTGATTAGGCCCTCTCTTTGTAACGAGCCTTGGAAGGCAATTCCTCGTGGGGATTTGACCGTCCCATAGTGACAATGCTCTTACACACAAGAGAATTGGCTCTCATTATACTCACACTACAATGGATGCTTGGGATTATTCTTGAGACTAATGTGGAAGGAAGATTTCTTTTAGTTTATTGTCAGCTGATTCAAATTGCAAAAGAGTTAGTTGAACTTGAAACTTGCTAGTTAAAAACTAGTTAAATTTTGCTAAAATCTATATACAATATATTACAATGTAAATATAGAAAGTATTCAATTTAATCTAGCAAAAGAATTGTTTGAACACAAGACATGCCAAATTTTAGTCAATGAAGTAAATATTTCTTCCCACACGTTGCTTGAGACCATTTGGATTGAAATTATGGTTTAACCCTTGAACATCCTACAAGACCTCAAGTGTCTTCACATGATTTCAAAGGTTTATTTGAGGCATTGGATATAATTTTTTGATCTTGCTATAAACTACAATCATGAAGGCATTTAAGTGGTCCATGCAAGTGGAGTAATGGGAAGGCAAGGCAAGGCAGATGTTGTACAAGTGCCTCAAGAGCCTTGATTGGGTGAAACACCAAACAAGGCGTGGTGGCAAGCAATGTCTTATAGTTTGCAACCAATCAATATCCCTTGCAAGCTTCCTTGCACGTGCTTTGCGGTAATGGAAAATTTGTTGGCAAGGATTCAAGCATGTTCTAAACTCTTATTGTAGCAACCCTCACCAACTGTGCTAATTATTGTATTCTGTGCAATAGCAATCTGAAGCCATAAATCTTAGCATAAAAAGAGATTCAATCTTGAATAAAATGCAAGTGTTTACATTCACATCTGATTTTGCTACTCACCAAAATAAAGACAAAAAAAGGGTTTGTAAAATTTTGTAAAAATCACAAAATAGCAACTAAATGCCAAATAATGAGATTTTGTCATTACATGTTGTTTGATTAAATGTTCAAATCTCCCAACTCCCACGGTCAATTGTTCCCAAAATTTGCAAGCCGTTTTCTACATAGGTGTTCCACTATTTTTAATGGTCACTCTTTGTGGATCATCTAATTGATTGAGATACAATGCATCAAAGTTGTAGGTCTTCCTAATCCTTGATTAGGGTGAAAATGGCATGGGTGCTTAGGAGTTAAACAACCCCAAGTTTTATAGCTCCTAGAAGATGTTGCTATATTGTGTACGTTCTCTTGTTTTGCATTCTACATGAGACATTTGAGTAGCACATGAATTCCCTTGGAGTTATAAATTCTAAGCCAAGTCATAAACATATTATTAGTCAACTAAGGTTTTTTGAGACTTTTTTTATATTTGTCATAAAACCAAAATTTCAAGTACTAAAGGGTCCCTGTATGAATGTAGCCAACACTTTTGATAGGCAACATCATTTAGAGGTTAACTCTTAAGGTAGGAGCACCCATAACCATCAAATTAAGGGTTTTGAGCATGATGATTATTAGTAAACATTTAGGAAATTATAGGATTCTATTAGCAAGAGAAAAATGATGAGTTTGCACCTTCAAATGTATTATTTGGATACTCTAGTAGTGAATTTTTAAAGAGCCACCTACAATTGCTCCTAATACCAACACTAAGGTATCATGTTCACATGTTGTACATCCTTGTAATTACATCTATTCACTTCCACATGTTTCTCAAAATTTTAAAGGTGATGGTTATGGATACAATAATGGTTTTGGATGTTGCTACCTTACTATACAAAGTTGAACAACCCCTTAAGAGTATTGAGACAAGTACTTTATTAATACACTCTACACTATAGTAAGCTAAAATTGACTTTAATAAAAAAATCCCATGAACCAATAGAAGAAAAACACTTTTAATTATATCCTCTCTTCTTAATATATAAGTGGAAACCTACTTGAAAGAAAATTTACTTCTAAAACTTCTTTCTCTTTGCATACCGTACTCCAATTATATATCTCTTTCGTGTCTCTCTTCTGTTTCTATTCCCAACATTTCCCAAAGGTTCACGCCCGTGACCTATGACCGCTACTTGAATCTACCGTGCCGGGTCCTCCGTCCCCTAATCACGTGGGAGAAGAGAAGAAGAAGCTTGTGCGTCAAGATACATGCAGACAAACACACGACTGCAGTCTCTCTCGCAACAGTAGCACTTCCACACTTCGACCTCCTCTGGAACTGAAGCTTTCGGCAACACACATCCCCTTGGACCGCACGGCATCCTAATTGCGTCAAGGCCACTTCTCAACTGCAACTACAGTACACATCGGAATCTCCGCTTGTATAAGGTTCGTCCTTCTCTCCTTCACTTTTCCTACTTCCCCTTGTCCCGGAGATAACAAATATTATTTTACGGCTGCTTTATTTTGTCACATGTGCGCATTCCGATCTCCGATTTCGAAGCACGTCGCTCTGAGTGTACTTCCAAGTTAGTGCTTCTTAATGATATCGTCGTACTAAGTTAGAGCGCTGTTCCATTTTGTTGCAGAGAGTGTTTACAGGTATTAATCGTTCTTTTTGCGTAATTGTAGCCGAAGTTTTGTGCTTAAGCAACTGGATTCTTGATCGATCTTTTATTGATTTTTATAATTATATCGTGCTCGCTCTGAGTGTACTTTCAAGTGCATCTCAACGGTATCGTCGTACTAGAGTAGAGCGGTGTTCCATGTTGTTGCAGAGAGTGTTTACAGGTATTAATCGTTCTTTTTGCGTCGTAATTGTAGCCGAAGTTTTGTGCTTAAGCATCTGGATTCTTGATCGATCTTTTATTTATATGTATGTTTATGTCTTGTTCGTTGTGAAAGGTTAGCATAGTTCGTTGACTGGTAGATGAGATTGTTCACTCTTTATAGATTGTTGATCGATCTTTTATTAGTATCGTTCTTTTCGTGTAATTGTAGCCGAAGTTTTATGCTTAAGCAACTGGATTCTTGATCGATCTTTTATTGATGTTTGTATTTATGTCTTGTTCGTTATGAAAGGTTATCATAGTTCGTTGACTGGTAGATGAGATTGTGTCACTCTAAGTTCTGGATTGTTGATGAACTTCTGTATCGTTGTCTATGTCAGCTTGTGGAGAGTACTACGTTTGTGATGAGGAAAATTGTCCTAGGCTCTGTCAAGTCATGCAGTTCTTGTTTAGGTACGGTTGTGGTATGAAGTAGCTTGGCTTCTCGTACTGCTGTTGATCTGATCGTTTGCGAAAAAACCAGGGCGTGTAGTATCTTCTTGATTCTTGATCTTTGAATCGTTTCGTCTCGGGACGGTGAGCTGTGTGGAGGTCTTTTAGGTTTTATTTTTGTCTTGATTGAGGTGGTCGAAGATCTTGCTGCTAGTTTATTGATGATCTTTGTATTGTCGTTAGACTTTAGCTTGAGAACTGATTGAGCGGGTGGCTTGTCTGTAGCCTTCTTGCGGGAGGGAGTTGCTGTTCCGCGACCGTCCTGCGTCATCTTCGAAGTGCAGAAGAGGCAGAAGAGGCTGTTCAGCATGGCGTCTTCTTCAGTATCAGCTTCAGTTGGTCTTGTCGGGCCACCGGAACTTGTCCAGACTCTTCAGATTGTTCCGAAGGCAAAGGTGGCGGTAGCGGACGACGCGTTTTTGAGTATGCCTCACAACAGCATGATGGGCGAGGGTCTTCCGCCGATTGGCTTCACAGAGAACAACTCAACGACGTTTCTGAGCGCGGGGAACAAGTGTCTGGACTTCTTCTTCCAAGTTGTGCCTGGTACCCCTGTTGAGGACGTGGAGATGCTTCTTGACGAGGCCTGGAGAGAGGATCCGCTCACGGCATTGAAGCTCATTTTCCAGTTGCGCGGGGTCAGAGGCACGGGAAAGTCGGACAAGAAGAACTTCTACGCAGCTGCTGAATGGCTATATAACTATCACTGTGGCACGCTCGTGGAGAACGCGCACCTTATTGCTGCCTTCGGGTATTACAAGGACTTGCTGGAGATTGTGCTTCGTGCAGTGGAGGGCCCTGAAGAGACTAGCAAGCGCTTGTGTGAGAAGGAGGCGCACAAGCGAGTCGTGTATGCAGCCAAAAGTCTGATGCCAACGACAAGGCGAGCCACACGTGTTCCGAGTGTGATTCATGGCTATGCCATGCGTGGCCGACAGAAGCGCATGCGTTTGGTCGAGGGCGCGTTGCCTCTGGATCCTGGCTACTGGGGACGGAAAGGTGCCGCTGCTCGAGAGGCGAAGAAGGCTGGCCAGTTGAGGCCACGCGAGGAGCGCATTGCAGAGAGTGGTGCCAAGGATCAGGTCGCTAAGGAGGCAGCGGCTGTGTTAAGGAAGGAGAGGCGATTACAGCTTGCGAAGCGGGCTGTGGATACTTTCGCCAAGGATCCGAAGTACAAGACCTTTTACTCAGCTGTCGCTCAAGTCTTTGCAGACCAGCTTGTAAAAGACGGGCAAGCTTTGAAGGATGGAAACTTGTTCGATATAAGCCTGGCAGCCAAGTGGGCGCCCTCACTGGATTTATCCTATGACCAGCGCACCCTTCTGTGCGAGGCCATAGCCCGATGTATGTTTCCGAAGGAGTCTCATCCCGAATATGAAGGTTTGGAGGATCACCACTACGTGTACCGAGTGCGGGACCGGTACAGGAAGGAGGTTTTGACACCGTTGAGGCAGAAACTCGAGTTGCCCGAAGTGTATATGAGTGCGAAACGGTGGGAGGAGCTGCCTTACAACAGAGTGCCGTCTGTCGCAATGAAGACGTACAAGGACTTGTTCCAGAAGCATGACGGAGACCGTTTCAAGCTTTTCCTTCAAGATGTCGCAGAGGGCAAAAAGAAGATCGCCGCAGGGGCTGTGCTACCTCACGAAGTACTCCGCGAGGCCGTTGCGAGCAATGACCAGGTTCCCAATGTGGCAGAATTGCAATGGAAGCGTATGGTGGAGGATCTTTCAGCGAAGGGGAAACTGTCCAACTGCATTGCGGTGTGTGATGTCTCTGGGAGCATGAGTGGAGAGCCTATGGAAGTATGCATCGCACTGGGGATGTTGGTATCTGAACTTTGCGAGGAGCCGTGGAAAGGAAACGTGATCACTTTTAGCTCGCAGCCGCAAATTCATGAAGTGATGGGGGCCTCTCTCAAGGAGAAGTATGATTTTGTGAAGAGCATGGATTGGGGAATGAACACAGATTTCCAAGCCGTTTTTGATCAAATCTTGCACCTCGCTATGACCAACAAATTGCCCAAGGAGAAGATGATCAAGCGATTGTTCGTCTTCTCTGATATGGAATTTGATCAGGCCTGCGGGAATTATAGCGGCGATTGGCGCGGTACGGACTACGTGGTCATCTGCAAAAAGTTCAGCGACGCCGGATATGGCCTGCCCCCGGAGATCGTCTTTTGGAATCTCCGACACTCCGCCAGTACTCCGGTGCTGCATGGCCAGAGTGGCGTGGCTATGGTGTCTGGATTCTCCAAGAACATGCTCAATCTTTTCTTACAGAACGACGGCGATATCAATCCCAAGTTGGTGATGGACCAGGCTATTGCTGGGCCTTTGTTTCAGGAGCTCAAGGTTGTGGATTAGAATTTCTCTTATTCAAATGCGAAGTCGTTCAAGCCTTTCAGGAAATCTTTTGGAGCTGGAATACGCACACAAGGAGCTGTATAATGAGTGTACGATGATCCATCTTTGCTGTGCAAGCCCTATCCTTTCGTAGCTGTGAACACTCGGACATGAGCAATAATCGGAGAGTTTTGAAGTAGTACTCCGTATCTCTTTTGAAGGGAGTATTGCGGATCTTTTTTGAAGCTTGGAGCAACCCAATGGGACCGAGGTGAAGATCGGATTCTTAGAGATGTACATACTCTCCGCTTCGTGTGTTTTTTGATGATAATGAGAATTGTAGCAAGGTCTGTAAATACCATGAACCAGGAGTACATTTTGGCTGACTTGTCAGTTTTGTTCGATTGAGATGAGACAGCCTGTTGCATTCGACGGCCCTCCAGTTTTGTGGTTTATATCCGAAAGGCGGGTGACTACAACAAACTCTTGTAAGAAAAACGTGCCCAGCATAAATGAAATCAGTGGTATGAAGAGCAACATTGTATTGTATTGTATTAACATCTTGTCTTTTGCAAATGTGACATGCGGTTGTAAAAGTTGTCCAGGTAGTTTGCTCTATCTTCCAACCATGGCTAACTGTCGCAATATTTCTACTACAACATTTTTTTATAGCTACAGTACTGTCAAGATTGTGAAAACCGCAGTAAGAAATTTGAAAGAGTAGTACGTATTTAGCAATGTTTGTTGCACTTTATGCTATTTGTCAAAATCACCTTTGACTCCAGTGCTCCTGCGAATACTGTGCTGCTTGCGAGGGATAAAAATCATAAAATGGAGCAGTCCGGGGAATTGCAGAAAACGTTAGAATCGTCCAGAGTCCGAGAGAGACGAATCTTCTCCATCTCTTTCAAAAATGTACTTTCCACTATTCCACTACATCCCGAACGAGATCTTCGGCAGGAAAGGAATGCAATCTTCTGGAGACTTCTGGATTTCTCATTTGCCGCTCCATTTTCGTCAGACAAGACACGGTTCTGTCCGTCACGACTCACGAGGTTAACACGGCTCGTGCTTTTCTTTCTTTTCCTTGTAGAAGTAAGTTAAGCTTTTAGTCGCAGTTTGCGTGTTTTGCATTGCTTGCCGGCCGAGCGCCACTTCCGTTTTCTACTTTGGCTCGGTGAAGAAATTCGCATTACTTAGGGCGTGAGCAAAGTTATTCGGGCTATAGAGGAGTTAAGAGCTTAAGGACCGGTAAGGTGTTCGCGTTTTGATTAATGTTAAGCAAATTTGCACTCTAGTTTTGGAGGCGGAAATTTCGGACAGCATTGTGAGGTAGGGGCAATTGTAGAGAGGATTAAGCTTAATTGTTGCTCGGAGGAGTGTTGTTCTTTCTGCTTGCAAGGCGCTGAGGTTTTCAAAAACCTGTGTGTTAAGCCATTTTTAGGAAGCGCACGGCTTAAGGAGTCCGCGTTCAGTTATTCCTTAATGTAAACTACTTGTAAGTACTCTAGTTTAAGAAGCCATGCTTCTGGAAATAACTGTGAGTTATTAGGTTGATTGTCCCTAATTGTCAAAGGTAGTTCGTCTTCGTGCAAGAGATTAAGGTTGTAAGTACATCTGTGTTTTGGTCGGCGTTGTCTCTTACTAAAGTAATGTTATGCGAGAGGATTCTGCATCTTGTTGTTCTTTAATTCGAAGAACGTGCTCGCTTTTTTAGAAGTCGGAATTTGAAAGTTTTGGGAACTATAGTGAGTTTGGGACAATCTTTGAAAGGATTCATTTTTTTTATAGTAGGACGTTGTTAGGTCTTATTTCGCTAGACGCTAAGGTTGTAGAAAGTTGTGCATGATTCGGGATTAGACTCTTGATTTGGATTAATCGACTGCATTTTGGGTTTTGTTGATTTTGGTTGGATACTGTTGTAAGGAATCGAAGCGAGCAAGTTACTTGCACTTTTAGGGCTCGATGAGCGCGTTATGATTTTAGTACATTTAAGGTCTCTTTGAAATACAGCTGGAAGGTGAATCGCATTAGTGTTGTGAGGATTTATAGTCAGTGGACTGTGAGTAGTACTTTAGTTCTTTGGAGCTAGATACGAACATATTCCAGATCATCATCCTTCAAGCTTACTTTAGAAAAATACGGGTTTTTCGTATTTGCAAAAGCTACCAAAGTGGAGAAAGAATTTGTGTGATCCGAGGTTGGCAGGAAGATATCGTATTGCGATAATCGAAGGAGAACGAAGGAAGTTTTGACAGAGAAAGACACAATTAGCGTCTCAACATGAGTTTTGTGTTTAGAGGAATGCGGACGGACTTGGAGAGTGGGTTACCCGGGTTTATACCCGAATGGCGTTCTGCGGTACGTTTTATTAGCACTCTTTGAATTATTTTCTCAACATTGATTTGCTTTAATCTATGTTAAACTTTGTAGGGCTCTTGCTGCTTGTAAGGTAGCAGCACCCATAATCGTCAAATGAAGGGTTTTGAACATGATGATTATTAATAAACATCCAGCAAATTATAGGATGAGAAAAATGACGAGTTTGCACTTTCAAATGTATTATTTGGATATTGTGAGAATAAGTTGTGAATTTTTTAAAGAGCCGACTGCAATTGCACCTAATACCAACACTAAGGTTTCATGTTTCACATGTTGTACATCCTTGTAATCACATCTATTCACTTCCACAGATTTTCCGAGATTTTAGAGGTGATGGTTATGGGTACAGTGATAGTGATGGTTATGGGTGTTGCTACCCTACATCCGTTTGTTGTGGGCATAGTTGTCGTGCCATGTTGAGAATCGTTGGTATTCGAATTTTTGATGACTTAAAATATGCTGATTTGTTGACAGGTTCGACATAGGTTTCATGGCACTGGGCGTTCTTATAATGCTAACCCTATGGCATTCTTAATCACTGGTATGTATGAAACCTCTTGCCAGTATAGTGAGCACATAGTCTCAAGGTTGAGGCAAATTAATGTTCATAATACTGCAGTGTTCAAATTGCAACAGTGAGATTACATCTTATCACAGTGTATCATGGTTGTACAGCAAGGCTTTCCAAATCTTACGGTGGTACGTGTTGCTTGCAGTGGCTCTATTTGTCATGTTCCTCATTTCTTACACCTCTCAAGATCCCCGGGTGCGTCTTTCTTTTCCTTCAAGCCAGCGGGGCTAGTTCTGATTTTCTGTTTTCCTTAATATATATATTTGTCGCTTTCTTGGTTCATTCTTAGAACTCTAGTGAGCAAGTTGTGTGGTATTTATAATATAATTGGAGGGTTTGAGAAGGTCTTAATTCTGTTTCGTCATATAACTCAGATACATAACATGTAGAAATGCAGTCACGAACTTAAAATTCTCTTTTGGAGTGTGTGCAGCTTTGGCTGGGAATTGGTGTGTTTCTTATGGCTTCCAGCTTTCGAATGTACTCTATCTGCCAACAACTTCAAATTCAGGAGCAGGCAGCTGCTATTGCAAGAACACGTGGATTACTGAACCAGGCAGAGCTCGGCCTACGACTGCCTTCCTCGCTAACCTTTCCTACCAGAGCCCGATTCCAGGGCTTGCGTTTGCAGCTTGCCCTACTTGACAGGGAATTTGATGACCTAGGTAACTCCCATTTCTGATCACTGTCTTAACTTAATAGGCACGGTATAGTCTGCTACATGAATCTAAAGCCTGTCAACGTCTGAGTAATTGTTCCTGATGTGTTATGTATCTGTTAATTGTCCCTTCTCAGATTATTTTTTTACGGAATACTCTCTAGACGCAACAGATATGGGTCCAAATTCCAAGACCAGGCGATAAATGCTGATACCTCAGGGTTTATCTTTGTACGTCATAACTGTCCGATCTCATTATCTGAACAAGCCTGCTTGTGTCAATGCAGATTACGATGCTTTGAGAGCATTAGATGCAGATAACCCCCCTGGCGTCACAGCCATGAGTGATATAGATATCAGCACATTACCTGTTCGTATGTACAAAGGGTCCTTGCACACATCACATACTGAATCACTACCTAGGTATGTGGGCCAATTTCATTCCTAAGTGCATATTTATTCAATTCATCATGTATTCAGTTGATTGCCAAATTTATTACGTTCCCTAATGCTTGTAAAATTGCACTTTATGTTCTTCCAACAGTGGCTCAGAGATACTTTCAGGGGAGGTCAAAGTGGACGTAATTGACTCAATTTCGGTATGAACAGTAGAGCCAAGCCCACGTTTCATGCTCAATCCATTGTCTTGAATATAATATCTAGGTCATGATGTTATTCTGCATGGTTGACAGTGAGAATACAAGTCCTGACTCCTTGCTGTCGTGTGCCAGCAAAATCAACAGTCATAGACGTATAGAAAAGAATGCGGTTGCCGGGTTCTTGTCGCTCATATACTTTCCATATCAATGAACCCGCAATTAATAGAACGGAACGTATACAGGAGATTTCTTGGCACTTATGTATGCCATCTGAAATGTACAGGAGAAGTGTCTGGTTGACAAGGAAGCCGGGAAACAAATCAACATGGTGCATCCGGAGGAAGAGTTGACCTGCAGTGTGTGCTTGGAGCAAGTTGTAGATGGTGAAATGGTTCGAACGCTTCCCTGCCTGCACCAGGTACTTTTTCGTTTATTTAATTCTCCCGAAACACAATAATTGACGTTGGAAAATCCGTTGCTCAACGTTCACGGTCCCGACCGGGTGTAATTGGTTCATCCGGTGTGGCGGGAATACGTTCATTATTCAGGTAATAACAATAGAACGCGATATATGTTAATTTGGGAATAAACCCCAATTTTGGGACTTCATTCATACGAGCTTTTAGGTGATATAGAGTGAATTTTATGATGATTTCTTCAAGACCTTACATTAATGCTGAAATATCTGGAAGGAATTATCAAAAAACTCACTTTAAATCACCAAAACATTCTCACAAATGCAAAATTTTGTAACCCTAAATTCCGTTTTGGGAAAGTGCTTTTCCCAAATTAACGAATATTGTGTTATAGGGATGATAGGTGAAGTTTGAGGAATAGCGTTAAATTCATATATGCGGGCTATGAATCTTAAAAGGGTTTTTAGTACACTCATTCCTCTAACTACATCGGCTCGGGCATCAAATGGGCTTCTATCTGCACCCTTATGACATGTGGACGTAGTTCAATCAGATCTGTACACAAAAACATGACAAATCTCGCGGGTTTTACTGGGAGTATGCAAATTGTTTAGTATCTCATCAGAGAGAGAGTTCAGTGTAGGTGCGGTCGGGAATAGTTACTGGTGCGGTATATTGTGGGTACTGAGTGTATGTTCACACTTCGTCTTAAGAGGGGTAGTAGCAAAGGAAAATTAGATGCATTTGGACACACCTTTAGACTGCATTCATATTTCTAATACCCCTCTTAACACCAAATATGAACATACCCTGATCTTCGGCAATTATAGAACATTAACAGCTTTGCATTGCATTGCATGATTGATGTACATTGCAGTTCCATACGGCGTGCATCGATCAGTGGCTTCGGCAGCAGGGCACTTGCCCCGTGTGCAAGTTCAAGCTGAATGGGCCTGACACTCTTTCAAATGTTACGAGGAGCAGCGGCAGTTATCCGGTGGCAATCTCCTCCAGGATGTGATGAACATTTGGGGCAGGTAGGATCTCCAGCAGCGTCCCTGAGAGTGGAACTCATGGCTAGCTTGTGTTTGCTCAAGAGAGAGAAAGAGAGGGAAAGGTAGCGATTGATGTGGCACTGCAAATTACAGTTTGAAAGAAATACTGTACGTTTTGAACAGTGAGGTGGAAGGGTGAGGGAAGGTGAGGGAGGTATGGAAGAGGCATTGAAGTTGGATGCACATCATTAAAATCTAAAGGATTACTCAATTGAGGGGGTAAGTTTGTTGTACTTTACAACACCGGAACTCGGAACTAAACAATACAGTTTCGGTAGAGTCGATTCGTTTGCTTGACAGGGCGGCAGACAGCAGAGCCTCTGTACAAGGAGATGCTTAATGTACCGTGCATTTTGAATGGGAAGACAAATGTGTGAAGTCCAGCTTTGACCCGGAATTGAATCGTAGTCCGAGGTATTATAATACATAGTATGTACGCTGCTGTATAATTGGCATTTGCTACCAACAAAAAGTTTTAATTTGAGATCTTGGCTACCTCACTAGAACAGCATTGATCTATATTCTAACTTCTTTGATGATCTCAAATGTAATTAAGGTGTGGATGCAATCCAAATACAAGAAAAATACCCTGTATTGTATTGGTTACAAAGGGCTGCTTGGTCCTTTAGGGGTTAAGAAAGCATTTGAATATTGGGAAAATTTCATGGATACCCTTGAAGTTTGCAAAGTTTTCATAGATACCCATGCTTTATCAAAAATATCACAAATACCCTTGGACCGGAAATTTAAGGCCTTTGATTTGTTGTGCATGCCACTTCCCTTCTTCCTTTGTGCGCACTCATAACAAGAAAGAAGTAGTGTGCGCACAAAGGAAGAAGGAAATGACATACATAACAAAAATACACATAAACTTTTTAGTCCAAGGATATTTGTGATATTTTTGAAAATGCAGGGTATCTATGAAAATATTGCAAACTTCAGGGGTATCCATGAAATTTTCCCTTGAATATACGGTCGATATACGGCGCTTTTGGATCCCAAGATTGCGAGATTGTCTCTTCAGTGTTTAGTGGAAGGGGAGCCGGTTAAATTCTGCAACAAAATTGGTTTAAATGCCCAAGTGAAGGAAATAAACTTGGTATGTAAACAATAATCATGGAAATTACGAAACATCCCAAATATCAGGAGAATATTTCATCTCAAACAGTCTCCAGTAAGCGGATATTTGCCCAAGGGAATCTTGTCCAAGTGGATATCCTAGTTTTCCCAAGGGTATGGAGGATTTTTGGCAATTTGGGTGGACATGAGACCAACTTGGTTTTATCGAAAACATTAGCCTGATCCTAATGCAGAGTATGGTTTTATCAGGAACATTAACCTGATCCTAATGCAATGTTGCAATGGTGGCTACCTTTGCATATGGCATATGTTAACTTTGTTGATGTGAATCAATGTTGTCATGAATATGTCAAATTTTGTTGCACTTTATATTTTGTGTAATTTTGTGGATCGTGAATTCTACAAACTGATAACAACCTAAACAATCTATTGGAGTAATTCTTTAGGGCTGGATTTATAATTGGTTATAATCAAAGTGAATAATGTAATTTTGTGGATCGTGAATCCTACAAATTGATAACAACCTAAACAATCTATTGGAGTAATTCTTTAGGGCTGGATTTATAATTGGTTATAATCAAAGTGAATAAGGACATTTTAGTAAAGGATTTTGTACTATTGCCGTCCCCTTCATTAAAATTTTTTTACATAGGTTTGATTTGGAAAGGCCTTTAAGTTTTTTGGAAGTTAGAGTATCATCAATGTGTACACTCAAAAAGAGACAGGCCTACATTTCGCTTGGTGGGAGCCACTTTAGCAAGAAGTTTAGGGTTTTCTAGGGCTCCAATGTTGCCACCGGAATGGAAGGCCGGACTTGACCCCGTTAAAATGACCTCCTAGAGCGGCATATTGTCTCGTTTTCCTGTGCCCTAGCTTGTTTTTGCAATGCGCACTACATTTGCTGACGGAGTGACACGTTGCTTGTGATAGCTTATAATAGCTTGCAATAGCTTGCAATTTCCTAGCAACAACTTGCAAGTACTTACATTCTTCTGCTATTGTGCTTGAATTTGCTACAGGAGTTGCATCAACATTGGGAGGATCCGGCCGGTGAAAGAAACTGCATAATTAAGGGGCGGGGAGCGACGCAAGACCGGCTACTTCTGAGTCCTGTTTGCAATGTACACATTGATGATGCTCTTAGCTAATATTTGATGTGATGTATCTAAACCATACAACATCCAAACCAACATTTAATTGCATTTTCACAATAAGTAACTTCATGCCCTTCAAATCACATAATTTTTATGTGATGATCTATTGGTTATTAATAAATCAGGCTTGGTATACTAGGCTTGTTTTCCAAGTGGATTATGGATGCCCTTAGAGCAGCCTCAATGGCCACTTTGTGTGGACTCTATATCAATAAATTGGAGGAATTAAGGGAAAAAAAGGACCCAATGGAAGCACTAATCAACACCTCTATTTGGAGTGTGCACCAAAAGAGACCTTGAAGCAATATTTTGTACTCCCTTTGTCCCTTTATAAAGCTCCAAAAAACTTCTCCATGAAGGATTAATTGTATTTTTAGTCATTATGCTTGTGACAAATGCATTCTAGAATCAATATACCACCTACCAAATATCTGCAAAATCTCAAGTTTTTATGTTGTCGTTTAGACACCCAAATTCCATGCAAAAAAAAGTACCATTTTTGTGTATTGTTTGTGAAAAATGCTAGCTCCTCATTATTTTAGCTTTTGTAATGATGACACATGCATTTTAGAATTAATGTACCATCTACCAAATGTGTGCAAAATCTCCAGCTTTGATGTTGCTGTTTGGTCACCCAAATTCCATGCAAAAAGTACCATATTTGTACATGTTGCTAGCTCCTCATTATTGATGATTTAAAAATTAGTAGCAACAATGGTACCTCATATGGGCAAGGCCAAGCTTGTCAAGAGAGGAATGCTCTCTAATTGCTTAACTTGCCCCCATGAGATCATTGGACATGACAAACTCTTTCTCAACAATTGAAATTAGCAAAAGGGAGCTTTTTACTGGGACAAGAACTATGCCTGATTTGGAGTTTTATATTGGGACAGAGGGAGTAATTGGTTGCTGTGCCCGCCAAGTGAAGCAAAGATCTCACTCCATGTCATAAGATAGCATGTCAGTTCTCCAATTTTTTAAAAGTGACCCTACCCCATATCATAACTTGTGTAAAAAAGCTTGCGCTTTTTTAGTTTCAGCCAATGGGCTCATTAAACCCACATATCTGTCAATATGTATTAACTCCAAAGCTATGTCAGCTCTCATATGAGCTTTAGAGAACCCAAAGTTTCTGCACCATTGAGTGTCGGAGCTCACAAGAAGAGATTGTATTTACACGCCTAGATTACAGACTCTTTTGCGGCCTATAAGTACCGCCTCACCTTTGAGGCTGCTCTTAGAACTTAACCCTTTAAGGACCACGCGACCATATTTTGGTCACTAGGAGTGGTTTTTGGCTTGTAGGTTGAAATCGCTCAATAATTTGGAATTTGGTCTTGAAGTATGCATGTGATCATAAGAATTTTGCATCCATCTAACAAAATAACAATGCAATTGGGTATGTGAGTTGATAAATAATGGTGTTTATACGGCATGGCTTCAAAATACGTATCCAATTTTTGTTAAAGATGGATCAAAGCAACAACACAATACATCAAGTATGTAAGAAGAATGTCAAATTTCAATTGTGCATTTCTAAAAAATTTCAAATTGCTTAAGAAATATGCTTGTATTGTTTTCATATATGGTAGTAGTATAATTGTAGTATTTGAAGATCTACTAAAATGTTGTTGTCATTTTGGCTTTAAAATTTGTCATCCTACATTCAAGGCCAATTCTTGATTGTTTTCACCAATTGGATTTTCCAAAATAATTATTAGATTTCTTGTAAAACCGTTTTAAGGTAGCAAAGAAAGTGGGTTTTTGGACCCTTTTTGTCCACTTGGCTACACCTTGTGATTGCTGTTTTTGTCTATTTTGTGTGAAACTAGTCTTGTTGGAAAGGTGGGAAACCCTGCTTTCTAGAAATGTAAGGCTTTTCTCAATCAAAGCTTGCATGAAAGGTTAACATTCAAAACTATACAAGAATGAAACACAAGAGATTTTCCGCATATGGCTCACTCAATCATTATAATGTTTCACCTCAAACAATAGATCTAACTGAAAATTTGGTACTTTACAACAAACAAGGTGTACTTCCCATTTGTACTGTTGGATTATTGAAAATGGGTCCATATTTGAGTCAATTCCAAATCTAAGCTTACAGCCCCTGTTTTCAGTGGATTCTGGAAAAATGGGTGTGGTCGTTAAAGGGTTAAACCTCAAAAGACCAAGCTTTTATAATACATAGTCTATACGTTGCTCTATAATTGACATTTGCTACAAACAAAAAATTTAATTTGGGATCTCAACTACCTCACTAGAACAACATTGTTCTATACTCTAACTTCTTTGTTGATCTCAAATGTAATAAAGGTATAAATGCACTCCAAATACAAAAAAATAACCTGTATTGTACTGGTCGCAAAGGGCTGCTTGATCCTTTAGGGGTTGTGTAATGACTTGCAACTTCATCAATATTTTGTCATTTTATATCTTGGAACATGGACAATGATGAGGAAACACTGAGCAAAGTAAAATCACTAAATACTTATTCATCTTTGCTATTCTTCTCATGAAATCCTTGATTGTTTGTATGACTTTGAGTTTTATAATAACATTTGAACTTTATGCTTTAATCACAATAATTGCAACCTTCTATTAGAGCATTTGCACCATAGCACTTCAAACTTGGCTTACCATTCCTAAAATGGAACACTCGTGGTTTCCCAACATTTTGAAGGTTTCCTACAATGACATTCTAAGCAAGCTTTGTCACTACCACATCATGTCAAAATTCAATTATAAAAATTGCCCTCATTTAAGATAAAAAACACCACCATTTCCCTATACATTCTTTAATTTCAACAAAGAACATTTAAGAGACAAATGAAAAATCAATTGAGAAGTTGTTCACTAGGCATGAGAACCCCACAATTTGATAATAAGGTGACAGCTTGTTTTACCATGTCACTTTTCCATCCCAAGACTACTTTCTAACACAGCTGGGCTACATAAGATTGGAAGAGCTTTGTGGTCAAGCCTAGGTTACATTGCAAAGGTGCGGTTACCCTTGAGCATTTTTGCCTTGCTTATACACGGCTTGTAATATTCTTTTGTGCCAAAGTGATCTATCAGTAGAACTCCTCTAAACTTGTATGCTTGAGACTGGTGGTTGTTTGTTATATAATGGGGTTGGAAGGCAGTTGGTAATATTGGGACATGCAAGATATTAGTTTAAATGATAATGGTTTAGAGGAATTCTACTGTAGTGCTTCTTTGCCTACCCCTCACCTTGACTTTTATTTCTTTTGAAACATAGGAATTCCAATAACTTCCTTCTCCAAAAGGGTTGCTACAACCTAGGATCAAACTAAACTCATCAACGTAACAGTCGAGAATCCTGACAAATGCATTTTTGAATTTTCATCTTAGCATAATAGACGTATAAGCAACAAACTCTCCAGGAGAGAGACCCACTTAGTACCGCCATAGAGCCAGAGAAACCCCAGTAAGAAGTACCAGGGAGGGTCACATACGACAAGGGCTGAGTACAAAACCTAACTCCTAAGCCAGAAAGGTTACAGAAGTCTAGAACAGCCAGACAAAGGACCAAGGAAGATATCAAAGAAACGTTTAACGAAGTTTAACCACCAAGGCTCAGTGAGAGGACAAAGGTTCCAAAATACAACCAACCAGACACAATACAACAGACCAGGAGAGAAACTGAGCCAACATAAGAAAAAAACAAAAAGATCAATCTAAAAACCAACAATTTCCTTAAAAACTTCACCTGACTGCAAGTCCTTGAACGAGCTAAGCTTGCCAAGGTCTCTATTTCTATCAACATCTTCTAAGCCCAAATCAAATCATAATCTGAGTCCACTACGTCTCCAACTACTCCAAGAAATCTTTGGAAAATGTCCTACACTTAAGTGAGTTTCTGGGAAGTAGAACTTCTTCTGTATCCTCCACCAAGGATTGGTCTGAAATAAACGTCTCACCAGGAAATTCTGGGAATCTCATGTTGTATACTGAGGTTAGGGTTCACTAAAGCACAATACAAGTTAGCAGAAATAAACCTACGTATCACTAGTTTTGAGAGCGAGGCTGAATTCGAGAGTGGGCACAACGGTGGGAAGAAGTGAATTTTAAATGGATTTGAGTTTAAAGGGATTGAAGACTAGAAAAGAATCTCTCATTGCTGAGGCGTCTGTCACTCTTACTCACTCTTGTGGCCTGTAATGGGACATCATCATTACTCTATCTAGAGGCGCATAGAGTACACCATATGCTTTGGTCGGATGTCAAGTCATCGCCGTGATGAACAATACGCTATTATACAATGTCCCTCCATGAACAGGAAGGTGGCAAGAATTTGGCCCGTTTGTAATTTCTAGTTGCGTCGCAGAGTTGACTCGTTCTAGAGTGAAGGTCTGAAGTTCCTTCACTCTGCTGTTTAATAGATGATTTCTTCCATTATCAACGGGAACAGGTTTTCTTTCTGCGGTCGGAAGCTCACCTCATTTTAACAAGAATTCATCAGCAACTTTCGTGCCATCACTGGTACCACTCCGCTGGAAAACCTCTGCTACGGTGATGTCCGTGAGTTCTTGGATCTGCCATGCCATGTGCTCATGAATGTTTTTTGTGATTTTCTTCTGTGCCTCGGTGCTTTTGCTCCAGACAACACCAATATAGGCCTTCACTTGTGTGTTCACGGGTTTCAGAGATAACGTTTCTAATTCCCGCTTTACATGTACCTGCGTTGAGGAGCAATTCCAAAGAGAACCAAATATCAAGTAAGTCTCTGCAAGTAACGCCGAATAGGAAGCTACATTGGCAAGAGCCTAAGAAGAATATCAAAGCCCTAATAGGGCTTTGGGGTAAATTGGGAAAAAAAAAGGTACCATTTTGTACTCCACCTTAAACCCAAAAATTACCTCAAACCAGATTCAAAAGTATCAGATTCAGTCTGAGCCACTCAGATTTTTTCCCTCACAAATTCCTCCTCTCAGGTGAGGGCACGTGTACCCAAAAAAAACGCTGGAGCTCGGTTTGGGGTGATCACCCCAAACCTTCAAGAGTCCCGAAATGAACGTTTTGACCCAAATTACTTAATACGAGGTTCTATTCTTCGGAACGATATCAGTTTTGTTCTAATGCTACAGTAACAAAATCGAAAGCACAGATGAACAAGCAAGAACATACCTCAAAATGATCCGCAAATGGCATATCGTGATAAGTGAGGACCTCTTTTATCACCAACTTCCTCAAATCATCAGAAACCTCCTGTTGTTGGATAGAAGAAACTTTGCTCCCAAATTGGCTTATTTGACGATTCAAAGTATAGGTAATGTGGCGTCGATGAGCACCGTTCGTCTCCTCCACATGATCCCAAGGATCTGTCTTATATTCAGTGAATCCCAACTTCTCGAATATGGACTGATCCACCTTGTCATTGTTTAGTGCTGAAAGAACGGATTCAGCCTGAAACAGGATAAGAAAGTGTTAAAGGGGAATCATCAATAGCTCATGAAAATCCAAGGAAAAACTATAGACGATAACTGCAGCCTGAACTAAATTTGACATTACGTAGGGCGAATATCATCGTGGCAATTATCATTGGGAAAACGAGTGCGGCAATAGAGGAAAATCCTCCATAATTCCCGAATTTCATGTCTAAGAGATGATCGAATCCTTTCTACTCTAGATGAGAGGGGAGGAAGGTGTAGTCAAACTTTTGATATGCAGAGGGACGATAATCTTCAAGACCCATCCATCTAGTTATCTCAAGAGATCATGGACGGAATTGCTGTGGAAGGGATTACTTACAGTTATAGGAATCTCAATGGACAAAATTTCTGACATGCTAGTCTCTTCAAATCCTTGAAAAAGATGACTATCATCTGCTTGCCGCTCGGAAACAGCATATCTCATGTCTCCATCAACCACACTCGCTACTATGTCCATTCTTTGTTCAGGACTCAGGTTCCGATTCTTCCACAACGCAACTATGGTTCTGCAATACAACCACCATTTAGTGATATGCCTTGAGTCAATCTTGCTTCTAGAAGTTAATTACTCAATGAACCTCTAGAGAGTTGAAAACTAAGCACACAATAAAATTGAGAACGCCAAAACAGCAGCTGGAATTTAAACCTGAAACTGTTTCGATGCTATCAAGACATCCTCCAAATGAAAGGAAAACAATCTAGAAGACATTCGTACACGAGAGGTCTCTTATTTTCACTATAATTGCATATGAAACGTAGGAAGGGATTTAGTGTTGTAAGTTAGTTTGGACCGTACTTAAAAGCAGTGCCTGAACGCAAAAATGATAAAAATGTAAACTTCAATCGACCCCTTCCATCAATGCCTCTGGCTCCATGTCGAGCGTCAAAGCCCTGTCCCTTTCTAAGGAAGACGATGATTGATGGATTGAGTGATTGAGAGATCTCCTTTATTTCTTCAATGTCTTCCCAGAGGAGAGCGAACTTGGTCTTATGGCCAAATAAGTTGGAGTAGAATCCCAGTAAACGCACAGACAAGAACAATCGCCCCTGTAGCGAGAGCAATTACGGTAAGAAAGAGGTTGAAATAATAGTCACAAACAGTAAAAAAAATTCCAAAACAAAAGAGTTAACGAACTTCCTACAGCCATCAACTCCCGGACAGAGCCTCCCTCCCCCCTTAAGGCCAGAATGATTGGGCAGGCAGACTTAACAAAACTACATATATAGAAAACCAAAGTGAGGTTGTCGACCTGGATCAAGATTCTACGTTTAACAGCGCAAGCGAAATCGTTGTAGAGGAACTCCTCAACCGGTACCGAGAACAACTTCTGAAATGACTCATTCCTTTGTGATGATTTCTTGCTCACCTGCACGCAGTAGCCCGGTTAAAAAATTACCACTGTAAAATTTAAAAAAAATCTCCTCTTGAATACAGAAGGTTTTGACATGCAATAATACCGGTGAGAGAGAAGTATTTTGTTTTCGTTAAAGTCGAAAATGAAAATAGTACATTTGATAAACGAATGGACAAGAAATGAACGAGAAAAACCAAAGATTCAGGGTAAGGCAAGCAAGACTTAACAAACTACAATCCGTCTAGAGATAATATTCTGACAAGCATTGTAAGCATACTTCCTTGATGAAAACACAAATTTTGAACTATACAATGAACATCAATCTTAATGAGCAAACGATCTCTCTAATATGGAGAATAAGATGCACACCTTGAGACCAACTTCTCTCTCAACTTGCTCAAGGTAATCAGGTAAAGCGTCGCTATCCTTCGTGTTACTCAGAAAAAGGCGTAAGTGCAACCTTGATCCATGAGCCCGGGCGATCTTTCCGTCCAGCGGAATCCAAATATCGGAAAGATCACTGCGACTTTTTCTCAAGAAATTGATTTCAGCATGACCAAGTGTCTCCGGCTCAGAGAACGGACCATCGTAATCATAAACCTCAACGGTCATAGTTGAAGGAGGATCCTCAGTTGCATCAAATTCAAAGATCTCTGCAACATATCCTTGTGTAAGATACCTCGAAACGACATTGGTAAAAAGTGCTGAGCGCTAAAGTGGATAGGACTGAAGAGAAAAGTACACCTACCTCGCCAGTTTGGTTGAGAGGTCCGCAATTTGACAGAGCTCGTCCGACTCTTTCCATTACATGTAAACACAACATACGGATTTGCTATACCAGAATCAGTGGGAACAATATTTTCGCCTTCTATGAGCGTGATAGTTGTATACCAACCATCACCCTGCGCCTTCAAACCGTGATCTCCAGCTGCATCAAATGAAACATAATCCCAGCCGGTTACTTGAGATTCATCAATCAACGAACTTACACATATGACACATCGGTCAAAAGACGCTTACATAAACATATTATACAACCTCTTGAATAAATGATGATTTGAACTACGTGGTTTCATTTGCTACTAGTGAGCCCAACAAGACATCCTTGACACAAAGTTCATTGCTGTCTGAATTTCCACAGTAATTCCCACTAGAGGAGCATCTGGATAAAACCAATGCAGATTTCATAGGAATACATAAAATTCTAAGAAGCAACATTCGACGCTCAGAAAACTAAAATTAGAAACAATACTGGAGGAACTTACATTGCCAATACCGCGTTCGGACATAATTATATACCATGATGGCCACCCTTTCTACTTGAATAACAACGAGTGCTGTAGTTACTAACTCCGTGAATGAATCAGGAAAGTGAACTCCCCAAAAGTCAAGCCCAGTACTCTTTTTCCGTGGAGAAAGATAAATGTGCACTAGGATAATCATCAGGGACAGCAAGGCCAGAAGCACATCCCATTTTCCAAAATAGTCCCAAATTTCCTCCCAACGGCTGACGGGCTTCTCTTCGTCATCGTTTTCAGTCTTTGCTAAAGGTTCTCCAAGATAATGTCCAACTGACACTTCTGGCACATGCTTGCCAAGGACCTAGATAAGAGAAATCAACTCAGCTATTGATAAAAGCAATACGGGCGATCGCTTTCTAAGATTCATTTAGCCTACAAAAATCCAAAAATTTATAGATTTCTTACTGCCCAACATGACCAATTCCTGTATTGGTATAATCTTCACGGATAACAATCAAATCATGCTGCAACCCGTAAGAACTCGAAACTTGAAAACAAAAAACAAAAAACAAAAAAAATATCAAAATCCATACCTCATGAAAAACTGCATAAGTTTCTTTGATGCCAGTTTTACATCCCCCTTCAATCATCCCTTTCATCATTGTACTGTGCAAGAAATTAACCCTATAAGAGACCAGGAGATGACAGGCTTTCGCACCACCAGGTAAGTCTGGCCGTGCCGATATACAAATCTGCAGGTACAATCATGTTGTCTTTCTCTTAGAGCATAATTTGATTACCGCCAGTGCCTGGTCATAAAGTGCCAAAGAAACAACCCATTGGACAAACGAATATTATCGCGCTAGTTTTAGCATTGTGTAGTTGTACCTGAAAGACCTTCAGATTAGACACGACCATACAAATTCAACCCCGGAAGAATACATATGGTGCTGTGATCGATCATCAGTATGTTCAATAGATGAGCCTTGTAAAATCTTAACTAAAAGGATATTAACTCGCCAAAATCTCAAGTGGTAACTCATTCAATCTACTGAGATTAACAAAACCTTCAAAAACGGATTGGAAATTTACAAATATTCAAAAAATGAGCATGTAACCGTGTGAATTACATAACAAATCACAATAGTTGAAGACATTGAGTGTCCCTTGATAGGATAGCTCATTACCTGCACTTCAACCACAAAGGTTCCCCCATACGGGGCATCTGGGGTGGAACTTGTATATAAGACGCAATAACACTTTGCATCAGCTCGAGTGTACGTCTGGACTTCAGTTGCCCGTAGTGCTTTCACCAACCTTGATGCAGCTTTAACATAAGAAACTACCCTTTTCATTTGTCCATTTGAATCTTTCCTCCAAGGTTCTTCTACATACTCGGTAGAATTTTGGGCTTCTATCAAGTCTCGCACAAACGTTGACCCAGATTTGAAAATAATCGCATTCAATGCTTTTGTACTAACGCCATAGTTTTGATCAACGAGCACCCCCCCTAACAATGGGGAAGGAATTTCTTCCGACGATGAAATTACGTTATCATCATCGTTGTCATCGTCAAAGAAGGATGGAGCAATACTCTCCTCAATATCGGTATTCGCTTCACTCTCAATAGGATATAAAGAAGGATCCACCGATCTGCATTATGTATCCAACGATTAGAACCATGAAACTGCCGTCATACGTCGAGCTGAACACTTACTGAGAGGATTGATTTATATCGATAACCTATTTATATAAAAGTTGGGTCGTACACATGGGTTTGTCAGCAAAGTAAACATCCGGGAAACATTTCTTCTTCGCAAACCTATTTCAAATTCCTACCCTAGGACCCCAACACAGCGTCTATTATCATTAGACACTAAGGTTTGCTTATTCTGCTGAACCTAACAGTACGAAGCTATGAAATGACATCCGCAGAAAATGCACAAGTTCGTTGGAATATATCTCAGTATTCTATATACTTTCCAGAATTCTGAAATGTAGCCAAAGCACCACTTCCGAGCATCAACCCACCCAACATAAGTTACTTATTGCCGCATCCCTTAGAGAGGACACTGACACTAAAGAGGTTGGAAGTGGCACGAACATTTCAGAACGCCTCGAAGATTCGGAGAAAGAAGGCGAGTCATCATTGCCATGCTTGCCAGGTTTCTTAAAAATTGCTGAAAGTCTGCTAGCGACACGTTGAGCATCTTTCCACTTCCGAGTTCTTCTTTTAGATCGCCTACTAGAATTGTCCCCTAACTCCCCAATATGGTCATCGTCTGTATTTGAATCAGAAATACTGTCTGCATTCGGCTGCATTCACGCACTTACAGCCACCCTCAGCAAATCATAGCCTATATTGAAAAAAAAATAACTCCTCGCATGATCATGATAAGTGAATTGATACATCAATCAAAACAGAAGAGAAAACTGGGATAAAATTCAAAGGGCCTCAAGTTCGTACAGGAATTAACATACAAACAGTTTGTATGCAAAGAAAAACACAAACACAAATGAATGAAGCATCAAGAGGTTTTACAAGAGAAGGTGTAAATTACCATGAACCTCGGAGAAACTGGTTTATCAAGAAAATTAGGGTACTCTACTGAACTCTCTGTGCCCATCGAACTTGTTCGCGAATGTGTTCTTTCTCCTTCACCATTTCTTCTTTCATTGCTAGAAAGACCAGAGTTCTCCTCAATGAAAGGTGGAATTTCAATTGAGGATATTGGTGCAGGTTTGTGTGAAGTAACGTCTCTTCCAAAAACTGAGAGATTTAAGCATATGTCGCCTGCAACAATGGCATACATCTGAATAAGGGCTCCTAATCAATCTAAAAGAAAACTGCAGATTAGAATTCAACTAATTCATCCTATAGATAGCTATTCCAAATGGCTCACGTTGGCAATTGAGATACAACGAGTTTTGTGATAATATCATATGATATATCAGTAGAATATTTAAAGCAACTGGGCGGCCATTATCATCTCTTCTTCTCCATTTCAAACTTCTTTCTGCTCCACCAAAAGTAGAGACGGGAGAACAATTACTAATCAACATAGTAAATTCAACCGAAGAAACATTTAATAAAGATTAAACAACTGGATAATACTAAGCTTAAAGTAACCACGATACTAAGAAAAGCGAGGATATCGAAACTTGCTATGGTAGATTCATCCAGTACTCAGGAAATTCTTACGGTTCACAGGATTTCTAACATAGCAACAACAATGATGCGTCGAGGATCCATATGATCTTACCAGACACAAGAGCTTTCGAGCTTTCATTGCGTTTCTGAAGGGTATACCAAATCCGATTGAGTGTGTGCTTGTCGGCATTCAAAACACTGGAAATAGGTATCTTCACTTGGCCCAAGAAATCATGAGTAAACCTGTCTTCGTCCCATACCTCGACGTTAAGTTCTTCGTATGAATTCTCAACTACAAAAACAAAATCCTCTCTCCAAGAAGGATTCAGTTCTTTGTACTTCACGGAAGTTCGTGCTTTAGATGGTCCTAAACTCAGTTTCACGAAGGGATCACTAAAGCCATTTGAGTCTGCCGCTGCAAGCCCCTTGGCCTCCAGTACGCTCACTTGGAGCTTCATCTTCTCGCCTCCAGCTCGGCTCGTCAATAGGATAATGAACAAAGAAAAAAAACTGTCGGCATGGAAGAAACGGCAAATGCTCTGGCAAGGAAGATTGGTCGCAAGGAGCTCTAAACGAACTTCAATGATAAAGAGAGACACCTGGACACACTCGATTCAAACAAACAATCAGAATTCACTTAAAGCTTCGCCGATTGTCACAAACTTCGATTTGCTTTTGTAAACTCGTGTTACACCTCGAACTTTCTTTAGACTAGAAGAAAAACAATACATATAACGAAAAATGAATGCATTCGCAGTAGCTAAGTAGAAACACTTGCATTTAAAGTTGCATTCAAAACACACACTCAAATACACACGGCGTCTGCCAGTTCCTTTTCGATAATACATAATCAACATTTTCTTAAGAACATTTCGAAACAAACACTCACGTGTTCGGTGAACTCACACCATTCACAGTCTTTGACACTTAAGCAGCTCTCTCCATACCTCCTACAAAGCTATCTGCTAAACCTTCTCCATCTTCAGATTCCAAACCCCCGTTCTCTACATACTTCACGGAACATCTTTTACACGTAAGCTCTTGCCACGGTCACCGAACATTTTATATGACAATTCATATTCCACCGACATAAAATCCTCCTCACTCCCGCACAAAGCCGCAATGCTCCCGAAACTTGCTTAAACACTTAACACAACTAAATAACGCTTCATCTACGTTTCAGCTCAACATTCTCCAATAATAGATTGTTCCGTTTCAAGAATCGAACAGAAAGAACATCGTCACAGTAATCACGTCGACTCCATCCATAATCCGCTATTATCAAGATTTCTACCTCTAAGACTTTACGTGCAACGTGAGGAGAATTCTTCGAAATTCAAAGTCATGAAAAACTTGCAAGATAAGAAGTGATACAGTTCCTTCAAGAAAAAACAAAGCTCGCACGGTATACTCTACAAGTACTGAAGATACGTACCAAAAAACGACGTGTGAAGATCAAAAACAGAGAGCGGATGTCAAAGCTCGGTTCCAAGGCAATTCATCTTCGAATTAAGCTCGAATGAGAAGCGCAACGAGTCGTGTCAAAGGTTTGGCTACTGCGAGCGAGGGAGGGGGAAGTGATGCAGAGAAAGAAGATGACAGACTTGAAGATCGGTACTCACGGCGAAGGTCCAGACTGAGAGTGCCTCTTTGAAGTGACACAGTTCCTTCAAGAAAAAGCAAAGCTCGCAACTCAGTTGAACTCCACAGAAGCGGTGTACTGTACAAATAACTGAAGATACGTACCAAAAAACGATGTGCGAATATAAAAAAACAGAGAGCGGATGTCAAAGCTCGGTTCCAAAGCAATTCTAATTCAAATTAAGCTCGAATTAGAAGCGCAACGAGTCGTGTCAAATATTTGGCTACTGCGCGAATACTGAAGATACGTACCAAAAACGACGTGTGAATATCGAAAACAGAGAGCAGATGTCAAAGCTCGGTTCCAAAGCAATTCATCTTCGAATTAAGCTCGAATTAGATGCGCAACGAGTCGTATGAAATGTTTGGAGACTGCGAGGGAGGGAGGGGGAAGTGATGCACGGAAAGAGGATGAGAGACATGAAGATCAGTCGCGGCGAGAGTGCCTCTTTGCACGGCATTCTGCTGAAGCCTGAAAGCCCAAGACTATGCTGGCGCCATAGCTGTGCCCGGTCTTGCAGCACCGCACGCCACCTGGTGACGCCGTGTCACTATCACCCGACAGAAAAATGGCGGGGCTCGTTTTTATTCATCCAGAATTCATCCAAATTTCATCGCTACATGCATCGGAGAGGCGCTTCACCGGCACTGTTTCCCGACAGAAAATGGCGGAGATCGTTGCTATTCATCCAACGTTCATCCAATATTCATCGTAGAGGCGCTTCGCGACAAACTAGTACTGGCAAACCCCGGTTTTATGCGATTTTTACTGAGGGCGGTGTCATTGGAGGAGTTGAGAGGCAGCAGCACGTAAGCTTGGATGCGAGAAATAAGTAAGTTACGCGTGGGATCGTGGTCGTGGGGTAAAGTTACGTGACGAAAGCTTCTGGTGCGGGGTCTCTGATTTTTTCCTGCCACTAGCGCTGATAGCATATCGCCATTCTGACAGTTCTTAACGGTAAGTTTAATGACCACTTTAGGGTTTCGTTAGGCTGGTCAGCATCAGCGTTTATGTTTTTGTTATTGTCAGGGTAGAGCGACTAGCACCCAGATTGCACGCAGGTAAGAAAAAGTTGACCAAAATTGGAATGAATGAACAGAGTGTGCACATTCATTCAATATGTTTACTAATAAAGGTTACATTCATTCAAAATCTGGTTAACCGGGTGTTTGAGTAGGGAGGGAGGTGGCAATTTCATCTAGCTTTCCACCAAAATTTCCTACTGGAATGGTCGCAAAAATTTGTCAAAAAAAACTGATGGTCAGCATATGCAAATATTCAAGATGGCTGCAAGTAAGAGCATCTCCAATCTAGGTGTGACACAGGCACGGGAAAGCTTGTAAAGAGTGTTAAACCAAACTATAGTGAAAACCCGAGCTCCAATGCAGTCATTTCTTACAACTACATTTTGCAGGCCTTCCCATATAAGTGCCCCTCCCTTGCATTTTTGCACACTTTAGAGATTTATGAATAACACTCCAAAATTTATGATTCTTTGACCATGACGCTAGCTTTTGATGTTTCTGACTTGAACCTCCTTACATTAAGTACCTAGTACACTAATATTCCTTTAGAAAATGCATATAAAAAGAAATGGTTGTATTTACTAAGTGTTAAAAGCCTATTTGCATTGGGGGGCTAGCAAGCCGGGAAGTGCCCTTGCCCTCTAAGTGTCCCATAGTCAAACACTATCGGACAACATGCAGGGTGCTCGAGTTACGGCTAGATTGGGGATACCCTAAGAGCTGTGCTTCAACTATAGTAATGAGCTACATTGATTTTTGCATTTAGAGTGCCCTACACTAATTTTTTGACAATTTTACACTATAAACACTTAATGATATTACAATAATTTCATCAATGTACAATTTTCAATGGGTCAATCAACAACAACAAAATTGCTAAAATACAAATTAGTTGTGTTTAAGCTATAAACCATGTGAAATTCTAGTGATTAGAGAATTCCATGCTCCTCCAAATGACCAAGCAATGGGTCATGAGGTACCACTCCATTGTAAGGCAACCTAAATGCAATATATAGCGGAGGAGATTTTAAAAACAATACAAAAATCAATCAAATGAAATGGCTAAAAAGTTGTCTAGAATTTTGAACATGTAATCAAAATTTCAAGAAATTCTATTTATAGTATAATTATAGGCAATATCTTGTGCATGCATTTAAGAAACTAGTTGAAAATGAGAAATATCATACTTTTGCCAAGTGAGCTTTAAATCTCCTCTAACACTAACTCAAAGTTGGAAAACGCCTATGTGGTTGACCTAAAGGGCCACTCATAACAACAATTGACCTCTTGCTTCCATTATGCTTTATTAGCTCAACACTTGTTTTAATGAGAGCTAATCCAACATATGTATGTGCCTAATGTTTGCCTACATATCTTACCCATTTGAAGTGAATTTTGCTAATTTTGTTGTGTTATTTTCCAAATTTTATTATTACAATATCTCCAATGTAGCACAAAATTTGAGAAGAAATAGTAATGCTATAAAAAAAAGATGTAGTGAATGAATATGCTTTGAAGCCAAAGATTAGTGGTAATGCAAAACTATCCTTCTTTTAAATTGATTTACTAAAAATGAATACTAATTCATCTTGTATTACTACAACCTTTAAGGCCTTCAGGTGCAATTTCATGCTATTTTCTTTGCATTTAGGTAGGCTCTCTAAGGTGTAAATCTTGTTGGATTTTTCTACAATTTTGACAAAAAATATGTTTGCTATTAGCCTGATGTTTGGTAAATTTTGCAATAGTCCAAATGGAGGTTCAAAGGTTATACCTTAAAAGGACTAGATAGGTACAAATGGTATGATTGAATTCAGCTGTTGATTGGGTTGGTGTTAGATATGAGATGAAGGAGAGCTTTTAGTGTAAAGTTAGTTATTTAGTAAAAGAAAATGGGTTTGAGAATTATGGTTTGAAGAAGCATGTGCAATTGTGGACCTAGGTTGATATGCAAGGTAGAGGGGTACAATAATAAATGTCATAGTGTAATAGCTTAGAAGAAAAACCTCTTAGGACAACCTCACTTAGATTGTTCTTGAGTTATAACTCAATGTGCATTCATACACTCAATAAATGAGCAACAAATGTGTTTAAGAAGTAATCTTCAAGGCAATATACTAATGTATGGCATAATGTGCTCAATTGTTTGGTTAAATTTCATTAAATTCTTTTGTATGTGATATTGAATTATATCCAACATTTAGCAAATTGGGATAATATCCACATTTTGGAAGTATAAACAATCTACTCCAAGCAAACGCAAATTACCATATAAATATTGAGGTGGAGTTGTCCATAATTGTTTGTAAAGTTGTGGTCTAAATTCTTTTTCTATTGAGTTTTAGAAAAACAATCAAAAATGAAAATGGAACTTGACATTAAGTAGTATGGAACTAAATTCATGTCCAAGACACAAAATTTTCTCAATTTATTGAATTTTGTGATATATCTAAATTGTCCAAGGTCCAAAAATAGTAATCCAAACAAAATTTGGAGATGTATACAAAACATTGGGAGATCTCCTCATATTTTAAAACATAATCTTGAATAGCATGAATACTCCAATTTTGGTTAAACATGGCATTTGTGCAATTTTCATACAAAAAGTTACATCAATACGAGATACAGTGGTGCCTCAATAAGATGAAGGTATCCGGACAGCATATTTATTTTGTGTAAGGGAAGCATTCATTGTAACCAAACACATCTTTTGTAAGTCCCCAACCGCCAGGGACAGTCATCTCCTTCATCTTAGGGAAGCATTTTTTCTTATAAAGGTTCATCTTAAAGAGGCACTACTGTACCTCCAATTGAATTGACACAATTTTGGGATCACATACTACAAGCTTTGTACTATGTCCCTCCAAATGATTATTGGAGCTTGTAAAATATACACCACACTATTTGCAACTTCAATAGCAGCAACTAGAGGTGGAAATATTGAATGATTCTTCATAATTGTTCAGTACCTTATCAAATTCGTTGGTGGACTTTGGAATTATGTCCTCCCTGTGTAGGATTCTTATATAGGGGCTCTCTTTCTTAAACAAAAGACAGCCTTTTGCATACAAATTCAGTATATAAACTTCTTTTTAATTTATACATTTATTCATCCTTCAGGTTGACTTAATCAAAAGTTTACAAACCTAGGATCAACTTTGAAAGGTGTCGTATGCAAGAATATAAATCCAATCAAACTACTTTGATTATTATTATTTTTAAATCTCCAATTAACAAGCAGTCAACTTTCGTGTTCATCAAATTCTAACTTGCACTATACAAATTTTGCCAAAATGACATCAAAACAACAAAAAATGACCATATGTGAGGATCAATAGTCATAGAACAGATTGTCAAAGCATGAGCAGCACAAATGGCAAAACATTGTAATTTTAAATCCATGGCTTATGCTCATATAGAAAAGAACTTAATACAACTCTATAAACATAGAATTGAACCAAAAAAATTAAAAAACCAAGTAGATTTTATGCTAAGAGTTTGAAGAAGTTTCTCAAAAATGCATAGGGTAGGCCTATAAGGGCCTTTCCCAACATAAGATAGGCTAACCCAAGGGTGAGGTAGCATGTGAAGGACACCTTAATTTGGGAAATGACAAAGAGGAGGTGCCTTATACATTGTAAGGCCTCCTCTTAAAAATATTTTCATAAAACTTTGATTAAGTAAGTGTTTTGCAAATAAGTATCCGCACAAACCAAGGGCTTTGAGGCAAGCATGTCATATGCAGTAGTGTAACTAAACAACACCATTACAATGATGCCTAGATAAGGTTGAATTTTGTAAGAGAAACATTTGGATAGTGTTAACCCCTAAATGCCCAAGGCACCCAATTTGGGTGTTTGCAAAACTTTGAAGACAAATAAAATCTTATCAAATCACTATTTTTGGTATTTTCTTTTGAATACAAGTTTGTTTTGAAGTCTATTTTCAACATCAAAACTCAATTTAAACCATGAATATAGATTTTTTTTTTACTCAAGATTTTGTACAAGGGTGTCCACTGCAATCTTGAGTTTTCTAGTGTTGGAAGATCTTGAAAATGAGCCTCAAATACACTAGATCTTGGAGAAAAATCCGCATTAGCAATCCATTTAAAAAACACATGAGTAGATTTTGGAAGCTCTAAATTGACTAAAGTTAAACATGTAATGACCTTAAACCTCATATTTTTTTGATGACCAACTTTTTAGGTTTGACATGGGAAGTGAGGATTAGAAAACTTCAAGTCACTTTTGCAGTTTCAACACCCTCATGTTCAAACGTTATAATCTTTCAAACTATAAGTGATATTGTTGTGTTTTCTTTTCCCATGTAATCTCTAACATGTCAAGTTTAAATTTGTATAGTTACAATTTAAAAAACTTGATGAGATTTAAGAAAAGGTTGGTTGATTGTTCACTTTCCTGAAAATGCCAAGAAGTTCAAAAAGACCTTGGGCATTTAGGGGTTAAGGTCTCACTTTCTTTGTGTGTTTTGGGCACAATTAAATAGAGTGTTTGTTTATGATCAATGCTTCCATATGATCAACATTGTTTTCTCCCGCAAGGGCATCACTGTGCTTCACATCCCAATACTACAGTATTACTTCACACCCCAAGCTTAAAATTGCAATACCCCAATCCAACCTACAAATAGGCACTCAGTACATCTTTCTAATCTCTATGAACCTTTGCACTGAAATACAGCTGATTTTGCATTTGTCTCAAATGAGAACATCCACCCCACCCCAGCAGCTCATTCATTGTCAGTGGCTTATCAGAACGCAGCCATGGCCTTCTCAGAACTACGGAAAAGGCCTTATCAAACGGAAAAGGCCTTATCAAACGGAAAAGGCCTTATCAAAACTAAGGTAAAGACCAGCATTTTCTAAGCTGGCTGCACAACCCATATGAGGTACACTTGGAGGAAGTGCTACATAGTGGTCCTCCCCATAGGTTTTGTGGCAAACAATAAATAAATAAATAAGGTTAAGGACGTCAAAACCAATAAGAACTCAAAGCATCAAGATATTCAACTATACCCATTCTTTTTATCAATATGTACAAGAAATAACTTCAAAACCAACGCTCTGAGAGTTTCTCGAATCTCATCAAAAACCTCTTTCACCTTCCATATACAATAGTTACTTTGATTATTGCCCATATTAATAATTTATTTTGAACAATTTAACCTACCACCTGTCACTAAAACATTGATAACTTTGGCATAGAGAAACCAAATAAAACATGCTTTTGGTGTTGGAATCCTCTTTCAAGCCTCTCCCTAAGGACGGGTCCATGAGAGGACCGGTCAATGATTGTAATCAACAGGCTTCTTGAAGCCGAGTAAAATCATAAGCACGTCCAGGAATTTATCTGCCAGCAAGGCCCTGAAGATGCTTTGCTTGATGGCCGTGAAGGGAGGGTACCGGGCAGACGCGTCCCCTCCCATGGATTTGGCCAGCACTCCCTTCCGGTGGCTGAAGGCGTCAAACGACGCCTTGCCATGGTAACTGCCAGTCCCACTCTCGCCCACTCCACCGAAGGGCAAGTCTGTCACCACGAACTGCAACACCACCGGTATGTCCCAAATTAGCCCCCACACAAAACCCAAACCTTAAGATTCCTTATAAAAGTTATAAAAATTGTCATCATACTATAGTGGTGCTTGGTTAGCATCAATCTTTGTAACAGCAATAATTGGATAAGATCACACTCCTACTCCCTTTTTGTACAAAGCATGTATTACGAGCTTGGTTAAGGTCAACTGCTTGCATATGGTCAACGTTTTCTTTTCATCAATGCCCATTTTGACTCATCAGTTAGAAAGGTGTTTGGTTTAGGGTACCAAAAACATGGGTGGAAAGCACCTCCAAAGTTGCAACCATTAGAATTAGGGAAAGTAAAGCAAATGGAGTGTTTGTTTATGATCAATGTTTGAATAAGGTCATCATTTTTTTCAAGCCTGAAGTGTTGACCTTATCCAAGCACCACTGCACTAAAATCACAAGGACCTTTGTGATATCACATATGTTCTTTTGTAATATCACATATCTAGTCTTTGTGATATCATACTACTAAAATCAGAATGACCTTTGTAATATCACATCTTCAATCTCTATGATATTATAGAAAACAAGGAGATCACTATTGAAGTTGAGGTGATATTAAAGAGGGCGCACACAGTGATATTAAGGAGGTTACAATTTTATTGCTTCTCTTTGATTCACATTTCATTGCTTTTCAAAGTTTTGTGATTCTACAGAGCTTTGGACTTTCATGATTTCATTTTTCTTACTATTGCTATTATCAGAAAAATTGAAAAATTTGTTACATATATTCTAGTGGTGAGTTTGAAACGTAGCAAGCACCAACCGCTAGTCATGTTACTAAAATCACAATGATCTCTGTGATATCAAATCCCAACTTTTGTAATATCACATCTCCAATCTCTGTAATATTATCACATAGAAACAATTTGAAAACTTACTGAATTTTTATTTTGCATTTTGTTTAAAATATAAAACCCCTAATAAAATTCTGATAATGAATGCGTAGCATAGCAAGTGCCAACCGCTAGCACCCAATTAAAATTGTTTTAGTTTTGTCATACTTTAATGGGGAAAGGCCAAGAATCGCTAATAAGAGGAATTAACGTTACCACCAAGTATTTACTAGTGAACATGACAGTATACAAGGCCACGGTAAAAGCCTAACCAAATTTTTACTTCTATAATGAAAAGAAAGTCCAAATGATATACTTAGACAATGTTCAAATAACTCATAACTAGTGCATTAGGGTTCACTCAAACATGGTTTCAGGACCCGTATTATAAAAATCTCATCCCAACAGTTTAAAAAACACTATATTTTGAACACTTGAAAGCCAAAGAATGGATTACCTTTATTTTGCTTATTCAACTGGCATGGTTGAATTGGTTTGGTTTAAAGCATCATGTAACAATAAGTCACATCAGCAAGGGTATGTCAAACCTAGACCCCTCCAATCCATATCCTCATTGTGATATTGTCTCAAATCTTAGAGAGAAATAGATTTAACATAAAATCAAACAACTGATACCCACAAAACACATAGAGTTCACGAAGTTCTTACTGCTCCCAAAGTGCAAAGCTATAAAAGATAAACATCTAGGGTTTTCAGTCAGTCAGGCAAACTAAGGGGCTGATCGCACTATGTCCCACTTCACAAGTTCCAATGAAATTTCAGAGTCTAACTGGTTGAGAGGGTTGAGAGCTGAGAATTGGGACTTTGTAATTCACACTATGTTCCATGTCACAAACCACTTAAAAATGCCTACACAACAAAAAAAAATTGAAAAAATTTGGCACCAAAAAGGTGTGACCTTGTTCCAAACGTTGGATCTCCATTTTTGCTCAAGCCCAAGCCCCACCACCAATTATCTTTTCCTTAAACTAGTCAAAGCTTTCTTTAGTGTTTATTTTGGCCCTTCATTAACCAACAAAAATGAGGATGAGACTCACTCGATTGGGACGTGGACATAGCACAAAATTTTGCTGAATATGCCAAATTTAACAAAGATAGGGTTTAAGAGAGACGTGGTAGTAATAATATAAAGTTTTGCATTGAACTTACTTGTAAGACACAGTCGTTCACCACCAAGGCACCAGACGACGTTTCTTCGGTGAACAATTTGATGTGATCGTTGTTTGTGGAAAAGACGTAGACTGCCAATGGTTTTGGCTTGTCATTGATAAGCTCTACAGCGGCGTTGGCATCCCCAACCTACTCCAACAAGCCAACAACAACAACAAGCATGTGGTAAGCATAACCATGACAAAGTCTCATGGTTTAATTTCAGTCCAAAAAGTCATCTTTGAAAACCAAGCTTTAGTGTCAGCAATTGCTATGACACTATAACTTGATTCCCCACGACAACCTTTCTACCCATATAAAACTTGAAAAAATCTCAAGCTTGTACTGAAGTTCACTGAGGTTTAGGGTTCTTACTATGATGATTGGCAACAAGGGACCAAAGATTTCCTCAGCCATGATAGGTGAGTCCAACGGAGGGTTCTTTATCAAAGTTGGCGCAATGTACCTGCAAAGAAACACCCTCAAAAAGGTTAAAGTTCACACTTTTGAACGGTACTCAAAACATTGGCTCTATAGATACTCATTTTTTGGAGAGTTGTGCAATTGAGTGTCACAATTTTGGCTCACTCTACAGCTCTAATTGCATAAAATTGACTAACATATTTTGCATATTGTTACGGATATTGTAGTGGTTGTAGCTAACATAAATATTTACATTCTAAAACGTGGTTTACCTCAACAAACACAACAAGTGGTCCTGTCTATCTAATAATAGAATCAGCAACCTCCACAAAAACTATCACATATGAACGTTTTAAAAATTTGAATACAACAAAGCTCCAACATGATATTTCTCAACATGCATACGTTGGGTACAAGGTTTGGATTTTAGGTTTAGAGACTGAACTTGACAACCTGATTAATAACATCTGCTGACAAGTATGCAATGAGAAGTTGAGAATGTGGGTCGACCCTGCATTTTTTTCTATTGAATTTTCAACATAATCTGGCTACATTTTTTTTAAATAGGTATTTAAAACACACTCATCTGATACAAAAGAGTGAAGAACAGGAGGGATCTTACAATGTTTTCTCATCTCGCTCCCCACCAAGGACGATTTTGTCTGCTGTACTAGGATGGTCCAAGAGGCTTGACAGTCGTTGAAAGTGAGTCTTATTTACAACACGGGAGATATCTACAGAAGTGCTTGGATCTTTTCCATAGAACTCTGCAAGTGTGTCCTGGAGCTGTCGGATCTGCAAAGGAAAACAAGACCAAATAGCACTGAGCACAAGTGCGGCACGTGTTTTCAACTTGATTGAAAAAAAACCCCATTTACACCTCATTGCAATTTACAAACCCATCATAAAAATGAACACCTTTTAAGAGCCTAGGGTCAAGTTTGAATACACCTATAATCACCATTTTGAAATTCAGTGAAAGAATTAGGAATATTTTTTTAGTTGTTTACAACACTTAGCAAAATTTAGTATAGTTCAATAATAGGAACCACGCTCTCAGATGAGCTAGTCAAACGGGGATACAAATCTAGTAGTTCTTGATTGAGTGAAAAAATTGGACGTTGGGTTTGATAATACTCTCATAAAGATCCTCCTCTTGAGCATTATTTACACCACAATCTTAAAAGAAAAGGAAAAATATATATAAAAGGAAAACACCAAACCCTGAATAAAAAAAGCAGTACCAATTTTGGTGCAAGAAGTTCTTCAACCAGAATATAATCAGGAGCAATGCAAGCTTGACCGTTGTTACTTCCAAACTTTCCAGAGAGAATCCGCCTTGATGCCACCTGAGTCCCAACCTCCCAAGTGTTATATGGTTTTATATGAAATCAAAGCCACAACTCCTTGGTTAGCCAGGCCCCAATCCAATGGCATAATAAGAAATAAAAGTCATTCTTTGCAATTTCTCCATTGCATGGTAACAGAGCCCAGAACAAATAAAAGAAGAAGAAAAAAGAGACTCTTGACTATTTCTTACTAGTGCTTTTTTAGCAATTAATAAAAGCATAACACAAGTCTAATTCATTGCACTTCCTTTAGTTTTGATTATAACCTCTATGGTTATCTAATGCAAGGCAGAATCAATTACAACCAAGGCCACAAGAATTACCATGAAAATCAATTTCAAGCAAACCTACCTGGAGATCAACAGTGTCATCAATAAATAAGGGACACTTGCCACCGAGCTCAAGTGTCACCGGAGTTAAGTGTTTGGCAGCAGCTCCCATAATAATCCTACCCACCTTGGTATTGCCTGCACAATTACAACACCGTATTCATGAAAATGTCACATTTAATATACAAAAAAGACGAGTCAAACTTGACCATATAGGAAATGGATTTAGTTGATTATATATACAAAGTTTCTCAAATTATCATGTCAGAAATAGATACTTCCAACATAGAATATGCCTTTTCATAATTCAGTTCACATTTGTCACAAAAATTGTGACCAACGCAAAAAAAAAAAGACTCTCAAAACTCTTCTTCAGGAGCTTGCTTCAATACTCATAAGAAATTAAAAACGAGCAAATCATTTTGTACACAATCTCAAACGGAAGATACCAACATCATTTTATTTTTGAGTTCTTATAATCTCTATAGAGCAGAAAGATGAGAATTCACAGTTTGTAAAAAATGTTATAAAGTCCAAGGGGGGAGGTGATTAATTACCAGTGTAGAAGATTTTGTCCCATTTCTGTTCCAGAAGCGCCGTAATTTCAGGAACTCCACCTTCCACTACCTGAATGGCATCAGAGTCCAAGTACTGGGGCACCAATCTAGCCAAAAGTGCTGACGTGGCTGGTGCTATTTCCGACACCTTGAGGCAAATTGTGCAGCCAGCAGCTATTGCGCCAATCATGGGGTCCAATGCCAATACTGCCCAACACAACCCCCCACACAAGAGTTTTTATTTAAAAAAACCCTCACTTTTTGAAAAAATCTCCCCTTGTGAGTTTAGTGTTATTGAAAAACCAAGATAAACTCAATTTCTTTGACTTCCATATAAACTATGCATGTATCTATAGGTTTTTTCTGGATAAAATTTAAAAGATTAGCAATAAAAAAAGAGAACAAAAAATGTGATAAAAAGTTAAGCGTGGAGTGAAATCTTACAGAAAGGAAAATTCCATGGAGAAATGATCAATGCCACCCCAAGGGGTTCAGCAAGTAGAGAAGCAGATGCTGGCCAAGCTGCGAGAGGAACTGCTCTCTGCTCATGCAAAAACTCATTTACATTCCTTTAGAGTTCACCTGAGAAAATACTTGCCCAAAAAAGAAACATAAAAATCTTGACTGCTTTTATTATAGATCTCCAGTGTTTTCTGGAAAGAGTTGACCAAAGAATTTATAAAGTGGCTTGCTACAAGGGGTGCAAAAAAGCAACAAATGTCATGTTGAAAAAATGAAAAAAACAGACTCTTTTGATTTAGTGTTTTTTGTAAAGATATACAGACCTTCTCAGGAGCCATCCATGAGTGTAAACTCTTCATTGTTGCCTTGCAAGATTTTACAATTGCATTGCTCTGCACATGCCGGGGTAAAAGTATAAATAAAAAAGGTAAAAAGTCAAGAAGGTTAAGCTCAAAGCACGTAGTGCAGCTAGGCCTTGCATCAAAAAATCCCCCTTGTGGAGATCTCTTACCGTACATAATTCATCAAATGTACATGAAAACACAAAAATAAAAATAAACACTTGTTGACGTTCTTCATTCAAAAACGTAACTTGAAACCTTACCTAAAAATGGATTTTGCAAAGTCCATAATTAACACACTTTCATGAGGCAAAGAGAAATTGAAAGTGGTGGTTTTGCAATCCCTAATACTTCGCATGGGGAGATCCCTTGATAGACAACCAATCAATGCTAGTACCTTGATCACTCTAAACGTCACTACATCCAAAGATCTTCCCGCAAATCCAAACCTCCGAAGTCCGTATTTAAATGAATAGTTCACAAGTAGTTGAATATGGCATTGTTAATGCCACATTTAATTAATTTTAGACTAGTCATGTAATCATTAATGATTCTTACATTAACGATTTTCCAATATATTTTGAACATGGGTTTCCCCAACATTTTGCATGTCTTCTAATTTGAACATATCTCTTAATGTTTTGCAAGTCCCTCCCTATGGTTTTGCATGCCAAATACAATTTCTGAACCATTACTTGTGCAGTTTAACCCACTGAAAGGCCCTTTTCAACCAACACAATACAAGGTATTTTTCTTATATTTGGAACAGATCCACACCTTTACTACATTGAGACCAATAAAGAAGTTAGAATATAGATCATTGCAATTCTAGTGAGCTACATGAGATCCCAAATTAAAACTTCTTGTTGATAGCAAATGTCAATTATACAACAAAGTATCTACTATGTCCATGGAATGTTTAAGGGTTAAACGATTCAAATTTACTTAAAGGCAAAATTTCATGGATACCCCTTAAGTTTGCAATATTTACATAGATACCCTTGCTTTTCAGAAACTACACATATACTCTTGAACCAAAATTTTCAAACATTTGTTTTGTTGTGCATGCCACTTCCCTTCTTCCTTTGTGCACATGTTGCTTCTTTTTTTGTTTCATTACATTCACTTCTTCAACACTGGTCATGTACAAAGTACAAGCACAAGAAATAAATGCCTAAAAATTATGGTCCAAGTGTATTTGTGCAATTTCTGAAAAAGCAGGGATATCTATGTAAATATTGCAAACTTCAGGGGTATCCATGAAATTTTCCCTTACTTAAACATGACCAGACATAGACTATCTTAGTTTTATGTCCAGCAACAACAATCTCAAGCTACCGAGCTCTTGAAGCTCACGGAGTCCATTGGAGTCCATTGTATGATTTCGTAGTTCTGGTAGCCGAGCTTGGAGTCAGGCCTAGTGGCAAAACGGGAGAGAGAGACACAGAAGGGGTAGTCATGGTTGGTCTGAGATTGAGATTTTAGTGAAGATTGAGAAATAGTGGAGTGCAAGTAGAAGCTGATGGGAGCACTTCTCCATGGAAGGAGGTGTGACACCTCTTTTGTCAGTGATGGAGGATGGAGAATGGTAAAAACGAACTCTCGCCTGCTAAAATTAGATAAGGTAAACGCTTAAGTGAACCAAAGTACATGGAAAAAACGCAGACTCTGGTGGTAAGACTTCTCACAGAAAATCCATTCTCCACAGTTTTCTTCACGCCTAGGGGAGGATTAAAAACTTCTCAATCTTCACGGAACCCGCGAGCCGTCAATTGCAAAGAGAGGCCACATTGGATTTCCATGAAGATTGAGAATCAAGAAAACCAACAATAGGCATAAGGTGATCACAGGTCAATTTTTGCATTCTCAATCTTCATAGAAAACTAACGTGGCAGTCCAGTCAATCCGCAACTAGTGCAAGCCGTTTTCTGTGAAGATCAAGGATTAAAAATTATTGTCACCAAGGCGTGAAGAAATGTGCAAGATGCAAGTTTTCCGCAAGAGAACTTTCACCATGTTTCACCTTCCTCTCCTCGCGGTTGCTACTCCCATTGTTGTTACATGCTCTTTCAAATGTGAATGCGGCTTATTCTAAGTAAAACATTCTCCATTCCTTATCACCAAAAAAGGTGTCACACATCCTTCCATGGTGAATTGCTCCCATTGGCTCCTACTTTCACTCGGCCATTTCTCAATCTTCACGGAAATCTCAATCTCAAACCAACTATGACTACTCCTACACTAAATATTGCATTTAGGTTGCCTTGATAATTAGGTCGCCTTACCCTAGGAAATTACCTCATGACCCATCACTTGACCACTTGAAGGTGCATGCAACTCTCTAAATACTTGAATTTCACATGGTTTATGACTTGAAAGCTACTCATTTGTCTTTTCTCAACTTCATTATTGTTAACATGCCATTTACAAAGTACTTGCTATAGTAATTTTTGATGAAATTACTGTACCGGCAGTAAGTATTTATCTAATGTGAAACGTTGAGAAATTAGTGTGGGGCAACCTAAACACAATATTTAGTGTAGTGACTAAGGTAGGAACACCCATAAGCGTGAGTTTAAGGTTTCTAGGGTATGTACCCCAATTGAACAAGCTTGAAAATAATATTGCTAGATTAGCAAGAAGGAATGAAAAATATTGGCATCAATTTCAAAGTTTCAATTGCAAGCATTTGTTCACAAAGATTTTTCAAAGTTTAGAATCACTGAAAATGTAAAGCCATGTGTAAGAGATGCTAAAAACAAGGCTTGTTGGTTCTTAAATAGTGGGATGGGGCACTCAAAATTATCATGTTAATCACCCATAACCATCACTTTGTCACCCATAACCATCACTTCATCACCCATAACCATCACTCCATCACCCATAACTATTAGATTTTTGTGTCTATTAGGCCCTAACTTGCTAGTGACGCCCATGGGACAGTCACGGTAAGCGGTGCTGCCACCTTAGTGACTTCCCCTAGAGAGAGACAGAGAGAGAAAGGACAACGAATGAAAGTAAGGCAAGGCAAGGCAACCAACCTCGGTGATGAAGGATTCGTGTTTGGACTTCCTCAAATCCGAGTGGAGAGCGGCGGCGATGTCGTCGTCGTTCTCCTGCACCAGCCTCACTATGCCTTGCAACTGCTGCATCCGCCACGTGGCCGGCCTCGTGCGCCCCTTGCGTTGCACCGCTCGCAACGCCGCCGCTATCTGCCCCGCATCCCACACCCCCCCTTGCTCGCCATTGCTCGTCATCACCCCTCACCCCTCACCCAGCTCCCCACTTCTCCAAACACTCTCTCTTTTATATCTCCAGTGGAGTCCTGTCACAACACAACCCACGCCATTGTTGGTTCTCTCTCCCTTTTATTATGTCTTCTCACACAAAAAAAACTAATAAAAAAACCAGAAAATAAAATTTTTAGGCATTTTACAAAGTTAGATAATTATAGATTATTATTTTTATTCAAAAATAAAATAAAAAAAGCAGAAAATAAAAAATAAATTAAAGTTATTTAGTTGAAGTTATAAAAAATCTAGTTATTATAAAGTTTTATCTAACTGCTGTAAAAAAAAATGAAACAAGAATTATCAAAAAACAAATTGTGACAGATGAAATGGTGGTACTCAAACACAAGGTATCCGGTCAAGAATTGTTGCTTTTTCCTAGTAAAGCGTGCAATTGATACTTCCAAAGGGTCTGAACTATTGCGGACCTATAGGAGCGCATTTCAGGATAATTTGACATTTTCTGAATAGACAAGTTTAGGTACCCAAGGCAACAACCTGATTCAAAGTAAAGTCTCAATGTAAACCATTTTAGGTATGTATTCTTCTCTCTTTTATTGATTTTTTGTTAAAAGGACTTAGTGTAAACCAATTTATGTATGTATCCCTCTTTCCTTTGTTGGTTTTTTGTTAAAAATACTGAATGTAAATCACTTTACGCATGTATCTCTTTCTTATGTGGTGGTTAACAATAGAGTTTGACGGATTTTTGGAACTTGCACCATAACACTCTCTTGTAACCAATTAGATTGAGCTGCTTTACTAAACGTTAACAACAAGGCATTAGCAATTGCACCACAGCACTCTCTCAGCCAATCAAAATGCAGATGTATTTTTTTATATATATAAGAAGAAGATATTCAAGGTTGTAGTTTTATCATGTATCCAAAAGCAGTAGTGTTTTTTTTCTAGCGACAACCTGTGAGGAAGGACCAATTCCTCTACACCATTGAATCGGTTGTGTTGCCAGCTCAAAAAACGGTGATCTAAATGTTTTAACACTAATAGAAACATGGTTGGTATAGACTAAGCTAAGCTTCAAGATCCACACTTCGTCTAACTTGTTGTCCATGTTTCTACATGGTGGAAGTAAGACAGCTGAAAGGGCGTAAAGAGTGTACATGAGAAGCACACAAGTGGTAGAAGAGACTACAAAATAATAGAACAAGCGACAGAAAAAAATAAAAATGGGGGCGGGGGTTGAATGTGACACCGTAAAATAAAAGTGAAATAAAAGGAATAAGACTACAGAATAATAGAACAAGTGACAGAATAAAATAGAAATGGGGGTTGACTGTGACACCGTAAAATAAAGTGAAATAAAGGAAAATAATACTACAAAATAATAGAACAAGTGACGGAATGAAATAAAAAAAAGGAGGGTTGGGTATGACATAGTAAAATAAAGTGAAATAAAAGGAATAGTCTACAGAGAACTTGGTACCTTATACACGAGTTTGACACAGCCCTGAGTGACACTAGCGATTTATGTAGCACCTCTGTATTAGCAACAATCAAAAGGTATCTCCTGATAAAATATAGCATTATAAGCGCATACCTCTTAAAACTAAAGAGATGTATACACATACTGTTATGTACTAGAGAATCATCAATAAAGTAAAAGACTCTCACAAAGCCTGAGTTTTGTGGGATATTTTACTTATAGTTACGGTGGCTGTTTGATCATCAGTCGCTTTCATTCACAGTCCCATCAGCTGATCCGGCCACAGAAAAGCTATCATAACTTTCTGCTGAACTTGGCAGTGCCCAACTGCTTCTTTGCTCTCCAAAGTACCCTCTAAGTACCCCTCTAAAGTACCCTCTGCAGTGGGTCAGAGAGGGTGTGATCCACTGATTTACAAAAATCACACTATTCGTAATGTAACTAAATTAGTGCAGGGTTAAATATTAGTAGGAGTTGAAGCTACAACTTGTGCTGAAAAGACACAACTCTTTGGTGACACACATATCACACTTAGAAAGAAAACCAAAAAAAGAATTGTAATGCTCCTATTATAATGACGTACAAGTTGTCTTCTTAGGTAACAAGGGAAGAGGCTTAACAAAAGGAATCTCAAAAATCATAAAGAGATTCAAATTTTAGCCCCTCTGCCTAGTTTTTCAAAACAACTAGAAGACAAAACCTTCAATGATTAGATTGACTACCCTTAACTTTAGGCTTACTTCTGAAAACCTAGTTTTTTAATCTTCTTAGCAGTCTTGACGCCCCCTTATTATTGCACTCTACTCATTTTGCAATATAATCAATTTTGCATCCTCGCCACAAGGTAAAAACAAGGAAAACAACCCTACATCACCTAAAACAGACTCAATCACTCAACATTTAGGAAAACTACACAAGCAAATGAAAGCTGAACCACCATTGATAGCATGAATGAGTGCAGATCTAGAAGTAATGATAACTATTCAAACTGTACTCATCACAAAGTTAAGCAAAAAAAATTGGCTAATAATTAAGAGAAAGAAAGAAAAAAAAACACTTCTCTTCTCTTTTATATGCTATTTTATTATTCCTTGTATTATTCATTAAAAGTTTGATTGTCGCCCTCAAACAATCCACTTTCCAATGGGTGACCACCCACAGAGACAAACACAAAACACAATCATATTATCAACAACAATTTGAAACAATCCTGCCCTCATGTACTCTTAACAGACATTTCGGATCTAAGATGTACGCAACTACTACATACAGTATGTTTCTCTCGAGTATTTCACACTTTCATCCAGCAAGAGATTTTTACAACGGAAACGAGCGAAGGATCTAAAAACCACTCTTGAAGGTATGAAATTTGCGCAAAGCATCGACGACTTATTCACACACACCCCCCTCAAAAAAAAGGCGCCTCACAACTGAAACCCTACTAACACAAAAAAAAAAAAAAAAAAAAAAAAAATTTGCTTCTCTGAAACCCGAGCTACCTGCACAAATCACAACCCCAAAAAACACACACACAGACAGAAAATCGGAAGAAAGGAAAATCCAAAGCTGCAGTAAACCTCTTCAACGTCAACTCCATTTCCAAGGCCAAAACTTGACTAAAACAATCGATGAGTAAGATTGGTTGAGTTGGGTTTCGAAAAAGCTTACTTACAGAGTTGCAAAAAGCGGTGATTCAATCGCTCCTCTTCCGAAAATACAGAGGAATTGCAACAGGGGAGAGAGACAGGGATTTTTGTTGTCGATCGATCGGCACAGAAAAAGCAGTCTGCGTTACGAGAGCTTGTGCGGGAAAAGAGTCAGTTTTGGCACAAAAGAGTCAGTTTTGGGCACAGAAAAGTGGAGGGTGTTGAAGATGTCGGATTAGTGAAGATGGGGGCTTAAAAGGCGGAGGCGAAGATCTTGCGCTTCAATGCTCTCGTTTGTGTGGCAAAACCTTGCTGGTGCTGCTGGTGCTGGTCCAGGCTGATTTGTCGCGGATTTTCCAGCACGTTTCGGAATTTCATGGCTGTGTTGATACTCCACGGACCCCAGCCACCCTCCTTGTCACCCTAGAGTCATCAAGAGGATGCAACCAATGTCCTCGTTGCCGTGGCAAACTGATCCACATTAAGAAAATGTTTTTGAAAAAGTGAACCTAAAAAAGGTGTCTGAAAAAAGTGAAAGGTGGAAATGTAAAGATTGGAAGGAATCCATCCCTGATTGTGAGTTGAGCTTTGGCATAAGAATTAACATTGTTCACCATGTTTGATTCCTCCCCTTACCCGTGGAGGAATATGCCTCCCTATATACATGGGGAGGATTTAGTTATAGATTCTGAAAGTTGATTGGTTCTCTACCAGAGCTTGCGAATGGCATTCACTGAGGATCCTCATATTGGGGGAGCAAAACGGACCCCCTAGTGCAGATTAACAATGTTATGGGAGGCATGATTGTATAAATCTGATATATTCCATCTAGTGTGCTGAGTAGCTGTACTATATAGTACTCCCTCTGTTTCTGAAAGAAATCCGGATTCATGTTTTTTTTTGTTTCAAAAAAAAAGAAACATGTCTTAGTCTCTTGAGTTGATTTTTTTTTTGAAATCCTATGCTTATCTCTAAAATGAAATTAACTACTTAACATGTTTGGTGATATAATTTGGGCTTTCCATGCTTGTTGATTACTAATGTTAACACTACAAACTTGGTTTAGTGATTTTTGTTTGTAAATCTTGCCTATCATTAAGCTAGGATCATCAATAATATCAACAAAAAGATTTGGTTTCTTTATAGATGGGACTACTTGGGCAACTAGGCTACCTTGTTCTTTACTTACAATTGCATTGACACACTTCATATCAATCATTTTTCTAACCATTTGTGACAATAACAAAAAACTTGAAATTTCAAAACTTTGGTACTAATTTTCTCTCCTTTTTAAAAAACCTTAATCCTAGAAAAAGCTAAAATTAGGTTTGGAATGGTTTAAGCCTAATATCCAATAAATTTCAATTACAATTTGTTGTTAATATTCCTTAATTCCTCACAAATCCTCAAATATGGGTTTCTTTCATAAAGAGAGGGAGTACCAGTTAATAAAGATAAGTAGTTACCTATGTTGTAAGTCAAAGAACTTGCACAAAATAAAATATAGTTGGCATTCTTTTTTGTCTTTGCATCCTAGTTTTGTAATTCTTATGCAACCCTAATCAAGCATACCAAAATTGTAGCTCCCAAAAACCTAAATCCTATTTTTGGTGAATTGTTTTATATTAAATTCATGATTTTACATGATAATTGGTTGAAAAATATAGGTGATGAATTTTTGAGATTTGATTGCATAGATATGTAAGAAGCATCCATAAGCACATCTTTTATGCTAAAAAGAACCCCCTTAAGTAACAAAAAAATTATCTACAAAGAATTCAATGTGACTCATGCTATGCCCAAATTTTGTAAGATAGATATTTCTCTATAATAATCAGGTTTTGCTATTTGGTTCATATGTTGTGACTAAGTTTATACATTTGAATACAATGTTATGTTTACTTGGTGAAAAACTAGTTAATTTTTTTTAACAAAGTTCTTAGAATGGCAAAAGAGGGTGTTTGAGGACTTGTTGGAGGGCATTGTACTGTACATTGAATATTGCATTTGGATTGTATTGACAACTAGGTTGCCTTACCTTGGAAAGTTGCCTCAGGGCTCATCATTTGGCCACTTTGATGCACATGCAACTCTCTAAATACTCAATTTCACATGATTTATAACTTGGATGCAGCTAAAAAAAATTTCAACAACTTTGTTGTTGTTGCTGAGCCCTTCAAAAGTTGTTTTTGCATGATAAATATTCCTGTAGCAACAATAAAAATTTATATAGTGTAGAATGTCAAGAAATTAGTGTGGGGCAACCTAAATGCAATATTTAGTGTAGGTTGAGGGTAGAATTGGCATAAAATAATCTCTTAAAACTTAGCTGAATTATTTGATAATCATTCTTTAAAAATGCCCAATGTCAAACAAAACAAAAACTGACATGCTTGATATTATAGAAGTCATTAAACTTAGCTAATTTTGTTCCAAGAGAGCTCAATCTATTGCAAGGCTTGATTCTACTAATAATATTAGTTGACTGTCAAATAATGACACCTTTTTTTTATAAGATCAAATCTATATCTAATTATTAAGACTGATGCCAAATTAGTTTTTTCTCAAAAGATATCTAATTTGGTTGTTAGCTGCCAAATCCGCTCTCAACCTATACTAGTGTGTTTAATCCATAAATGTCCAATGCACCCAATCTTGGTGTTCAAAAAATTACAAAAAAACTTTATAATCTTGTTGAAGGCACATATTGGATTGTTTTAAGGGTTTTCATTTTGGAAAAGCTGCACGCTAAAGTTAGCTTTAGTGTTCAATTTTGATTTCTTCCATATCTTATTTCAAATGTTTTTGGTAGAAGCTAAAGTGCAAGTATATTACGTTTTGTGTCATGATTAGTGTTGTGAATAGTGTCATAAATCAGGTCACAGAGCCTATGACAAGTTGCCACATCAAAAAGACGGGCATCAATTTGAGAAAAAAGTGAAGATTTCCCTTGGGCACTCATTTGGGCATTAAGGGTCCTTTTACTTAAATTTTGTCATTTAACAAAATCTAAAAGTGCTTTTGGACTAATTTCACTTGGAATGCTTTTGTTATAAATATTAGAATTCATTCATTGTTGAAGATTCTTTCATTCATAATGATTTTTGGTCAATAACTCAAGCTAAAAAAATTCATTACATTAGGCAAGTTTTCTTTGACAATAGTCTTGTAGGTTCATTTGTGAAACTATGGTCATGGATTTGGAAAGGGGCCCATTAGTTTTCAAGTGACAATAACAAACACTAAAGCATCCTAAGTGGTTGTTACCCAACTTTGTATCCAAAAGTTGCCAATTTGCATGAGAAGTTTTAGGCGGCTCCATAAAAAACAAAAAATTCCATACTCATCCACATTCAATCCCAAATATTTTAAAATCCATGTGGCCATTTTGGATTTTTTTGGGTAGCACCATCTAGAAGCCTTGAAGTTCAAGATTCTACGATTACAATTTTATTTTGATGTTTACTAATGATCTTACAAGGACAATTCAAAAACTCCAAAATTGCCTTCCAAAAACAAGAAGAACACCCTTGGGCATTTAGGGGTTAACGGTTGTTTCACACTATATTTCACGTTTGAACTCTGAAAGTCTAGCCTTAATGCTAGATTTCAACAATGTTGGATTATTAAGAACACCATATTTGTTAATTTGGGAAAAACAAAGGTACCATTTTATACTCCACCTCAAACCCAAAAACTTACTTTAAACCATATTTGAAAGTATCAGATTCAATCTGAGCCACTAAGATTATTTCCCTTGCAAATCCCTCCTCTCAGGTGAGGGCACGTGTACCAAAAAAAATGTTGAGCTCGGTTTGAGGTGATCACCTCAAACTTCTTGAAAGTCTTAATATGTGCCATTTTTCCCAAATTAACGAATATAGTGTTTAACGGCAAATAAATATTAAAAAAGATTTTGAATGTTTTGAGTATAAAAATTGGTTGGACTTGATTTTAAAGTTAGATTATTCTTTTTTGTGTGCCAACTCTTGAGTTGTGTCTCACCTTCTTGGTGGCAAAACCTCAAAATTTTAATGCCTCCTTGATATTTCTAAGAGAACCTAGGCTTGCGGTATGGGGTGAATTACCAAATCTTGATTTCAATGCTTTATCAATCAAAATCTGAGATTTTGATGGAACCTAGTGTGCAAATTCAGGAATATTAGTGGAACTTGGGACATAGTGTGAGTGTTAGCCACATTCTTGGCTCCATTGACACTTCCATCTTCCATTGAATCCTTATTTTGGCAAAGCAATGTCTATGCTCTTGTAGCAGACCGTTGCATATTAAGGTAGGAGCACCCATAAGAGTCAAATTAAGAGTTTTGAACATGATGAGTGTTAATAAACAACTAGCAAATTATAAGATCCTATTAGAACAGAAAAATAATGAGTTTGCACTTTTGAATGTATTATTTTGGGTACTGTGAGAATAAGTTGTGAATTTTTAAAGAGCAAAATTCTATTGCACCCATAACTAACATTACGACTTCAAGTTCACATGTTGTACATCCTTGTAATTACATCTATTCACTTCCACAAATTTTTCAAGATTTCAGAGGTGACTATTATGGAGACACTAACACTGATGGGTGCTCCTACCTTACGAATTGTTGTTATCGTTATCTTTAAAGTATAATGCTTTTCAAAGTAATCTAACTGAAATATTGAAAACGAATCCTTTCACAAAAGCAATGGTTATGAATAGAATTTTGGATGTATATCAACCAGGTTTGGTGGATTTCATCCAGTTGAAAAGTGTTCCTCGCACAGTTGATGAATTCATTTTGGCTAATATCTCGTAACTTAAAGCGTAGTAGAATTGTAGCTTATCTAAGTTACTGATGTTGTTGTTCATCCACCTATGCAGTGTTGGACTTGGCATTCCAAGGCATTTATGAATTTCCATGGTTTTCTTAAATACTCTACATTTTCAAGGGCACAACTCCCCCAATCAACTTCCAATTCTAATTTACACTAGTCTAAGTGTCAAGGATCTCTGCAAGGTTAGCCAATGCGTAAAATAATTTGTTGCAAAGTCAACATCCACAGGGAAAACAATATCGTCCCTCTCTTTCTATAGGCGTTGTGTACTAAAACCAATCTGAAAGCTAGTCTTAAGTAAACGTCAAGCCTACTCCCATCTTTCTCCAAATCTCCACTTTCCCTCAATAGTCAATACAAGTCTCAAGGTGGAAAAGCTCCATTTTTTTACTAACAAAAAAAATAGTAAAAATTTACCACTATTTTGTAATTGTTCAGGTTCACCTAAATCAACTACAATGATAGACACGTTATGGATTTGTGAGTCCAATTTTGAATTCAAAAATTCCAACTTTCACCTTCGGTGGCAAATTTTCAAACTTTAGCATTTTTCCCAAGTGAAATTTCACATATTCTTCACCCCAGGATTCACCTGAAGGGAAAGATGGGAATTGGGAATGAAAAGATAGGACTTGTGTAAGAAAAGACGGGACTCAGGAAAGAAAAGATGGGACTTGGGAAAGAAAAGATGGGACTCATGAAAGAAAAGATGATTTTTGGGAAAGAAAAGGCGGGGTATGGGAAAGAAAAGGCGGGGTATGGGAAAGAAAAGGCGGGGTATGGGAAAGAAAGGACAGGATTTGGGAAAGAAAAGGTGGGGTTTTAGGAAAGATGAAGGCGGGCCCTTCGCATAGTAAAAAGCTCACCTCCCCATTGCTTCTAAGCTAGACCTACCCATTCCCAAGCATTTAACGGTTTAGGGTACCGCAAGGTCTTTAACCCCTAGCCGTCCAAGAGGACAAAAATCGTCCTTTCAATGCCAAAAACACACTTTGAGGGTGGAAAATGATTGCTTTTTTCAAATTTTTTTTCTTGAAAGTGGTTAGAGAGATGTGCCACATTACTGAATGTTAAAAATTGCTGCTTTCAATACCTCCATATTGTTTTAAACACCAATTTGTAAAGAGATGTACAAGGTCCCTGCTGCCTTTTTTGTGAGGGCAGGATACACTATTGACTTTTCCTTCTTTTGAGGAGAATATTATCTCTTTTGGACACATGCCATACGTTGTTCAGTGCCCATGAATAGTGCACTCTCCTTGGTTTGAGCCTCGGGTTGGCCACGAGTTTAGGATCAATCCTTTAAGGGTTAAGAATCCAAGAAAAAAATCCATAGGTTTAGCCTTTCAACAAGCTATCATGGAACATTATTTTTGTGGAAAAAAATATTGTAGATTATTTTATAATAAAAAGCAAAGTTATAGCTCATAGGGTCCTTGAAAGCAACTCTAGACTAACTTGAAACTGCTTGGATGTGTTCCTATAACGGCACTTGACAATCCCAATCTCAACCCTCCCAAACCAGCTTAGCAGCTAACATGTGGTAGGATTTGCTTGTGCAGGTAGCATTCATTGCTCCACTTTGGGTTCAATAGTGTATGGTGAAATCCTCAAATCTAGGGTGCAAAATTAGGAGCCGCTCAGATATGGATGTGTCTAAGGTAAGCATACCCAATTCCAACCACCTAACCAATGCCGTTCATGTGTCTTCCTTGTGGTAATTTTAGAACTGCAATTTAGGGACATTGTAGATAGTGAAAATAAGCTATCTAAGGTAGTCTACTCATATTCCGTTCAGGCTCTAAAATTGCTCACCTCACCAAATGTACTCTATTGGTACATATTGTTTTTCATAGCCTTTCAACAATGTATATGTGATGTACATTTGAGGAAGTGGGTGATTTTAGAGACCTATGGCCTTTCCACTTCAAAATTTCATAACTAATTCCACAAAGTTCAAAAATATATGAAACAACTTGGATTAGATATCAATTCTTCTTGTCTTTCAAGAAAAATTTACGGAAAAATAGTTCAAGAAGCTTTACCTCCCCAAAATTCAGTTTTAGCCCTTAGATGGATGGTTTATGAGCACACTAATTTAAGGTAGGAGCACCCATAAGCGTCAATCTAAGGGTTTTGAATATGATGAATATTAATAAGCAACTAGCAAATTATAGGATCCTACTAAGAATGAAAAAATAATGAGTTTGCAATTTTGAATGTATTATTTGAATGTGAGAATAAGCTGTGAATTTTTAAAGAGCAAGTTGCCATTGTACCCATAACCACTATCAAAATTTCATGTTCATATGTTGTACATCCTTGTCATTACATCTATTTACTTCCAAAGATTTTCCAAAATTTCAAAGCTGATGGTTATGAGGACAGCGTTGCTTATGGGTGCTCCTACCTAATGTCATCCCTAGATTTCAGTTCTAAAGTTACCACTAGGAGGACATATGAACGGTATTGGGTAACTATGCTTACCTAAGTGCAGGCTGGCGTAAGGTTGCCGCAGCTGCTTCAATCAGTTCCTTGCGAAACACGTCCTTGGCGCACATGCATCAGACACATAACGTCAGAGCCGAGAGGCCTCTCGTACGAACAGAGAGCACCATCCGGGTGCTCGATGGTTTGCTTATCTGTTTATTTGTTTGTTTGTTTGTCAGTGCCTCTCTGCACTTTGAGGAGAGCTCCTTTTGTCTTCACAAAGAAAAGCTGGACCTACAGCGAGGGATGGCTTTTGAATACGTCCTTACTTGAAAAAGTAAGATTCCTTTTATTACCGTACTCTTTCTCAATAATACAGAAATCACCAGGTATCCTCTATCTTGTGCCTGCTCTAGTAACCCTAATTTGCCGTTAAATCTTCACAACGGGTTCAAAATTCTATTCCATTCTTTTAACCCTGAAGGGCCGGCGGGTATGACCGCGAATACACGGGCCCAGTGTACGCGTAAGGGACAATTTTCGTTCCCTTCAGCGTTTAAGGGATAATTTATGGATCCACAATTTGCAATACAATCCCACTTCATTGTTGCAATTAGAGTCTTTGTTCTTCCTGGTGCAATATTGAGAGACTTTAACCCTTTAATGACCACACTCATTTTCACAGAATCCACTGAAAACAGGGGCTGTAAGTTTAGATTTGGAATTAACTCAAATATGGACCCATTTTCAATAATCCAACCGTACAAATGGGAAGTACACCTTGTTTATTGTAAAGTACCAAATTTTCAGCTAGATCTACCGTTGGAGGTGAAACATTATAATGATTGAGTGAGCCATATGCGGAAAATCTCTTGTGTTTCATTCTTGTATAGTTTTGAATGTTAACCTTTCATGCAAGCTTTGATTGAGAAAAGCCTTACATTTCTAGAAAGCAGGGTTTCCCACCTTTCCAACAAGACTAGTTTCACACAAAATAGACAAAAATAGCAATCACAAGGTGTAGCCAAGTGGACAAAAAGGGTCCAAAAACCCACTTTCTTTGCTACCTTAAAACGGTTTTACAAGAAATCTAATAATTATTTTGGAAAATCCAATTGGTGAAAACAATCAAGAATTGGCCTTGAATGTAGGATGATAAATTTTAAAGCCAAAATGACAACAACATTTTAGTAGATCTTCAAATACTACAATTATACTACTACCGTAATATGAAAACAATGCAAGCATATTTCTTAAGCAATTTGAATTTTTTTAGAATTGCGCAATTGAAATTTGACATTCTTCTTGCATACTTGATGTATTGTGTTGTTGCTTTGATCCATCTTTAACAAAAATTGGATACGTATTTTGAAGCCATGCCGTATAAACACCATTATTTATCAACTCACATAACCAATTGCATTGTTATTTTGTTAGATGGATGCAAAATTCTTATGATCACATGCATACTTCAAGACCAAATTCTAAATTATTAAGCAATTTCAACCTACAAGCCAAAAACCACTCCTAGCGACCAAAATATGGTTGCGTGGTCCTTAAAGGGTTAAGGTAGACATACCCATTCCCAAGCGTTAATTAAGGTTTTAGGGTACCACAAGAAATTGGAAAAAAGTATTGTAGAAAATTTTATATTAAAGGGCAAATTTATAGCTCATAGAGTCCTTAAAAGCAATTCTAGACTAACCTTAACATTGTTTGGATGTGTTCCTATAAGGGCACTGGATGGTCCCAATCCCAACCCTCTCAAATCAACTTAATAGCTGACAAAAGGGAAGATTTGCTTATGCAAGTAGTGTTCAATCCTCTATTTTGGATTCAATAATGTATGATGGAATCCCTTAAATCTAGAGTGTGGAATTGGGAGCCGCTCAAGAATGGGTTAGTCTACTTTAGAGTGATAAGGATGAGGATATTGGGAACTGCCGTTTTCAATTCTTAACCCTTAACCCTTAAAGGACAAGGAGGCCAAAAAACGTCCGCAAAAATTACTTGTTGTGCAACCATTCCACAATAACTAGCCCGTCCTTAAAGGGTTAAAGAACCATAGGACATAGTATATACGCTGTTGTATAATTTGTATTTGCTACAAGTAAGAAGTTTTAATTTGGGATTTAAAGTAGCTCACTAGAACCAATTTGATCTATTCTCCAACTTCTTTGTTGATCTCAAATGTAATAAAGGTGTGAATCCATTCGAATGAAACGCCGTGATATTTACATTTTCTTTTAGAAATTTTTGTTTTGGGAGAAGTTTTGCTAAATTTTGGGTTTGTTTGTGTGCACTTGGTCGGAGGAGCTCCGGGCTACTGCAAAATCCTGCGCATGCCCGTTTGGAACCACCTGCTAACCCGTAAAGGACCTAGCGTACTGTTGCGGCCAGTAGAATACGAGATGTTTTTCTTGTATTTGGACTAAATTCACACCTTTACTACATTTGAGATTAATAAAGAAGTTGGAGAATAGATCAAAGTCGTTCTAGTGGGCTATTGGAGATCTCAAATTAAAATTTCTTTTTGGTAGCAAATGCTAGTTATACGGCAATGTATATACTATGCCCTATGGTCCTTGAACCCCTAAAGGGCCCTTGGGCTTTGGAGCTACACTACCAAATATGGTCGCAACCAATATTCAGAAGTTTGAATCAATTAGAAATTCAGTGTTACAACCATACATATTGAAAAGTTGTGTAATAGTGGGTGCATAATTTTTTTTGGAAAGCCCTCAAAGCAGCTCAAATACATATGTACCTACGACCGTACATACGGCCACAAAGGGCTTTTGGGCCGTTCATGGGTTAAGGTAGGAACACCCATAAGTGTCAGTGTCCCCATAAGCGTCAGTGTCCCCATAAGCGTCACCTCTGAAATCTTGGAAAACCTGTGGAAGTAGATAGATGTAATGACAAGAATGTACAACTTGTGAACATGAAATCTTAAAAGTGATTATGGATGCAATGGCAGTTTGCTCTTTAAAAATTCACAACTTATTCTCACAGTATCCAAATAATACATTCAAAAGTACAAACTATATATTTTTATTCCTAATAGGATCATATAATTTACTAGTTGTTTATTAATAGTCACCATGTTCAAAACCCTTAGTTTGACGTCTATGGGTGCTCCTACCTTAACCCCTGAGCGCCCAGGCCAGATTCACTCAAATCCATAACCTTGTGTACTTAGTCCAATAAAAGTATTACTTAAGTAAAACCAAAGAGCTTGAATCTTTTTGAGTGGTAGTAGACACATGTATGAAGGTACATGAAAAAATACAAATCCTTTAACTTTACCATTAAGAAGAGAATAAGAGTCAAACGTAAACATTTTTAAAAACTGAGCCCCCCATTTATCGCATGTGGGGCGCTCAGGGGTTAACTCACCTGCAGCACACTTGCACATCCCACGATATGATTGATTATTGCAACGGATGCTCGTATACCGCAGAGAAACCCTAAGAGAAGGATGTGCAGATTGCAGAAGGGGCGTGCATCAGGGCTGAGCGTGTCAGGTACGAGCCCCATAACTTGACCATGAAAGGGCTGATTGGGAAATATTAAAAAATTCTAGAATGAGGCATGATTGATTGATTGTGCACAAAAGTTTGAATTTAAGTTATTTTAATGAATTTGTAAAATACAGTAAAATTTTCAACAAACGACTTTGTTCCAAAGTATTTAGGCTTACAGATATCATGTGATTGATAAATTCAAATTTGATTTTTTCTTTAACCACTAAAGGTCCAAGCCCTTCGTTTTGGTGAAAGTTCCGAAAAACTGCCACTTTTGGGGAACGAGTAGAAAAGTAGGAAAATAAGTTTGTTTTGGAAACCCAACCGTAAGATCTTGCCCTAAACTATGGGAAGTATATGTGGGAAAAAAATCATCTTATTCTAAATGTAGACACTACAAGGAGAACTATCCAGAATGACAAAAATATGTCCAAATCAACATGGCTAGATCTACAGAAATTGTCCAATTTGATAGCTTTTTTGTCTTTTTGGACACATTTAGTCAAATTGGACATGTCACTTAGAACACAATTTCTTGGAGTGAGAAGAATGAGATATTGACATTTTGAAGTGAAAAAAAAAAAAAAAAAAAAAAAAAATCATTATTGCCCAAATTTTTTAGAAACTTTTGACCACTCATGTATCCAAAAAATTGCTCTACGCAAAGTTGAGGTTTATTTTTTCCATGTAGAAGACCAAGTTAGGTAAGTGTGGGAGAATTCTCAAATGAATTGGAGGTATGAATCATACTTTGTAAAATCTTGCAATGCTATAAGGCCATGAAATTTGCATATACACTAGGCAGAATTGGAGGATTTATGTAAAATTCAAAAATCTAAATTACTTTGATCCAAATGGTAAAAACCAAGGATTCTTAGTCTATTACAACTTGGAAAAAAGAAGTCAAGAAGCAAATACACAAAGAGTTCAAAAAAGTAAAGCACCAAATTTTACAAGGGACAAAAAGAGGTTTGGGAGTCTCATACATACCGGCAAACAAAAACTTCTCACTCATCAGTCAAAATTGAATGATTCAAAGCTTCTCACATATATAAAAATCTAAAGAATTGATTTTAGATTGATTTTATTTTTAACTGCAATATATAAAGAAGTTTTCAAGATGTTTGCCTTCTTCCATTTTTCAGAAATTCAAATATAACTTCTTCAATAAATGCCAAACTAAAGAAAAAATTAGATGCCCTCGCAAATTTTTGAATTCTCCATGTTCCATAAAGATTTCAAAAAAAAATCACAAAGTAATTTAGCTATAAGTACATGCACATATACCCGCTTGGTCCTTGAGAGGCCACTTGAGCCTTTAGGGATTAACCTTGTTTAATTTGTATGTTGTATGTTCTAGCAATTAGGGGTGATTCAGACTATGTTTCGTGTTCCATGTGACAAAGTCTTATGCAAGTGCCAAATCCTAATTTTTTGGCCTAGAAAAATGTAATAAAATATAGTATTAGTGGGACTTGGAACCACATAGTGTGCAAGCCAAAGTCCCAACTCTAATTCCCAAGTCTCATATCTATTGTCATGTTTCAAGTATTTACTGACTATTTTTTTCACCACATTTTTTGAGGTAATCTTCTCTCACCTTCATCAACCATGGATTCAAGAAAGCAACAAATGCTTATAGTGCTTGCTCTTTTCATGGTCATGAAGCATGTAATTGTTGATGTTATAGCATTGCAAAAGTTTGCAGTTTATCAAGAAAATGTCAAAATTATGATGATGGAGCTTTCTATTCTTGAGATTGTTAAAGTTCTTTTTACAAGAACTATTTGGTAAATTCCAAGGACTGAACAATTTTTGGAGGAAGGCCTTTTTGGTTCTTCTATGGAGAGTACATTTTGACATCAAACAAAGATAAATAAATCTACTTTTGATTATTTTTGTCATCTTTTAGGACTTGTTTTGGGAAAAAAAACATATAAACTTGGGAAAAAATATTTATGTTAATACTAGAGTTGTTGTAACTCTTTCTTGTTTAGATTTTTTAAATTCTTTAGCTATAATTGGAAACCTATATGATTTTGGTGTAAGTACAACTTCAAAAAATGTAAATGAATGTTGTGAGGCTATAAGAGAGCATTTGAGGCCTTTGGTATTTTCTAAGCGTATTTTATCTTGTATTAAACAAATAGCTAAAGAGTTTGGGGTTCTGCATGATATTCTTTATATTTTAGGTGCAATTGATGGTAGCTATATTCATGTTATAGCTCCTTTTATAGATCTTATGGCATATTATTGTTGAAGGGTTTCTTTTTATTTATATTACAAAGTGTAGTATATGTAAAATGTAAATTTTGGGATTTTGATTTTGGAAGACCTGGAAAAATCTGTAATTTGGTATGTAAACTAGGTTTTGCATTTTTCTACAAAACCCAAGAAAAATTAGTATATGGGTTCTTTAAGGGGAATAGTGAAATAAGTCTATCATTTGTAATTAAAATCACTTTCAAAAAGATAATTATTTCAAAAGATTTAAATAAAGGAAAACACTCTTATTCCCAAGTTAATTGCATTCACTTGCAATCCATTACTTATGCATTAGACACAACGTATGAAGTCACAATCTTGTCTAGTGTTCTAAAAGGGAGGTCAAATAGTCTTGGTCAAATAGGCAAGTCTGGTCAAATTGTCTTTATGCATGCTCTATCATGACCTAATCAAAATGCCATGATAATATTTGTATATATAAAATATAGATAATTCTTTTATTATTCATTTTTATGTTTTTGGTCAACAATTCTAGTCACCGCATTTTTTTAGAGCTTTTTCTTTTAATTATAACTTAATGCAAATGCTTAATGTGTCAGTCTTTTATGGCAATTAATCTTAGTTGGGCAATAATCGTAGATTGCACAATCAAATAGTTTTAAATACTTACATGGCAATATGTGTTTCTACTTCTAGGTGAATTGTTCTAGTTTACACATATTAGCACCTTATGGCCAATTTTGACAAACACAATCAGCAAGAATCATCCCTCCACTGCTACTCAGTTGTCTTTTTCAGCAATTTGTTTGTTCAGAAATTCCAATGCTAATTCTTCACTTGCTAATCCTTCGTTTGTTCACCAATTTTGGCGTCCTCCTCTTCTCCTAGCGCTGCCAAATTCTCCAATTTTTGTTGCAACGTCAACTTCCACGGCTTCATATCTCCATTTTGGAAATCTCATGACTCATCGCTCTGTGCAAGCTCACAGCCTCCATTTTGACTTCCAATTGTCTTTTTTTCAGACTACAAGTGCCATAGCAAACTTGTTTGTTGAACTTCTATTTTGGAAACTTTCCAATTCTGCTCCTTTGGCAATCTGGCTCCATCTGAACCTTGGCTTGATTGCAGGAGTCGCAGCTTTAAATTTTGATCCTGCTATGCTAGAATGTCAATCCTCAACCACCTTGTCGTTGCTTCAGAATCTTGTCAATGTGCTCCAAGCCTTCTCGGTAGTCAATCTTTAGTCCTAGCAAAATTTGGGTAGAAGGAAATTACCTCATATTCAGTAAAATGGGAGTTTTCCATTGAAATGAGAGTAATGGAAAGGAAAGTTGACAAAAGGTTTTATGTCAATTCAACTCAATTTGAGCTAAATTGACATAAAAAATTTCAGATTTTACCTAAAATTAAAAGGTTTTACTGCAATTTAGGTTGACTCAACCTAAATTGCAATAAAACCTTTCAAAACTAACCTGAAATTGAAAAGCTTTATGTCTCCTTTGGTTATTTTGGGAGGTGTCCAATCTCCCATTTTACTGAATATGAGGTTAAATGATCACTAACACGCATGAAAGCTTGTTGAGCATCTGACTAACAATCAACCAAGCGACTCCCTGAAACACACGTGCATTCAATTTTGTGTAGATCTCGTGAACTTGTGTTTGGAGCATACATAAAGTTTCTCCACCTTTCTTGATCTGCTCACACTAGTAGGTGCAATAACAATTACGGCCTTGCTTTATTAACGCTTGCAAACACCAACGGACTGTATCATAAAAGTTCCAGCATCATTGAGTAGTCTTTCCTTTTAGGGATTTAACTGTATTTTTTTTCTTTCTAGAAAACTTTTCTAATTGCTCACACAACTCTCGCATTCACGCACATGCAAAATTAGTCACAAATATACAACAAAAACATAATAGAATAATATATTATTGATATCAATACAATTTGGGACTTACAAAAATGCCAAATTTTTAATATGTTTTCTACTCTATTTATATTCTTTGAAACTGAAAAGTCCCATCATTTCCAAAGGATGGTGACCTACCATCGTTCTACTTTTCTTTTACTTTAAGCTATTTTTAAATATTTTAAAGTATGTTAAAGTAATTTTTTCTTTTCTTTTTTATTTTAAAATCTTAAATAGTCCTAAAAGTCATAAAAACTAATTAAAGCTTCTGCTTTATTTTTTAAGACTACGGGGTATTATTTCAAAAATCTGAAATAAAGAAAAAATTAATGAAAGAAGCTTTTTTACCATATAAATAAATAGAAAATGCACCATATTTTATAAGGCCATAATTCTATTGACTATTTACAAGTGAACAGGAGGAATTATCAAGAGAAATATCTCATTAGAAGTTTATCTAGTCTAGTAACAAAATAGCAATCAAGAGAACCTTTGGAATTTTAAATAGTAGTTGGTAAATTTTGATAAAAATTAACAACATTCTTCTACCAAATGTTTCTAATCTTGAGATCACAAGCATATGTTTGCACAATTTGTGCATTATGAAAAATGATAAACATTACTTGGACAAAAGAGATAGAAGAAGAGCTATTGCATTTGATCAATAGTTTATTGAGGGATTTCCACAATATTTGTTCATTCAATATGTTAGATTTTTTTAAAGAAAATGAGGAGGTTAGAAAAACAAATTGTAGTTGCTAAGTACAATAAAAAAGATTTAGAAGAAATAAAAACAAATAAAAATGAAGACAATATGGAAAGTTAAGAATTTATAAAAGAACGTGGTGATATAGGAAGGAGCATGTTATGAGAAAAAACAAAGAGACATGAAGTATTGGCCAAAAAACTTTATAAAGAAAATTAGCCAGCAAATCAACCTTCCATTTCTAAAGTAGCATTAGTTTAAACATTGAGTAAATTATGTTTTTTCTAAAATTTGTCTTTAAGATTATCCATTTGATGATCTACTTTTTTTGAGGAGCTATTTTGGTTTTTCAAAATGTTTTATTAATCCAATACCATGTTCTACAATTCTTTCAAAAATGTCAATTGCTTTAGCATAAAAATCATGTTTACTTTGAGAAAAATATGAAGTAGAGTCAATATTTATTTTTGGAATGGCATTTTCTTGAGAAGAATTTACTCTAGCATTATTCAAAACTATTGTAATTGCTAAAACATTCTTTACAACTTGGTCAGCTTGATGTGATCATTAATCTACGCAATTGTGGAGCTTACAATCATGGTGGTCTTTCTCGGAAATTCTATTTTCTTATTTGTCTTCATCATATTGCTTAAATAAATAAATATTTTTTCTTCTTGTAATCAATGCTAGATTTTGAAAAATTCGATGACAATGCAAGCATATTTGCATGTAACTTCATCAAAGAGTCAACCTCTAATACAAAATAAAACAAACATATTATAATACCTAAAAATCACAATATCATTTGTGAACACATCTCATTGATTATGTATGTAATGATTGCAATGAAGGTTGAGGACATCATGAAGAGGGAGAATAAGCTTTCTCCCTTCCATGTGAAAGATCCCCATAGTGGAGATAAATGTACTCGGATAAACCCTCTCTTCCATCTTATGTGAGCTTTGTAGTTTATTAAGCTTGCAAGCATGTCATAGGGAGTAGTAGGGCTTGGGGTAGAGGCATGGATGCATGCTGCGGCAAAGGCCAATGCCATTTAAGGCCTTCACCTTTTGCCAAAATTTAACCTACTAGGAAAATGAGGATCGGAATGAACAGAAGTTTATGAGGAAAGTTTTGTTTTTCTTTGTTGATTTGATATTGTTGTTCAGGCTAATTTTGAATAGAGATTTGTTGTTGTTTTGTTGTGAGGAAGCGGTTACTAAAATTGATAGTTACAAAGGGAAAGCATGGTCATCTTGCACATTAAAGAGCCATTTGAGGAGATTTGTTCCTCACGTGATATTTTGTTAATACATGATAATGAATTTGCTATGAACCATGTAATTGTTGCATTGACTACGGTTAAGTTTGTTTTGAGAGCTTGTCATGTAAAAATGTCTTAATTGGTTAGTGTGGAGTTAGATTTGGTATACTTTGATTGTAAACCTAATCTAGGGATGAGTTTGTTCAAGGAGGCTATTTTTCATAAGTTTGCAAGACTCTTTCAATTTTACTTAAACCCAAGTAAGAGGTTCCCTCTTTAATTGGATTATTGGCCATGCTCCTAATTGCTATTAGGATGTTTCACTCTTAATTAATGCCCAAGTAGAGTTAGAAGAACTTAAATGTAATTGCTTTATTTTATTTTTCTTTAATCTCCAATGTCTTGAAGCTTTCTTTCTCCAGCTCCAAGTCGTTTCTTTATCTTTTCCAATCAGCTTTAATCTTTATCATTCCAATTTTGCAGCTTCACATGTCCATCTTTTTACTCCAATTGGAACTTCATTAGTCTCACAGCCTCTCGGCAATCAATTACTAAGTAGGAATATTCTTCTTATTCCCTCTTGTTTTTCACTTGCCAATTAAGCTGATTATTCTTTCCAACATCCTGGTTTTCAATTTGGCATTCTAGCTCTTGGTTACTTCTCAATCCAACTTGGATTCTTTCACTCATACTCTCACTTTCCTATTAGGATTATTTCTCCTTAGTTTTCTCTCTCCTCAACTCAGCTTTTGAACATTCAAATTCTCACTTTAAAAATCCTTCTAGTGATCTCACTCATACTTCCAATTAGCTCCACAACCAAAGCTACAACGACACACAAGCAAGCTTAATTAGCAGACAATGCTCAAAATCCTTTCACTAAGTAAATCATAATCCAAGTAGTATCAAACATACATCCATGCACTTAAACTTCAAATCAACTAGGTTAATTCCTTGCAATCATATAAGCATCAATTAGCAAACTTCATACTCTCGAAAGCATTTGCTTTCAACTCTCAAAATCTCTTCCAATTAAGCCCTGAATTCAATCCCTTCGCCTAAAAATAATTCAGTCTAGTTTTCCAACTTGGAAATCAATACAATCATGGACTAGCTCCACTTAAATCAACTTAATTTGTATTGAAACACATAAGAATCACTCATTCTTCCCTCAGTTAGACTCCACTCAACTTGAAACAAATTCCATACAAGCAAATTGTATTACACACTCAAAGACACAACCACAAGTAGAAAAACACTCCAATCAGAACTCTCCAAATTGGGTGATTTATCTTTTACACATCTGAAACACATAAATCAACTCCAAGTTTGATTACAACTTCAATCTCAAACAATTCTCACAATTGAAATCATTCCAAATTGATTCACAACATACATGGACACTTAATCTCTCTCAGATACTACACCTCCAATTTCACACAACAACATACACAATTCACAATAGCAAGTAGTAAAATTATATATGTTCGCAAGCAAAATAGGAAACAAACAGCCAAACTTGGCTGGACTCGCATGCTCTCCAAGGTTGTGGGTCTTTCCTACTTGCAAAATCTTTCCTTTTATAGTCTTTTCCCCACCTATTTGGATCTCTACCTTAGTCTCTTCACAAATCCCATGGAATCTTAGTCTATTAGCTTCTTTGAATCCCTATGACCTAATTGTGACTCCTTAACCAATTGGTTGCACAAAAACTGCCCAAATGTAGGAAAAGAACACTTATTTATAAAATTTTAACTTTCTACACCAACTAGGCCTTCTACAATTAGCAATTGAAAGTTAATTGTTTTTTTTTTTTTTTTTTTGTAAATCTAAACAAAACATTCCGCGTGTAGTTCATGATTCATGCTCTATTGTTAGTATGTTGTTAATTTGTTGTTGATTTGTTGTTTTTTAAACTAGTAATTTATATTTTAGCAAAAAAAATGTTTAATCTTTACTCTCTACCTTAAATAGAAGTTTGAAATATAATTTTTAATAATCTCCCATGCTCCAAAATTTCACCTACTTCATCTCTTTTTGATATTTTCCAAGCATTTATTCTCCTTAGTTTGCAATATAGTTTTTAGACTCACTTATACTTATAATCTTCAAGAGTATTTTAGGTTAAAAATTTGGTTGGACATTCAAAAACTGATTTTTGACATCCAACTCACTTGTAGTTATTTTAAGTTAAAAATTAGTAAGGCACTCAAAATCTGTTTTTTTTTTTTAATTCTCCTAAAATTCCAGTAATTGGAAATTATTTTTAAAATTTTAAAAATCAATTATTGAAAAACTGCTACATAACAAATGCCACGTGTCAACAAGGCTCCATCCATGTGGTAAATGCACATGAGAGGACCCACTGCCATATGATAAGCATATCTAAAGTGTTAGCACCAAGGTCTGAACTTTAAACTTTGTGGATGAGGTGAGTGGAACTTTACCATTACACCACATGTATTTGACACATGTAAGTCTCATTTTAAAATTTTATTTGTATATTATTTCTATATTTTCTCATTATTTTGCAAAATCACTAGAATTTGAAAGCTATTTTGGATTAGTAAAGGAATTTTTTTCACAAAAACTTAAAACTGGAATTAGCTGACTCATGAAGTCAACTTTCACCACCAACAATCCATTTGAGATTTCAATATTCTAATCAAAAGTTATGAGCAAAATTTAAAGGTAATTTTCAAAAATAACAAAGAGAAAATTATTTTCTTCCTTCCAAGTTTTGTTCCAAGTTTTGTTCCAAGTTTTGTCTATAACAATTGTTTAAGATTTCAAAATCTAAAATTGGGTTGTTGAAAATGAAAGTTGGTCCATTTTCAAACAAATTTACATTCAAAATTTCTAAAAATATCATTTATTAAGCTTAAATAGCCTCTAGACTTTATCACTTTTAAAGCATATATACCAAATTGTGAAAAGTGAAGGAAAAAAATCATATACTATACAAAAAAAACTATGTGGGATTCTAAAAGATTTTGGTATTTCTTCCCATTTAAAGTGTTTTAATGAATTCCAAAAATATTCTTATATATATATATATATATATATATATATATACAAGACTCTAAAACATTTTATTTTTTATATTTTTTAAAGATTTTAAAACATTTTTATGAATTCCAAAAGATTCCTAAAAGATTCTAAAGATTCCAAATAGATTTTAGAACATCCTAATATTTCTAATGGTTTAATCGGAGAAAAAATTGTGGTATCTAAAACAACAAAATGTAAGCAGTTTTGTATAGAATTTTGTTTAATTACTCAAGTAGTTTGTCCAAGTGCCTAAGACAACAAAAAATTGTTGATTTTGGATAGAGTTTTCTTCTAGTATTCTCACTTCTCACAAAACAATTATAATTGGAATTTTAATCATCAAACCCTAATTGTAAATCTTTTGCAGAAAACTTTATGATTTTACATTTTAGCCACCAAACTCTAAGATTTTGAATTTTACTTCTTGTGTCCCAACATAAAGTTCCAAATTAGGCATAGTTCTTGTCCCACTAAAAAGCTCCTTTTTGCTTATTTCAATTGTTGAGAAAGCGTTTATCATTTCCAATGGTCTCATGGGGGCAAGTTAAGCAATGAAAGAGCATTCCTCTCCTAACAAGCTTTTCCTTGCCCATATGAGGTACCATTGTTGCTACTAATCTTTAAATCATTAATAATGAGGAGCTAGCAACATGTACATGTATGGTATTTTTTGCTTGGAATTTGGGTGCCCAATCGGCAACATCAAAGCTAGAGATTTTGCCCACATTTGGTAAATGGTATATTGATTCTAGAATGCATGTGTCATAAGTTCAAAGACTAAAACAATGAGGAGTTGGCTGCCTTCTCAAACAATGCACAAATATGGTACTTTTTGCATTAAATTTGAGAGTCTAAACGATAACATAAAAACTTATAATTTTGTAGATATTTGGTAGGTGGTATGTTGATTCTAGAATGCATTTGTCACTAGCATAATGACTAAAATATAGTTAATCCCTCATGGAGAAGTTTTTTGGAGTTCTATATTGGGACAGAGGGAGTAAGCACAATGTAAGGCTTTGGCAAAATTTTAGAAAAATCTAGGAAAAACACCTAAAAAAAATTTAGGTATTGGAAATTAAACCTTGATTTTTGTCGTTTGAAATGAAGTTGACTCCATTTTCCATTGAAGCACAATCAAAATCTTTACTCACTATCATGCCAAGTTTTCATCCATCCTCATTCAATTCCTCATCTTCTCCTTCTAATTTTACAACTCACAACAAGGAAACAATGTCCAAAATGACTTTTTTTTTTTTGTCAATTTGGATGTGCCAATTTGGTCTTTTTTTTTTGTCACTTTGGACATTTTGTCAATGTGGACACATTTAGTCAACTTGGATGTGCCACTGCGGACAATTTTTCTTGTAGTGATACTTTTGCAACTTTCTTTTCAGAATGTATTTTTTTTGGAGCAACTTATTTCCAAGAAAATGAGATAATTTGTATCTCTTCATTTCTAATAAAATTTTCTTCTTTCACCTCACAATCCTCACTCTCAAGAAGAGCTATAAAAGTTGTAAATTCTAAAAAAAGTTGTCTATTAATTCATAAATCTTTTAGTGGATGTCAAAAGAGTTGAGGACAAAACCTTCCATCTTCTACAAATAAAATAAAAACAACAACAATGCAAAAAATGCAAAAAATTTGAGTACAAGATTGAGCAACACAACATAAACAAAAAAGAGCAACAAACTAGCGAGAGAGAGACAACTTCACAAAACGAGTAAGGACGTATTGAAGCAGCTTAGGATTTGGTGAAAAAATGTCTTTTCCATTCAACGGCTTGGATCATTTAGATCTTGAATATTTTATGCAAAAAATATAGATGGGATTTGGGTTCAAAGTTGGGTCTAGTAAAATGGTGTACCTAAACCTTGAGTGAAGATCCACTTTTTTGGCGCTAAAATTCTCAAACAATGTTGTCATGTAGGCGCTATGTAAGCACTTGGGACATGGAACTTGGGGCCTAGTGTGAAACATCAAGTCCCAACTTTTGGCTTTACACCAATTAGATTCTTAAAAATCAATGGGATGTGGGACACAATTTGAACCGCTTTTTATACCCAAATATTTAGTAGATGACATTTGATTTTAATGATTAAGATTCTAAACATTGATGACTGTCACATTACATTTGTTAGTTTTAATCCATATAGAGTCATGGACATAAAGTTGTAGTCCTTTTTTAAACCCCTCCCACACACTCAATTTTTTTTCATTACATATTTGAAAAGACTACATCACCATATTAGGTAAATTGGGAAAAATAGTACATTTTGTGACTTTTGCTATTTCTGTCATTATGTAAAATTCAGCATATTATAAAAAAAAAAGCATGAAACTTCTTGTATGATATTGAAGTCTCAAATATTGCCTACAAGAGTTTTAAATAATTTTCAACTTTGAGCTATAGCTATGCCTACATTTATTGAATGTAAGATTAAGGTGGAATACAAATTGGTACCTCCATTTTTCCCAATTTACCTAATATGGTGTTCTACTAAGGGATACAAAATGTGCTAGAATTTGAAAAGCAGATTATTCTTATTTCATGCTTTTAATCCATGCCACATGTGATTCTAAACAAATGAATACGCCACATTTATCAACTTTTATCAATATCATCAACATCTTTGTGACATTTAATTGTCATTTGGAACTTGAAATTGTCTCAACTCAAGTAAGCTTTGAGAATAAATAGAGAATATACTAGTGGTAAATCGTTGACAAACTTGTAGTGATTTTAAATGCATTAAAAAAATAATCATATATTTATTTCAAATGTGGTTTTTTCTAACACTCCTCCTAATTAGATTTATGTCAAACTTTAATAGAATTTGCTCGTTTTTCTAAGTTTTTCAAATATGTAATTAGTTTTAGGTTTGATAAAATATTGATTGCGTGAGAATACTATAAAAAGGACTACGATTTTTTGTTCAAGACTCTCCAAGCAGTGAAATTGTACGCAAGGGCCGCTTTGCATTAAGAGTAGTAAAGCCTATGAAACATAGGAGTCATGCTAGCCCAAATCAAAGTCCAAAGGGCCTGAAAAAACAGTTCCAATTAATCATTAAAATAAGAAAATAATGAGGTCATTTCTCCCAAGTTTAAAAGCATTATGGCTATCAAGTTTAACCCCTAAAGGATCATTGTCCCTATGGGCAACAAATGGGATTTTGGGGAGGTATCTACGGCTTCAATTTTTGTCTTAATTTTTTGAAACTTTTTTGAAGATAGAAAAACACATTAGGTTTTGGGGAATATAATTTTTATTCCAATTTATGTTTGGGAGCAAAAGTTATGCCCAAATATGCACAAATTTGGGGAATAGGGGTAGCAAAAAATAATCTTATAAAAACCTGAAAAAAAAACTATTATTTTTTCCTATAGATTATATCTTTATCTACATCTAAAGCTTTGATTCATTCCATTTGGACTAGTTATGAGAAAGTTATGGATAATCTTGTTTTTCGGGCAACTCAAGCATCTTCTTAAAAAAATAACTTATAAACTCCATTTTTGAATGAAATTTTAACATTTTTTCAAAAAAAATTGTTCGAGAGGGTGAAGTTTGCTTTCTAGAACAATCTCAACATTGGGATTATTGCGTTTCATTTCCATTGCAGGGTTATTAGCAATTTAATTTTTTGTTCAATCTCATACCTTCTTCTACCTAATGATTTTTTAAAGAATGAAAATTAAGTATTCTTTTTTTTTAAATCCCAAGATTCCCAACTCAACTTCCCACCATGCAAAAATATAATTCCAAACTCTGTGGTGCAAAAATTTTAAGTTAAAAATGTTCAAGTTAAAAAATCTAGTCAAGCAAGGTGCAAAAAAAGTAGTTTTTTACACTTTAAATGCATATATCTTCCAGTTTGTGTGGTCAAAGTTCTTGAGTTTTGTATGACACATTCTTATAATAGTCTAGCACAAGATTTTATGGTCAGATTCTATACATTAAGAGCAGATTCAACATGTTTGTGCCAAATCAATTATTTTTTGAGAAAAAATGAATTCAGCATCCGCTTTTGTAATTAAACAAGATTGGGCATTTTCAAAAAAAGTTGTTATTATTTGGTTTTCAACCAAAATTTCTAGCAGAATTAAGCCTTTTTCTAAGCATCTTCCAGCTTCTAAAATTAGCCCTTGGTATAAAATTTGTAGTAGATTGAGCCCTCTTTGAATCAACCTTAAACTTCTAGTGTTAGTTAAGCTTAATGTCTTTTATAATATTTGGCATTTCAATTTTTTGATTTGTTTGACACTGGGCATTTTTGAAGAATAGTTTAAGGAATAATTAAGCAAAATTTTGAGGAATTATTTTATGCCAAATCTGCTCTCAACTTATAGTATGCAAAATGCCTGATTTTCAATTTTTTCTTACTCTTTGCCATAGAAGTGACAATTTTGAGTGTTTTTTGACAAAATAAAGGCCATGGTCCTTTAGGGGTTAAGCCATGTGTTTAAGATTTGAGAACTTCAACAGTTTTTCATCTTTTTCCATGTCATTTAGTCAACATGGATGAATATAGGCACAAAGGGTTAGTAAATTTTGTATAGGTTATGGCCGTGTTGTATGTTTTGGCTGTTGTAGCAATTTAGCAACAACAAATCTTACAACAACATTATTTTACTTCAACAATGATGTTTTGAGGAAGTATAAAAAAGACTGGAAATTTAAAAAGGAACATGAAGCTTTTAAACAATTAATCAAATGACTTGGTTTATGAAAAGTATGTTTTTAGAGAGCTATTTGGAGTATTTATTTTAACTTCACACACAAGGTTGTTTTCAAAAACTTCTCACGTTTTGTGTAGTGTATTAGCGAGTTTTTTTCAGTTTGTTTGAATATCCAAATAATATTGGTCATTGCTCTTAAGACTTCGATTGCTTTATCATTGTATAAACTTTTTAAAGATAATTCTTTATGAAGTCGCGGGAAAATATATGTAAAATTCTTAAAATTTTACTTATATTTTTTGTCAAAAAGGTTGTATAGCATTTGCAAAAACATTTGAAACCAATCGTAATTGAAAGGTAATTTACATGTATTTAAAAAAGAACATGAACCACATCGAAGCATCAAAAGGCATGTTTTATATTGTTAGAGCTGTAAATAGAAGGGGCATTCTAGTTTAACTCTTTTTATATATTCAATGTTTTATTATTTCATTTTTGTAATAGTTTTGGTTCTATTAGTTGGGTAGTTGGGTGTATGTGCTTCAAGAAGATTAAATGACCGTTATGGTTAATCTCAAGGATAAGGGGTGGCCGCGGGAGAAGGAGGCAAACCGCTTAAGCTTTCTTGCACGATAGCCTTCCACCAAAACAACGGGTGCACAAGTCCACTAGTTATGTCAAAATAGTTCACATTCAATTTTAATTTAATTGAAAATAAATGTAAATTTAGAGATTTTAATTTTGAACAGACTAACCAATATTGTAGGGAGATGTTATTTTAAAACTCAATCAATAGAAGAAAAAAAACCGTACCTTTACAACATTATAATAAATGCTAATGAAGTTTTTATTTTATTTGTTTTGAAATATGATTTTTTTAAGGCAAAGACTTTTTAAAGCCCTATACAAACATTTATTAAACACCAATAAAAAGAGTTCTTGATAATTTTTAAAAAAAAAACAGAATCACCTTGAAGAAAATTAATACATCTATATTATACGTATTTAATTTTGACAATATACGCATATGCCTCTACAATATTTAAAATTGATATTAAATATGGTTTCATTTAGGATTGAAGAACAAACTAACAGAAGTTTTACTGAAATCTAAAATAAGGTAGGCGCACCCATAAGCGTGGAAATAAGGGTTTTGGAGTAGGTAAAACCACTAAGCAACTTTGAAAAAAATATTGTAAATTAGGAAATGGAAATTAAAAATATTGGCATCAATTTCAAGGTTTAACTACAAGCATTTGTTAACAAAGATTTTTCAAAGTCCAAAATCATTGAAATTGTAAGAACCATGTGTAAGAGATGCTAAAAAGAAGGCTTGTTGGTCTTAAATAGTGAGATGGGTACTGAAAACCATCATGGAATCACCCACAACCATCACTTTGTCACCCATAACTATCACTTAAATACCCATAGCCACCCTGATTTTGTTGATAACGACCATGGGGACGTCACGCCCATGAGTGTGGCTGCCTTACTAGATACAAAAAGAATTGCTACAAGAAGCTACATATGTATATGAATTGTTATTTAATAAAATTTTAGCAACAAAAAAATACACATGTATAAATCTAATTCGAAGAGAATTAAAGAAATTAGCAACTTGTCAATAATTATTTGTAACAATTTACTCTACTTTTTAAAAACAATGTACTACAAATGTGCTAAGATTAGTAAATGTCTTCAAATAAAGTCAAATCATGAACCTTCCACTAGCCGTTTGGATACATTGCAGTTTCAAACTTTAGTATACTTAGAGAATTAATTTAAATTTTAGAAATCCATAAAAAAAAAAACTTCAAATTCAAAGGAAAAATTAACATGACATAATCGAAATCGAAGTAGGAAAAAAGAAAAGAAAAGAGAAGTAGGAATAAAAATAAAAATAAAAATTTGTTGCTTTTTAATAGAAACATATCATTTTGCAGACTTTTCTAAATTTCAAATTCATGCAATTTAGAATCAGATTTTTAAACAATTATGATATAGTTATAACAAATTCAAATATTATAAAAGAAAATCTTGTTGCAAACACACAAAAAAACGATGTAAAGATTTTAACAAAGATCATTTCAATCTTCTATTTGCAAATTGCAGCAAATGTGAAAAACCCATTGAGGAAGTACTACTTCAAACTTTTCTATAATTCTCAATTATTTATTTTTAATATATTTATACAAAATCCTTTGAAATTTTAAAATAAATTTGCAAAAATATAACATAAAAAACATATGAAAATCCTATAAATTTTAATGTTAAAAATGTGATCAAAATGAGAATGTAAAATAAAAGCAACAATTTGAGTTAGAAATTAGAAGCTGTTCCACTAACTTCATTTTCTAACTCCATACTCATCTTATATCAAGTGATTGCAATTACATACATGAGAAATTTAGTTGAATAGCATATGCACAAATCAATAAATATATATATAATAATAATAACCAATTTCAAAACATCCATTTCTACCATTAAAGATATAAAAAGGTCGTGTATGAAAATTTGATGAAACCTTTTTTGGCTTGATGTCCACTTCAAAATAGAGTAGAGTACAAGTTTAATAAAATTAAAAAAATTATTAAAAAAAAAAATGCTCACTTTAAAATAGATCACAGTACAAAAGTAAATATGCAAAAGTAAAATAAATGAAGTTTCATTTGTATAAATCTTAACCTATACTAAATGATTTCTTTTAATATAAATCTTATCCTATGCTAAATGGAGTCACCATTGTTCATTTAGGATTGCTAATTGGGGGAACCAATTAATTACCAATGAAACTTATGGTAGCAATGAAACTTATAGTAATAGGATGAAGTATTTTATATAGTGTAGAATGTTGAGAAATTAATATAAAACAATTTAAAAGCAATATTCATTATAGTCAATGAATTTTTTGCAAAAAATCAAGAACATTGAATGCTTATATATATCCTTGTAATTTTTAATTGCATTTGCTTAATGGAAACCTATTTGAAGTGTGGAGTTGCTCTCCTTTAAAAAGTTAGTAGAATGATCGTAGGAAGAAAATCCAAAGGAATTCAAGGAAAAAAATTTAAATGTTGATTTTTTTCTCATGATCATTTTATAGTGCAAATTATACTATAGACTATCCACAACTAACAACGCTCATTTGCTAAGATAAGGTGAGTACACACCTATCTTTTCTAGATTTTTTGGCACTTTATTATTTATGGTCCAAAAAATTGTACATAGGATTTTAAGATAATTTGAGCCAAGAAATTTATTCAACTCTCTTTTTTCTCTTCCAATTTGTAGTTGGCTCTCTCTTTATCCATCCAAAAATAAATAAATAGACTTGGAAAGTAAATAGTACGTAATGGTTTTTGCAAGTCTAGACTAGCATGTTGAAGAAATCTGAGATCATCTTAAAATGTCTCCTCTTCCATTTTTATATTGTTGTAGAGGGAAGAAGCCTATGCATCAGAATTTATAGTTTTTTGTTGTTGCAGAGGGAAAAAGCACATCCATGAAAGAGTAGGATTCTTTGTGGAAAATGACTATTCTTTCTTGTGGAATCACTTTGCGACCTGAACATCTAGGTGCTTTTTTCTTGTCTTTCTTCTTGCATTCAGTCCAGAAAAAAAAAACATATGCGAAAATTTTCTTACATTGAAAAAAAAACACAAAACTAGAATACATAGAAAAACATTCATGTTCTAAGATGAACAGATAGTTAAATGTAATTAGGATTTGCAATGAGTACAACATAAAAAATTTGTACAAAAATTTGAACAAATACACTAAGTTTAGGTTTACTTGTACTAGTCTTTGTCAATATTAATTGGAATCTATCAATTCAATGGAAATTGCCTTAATTTTATTTTTTGGTATAATTTCTATAAAACATGTCAATTTTTTCATCGCATTGTTCTTTCACAATAGCAAAAATGTTAACGTTCTAATTTCGTTTGGATAGTTGTTGAGTGAAGATAGCTGCAAATGTTGAGGTTCTACTTATCTTTTGCTAATGCCAACATGCTCTTCCTCATCACTAGTTAAATTTTGATCTTTAAGAGAATTGGTCTAGTTGCACATTGCCCCTAAAGGACTTGATCCATTTTGAAATGGTCAAACTTCATGTTTAAGCTCAATTTTATCTTTTAAAGTGTGTTCAAACAACAATTTTATGTTTTTATTGCTTGAAACTATGAATGATATATCACTACAAAAAAATTCAATTTGTTTCATCAAAAATTGTAATTGTTATCATTCTTTCTCCAAAAATTAACATAAATTAGTTAAAATAGCAAAAAAAATCCAAATTATTTGAGTTTTTTTCAAGAGGTACAAGCAACATTAAATAGTAGTGTGAATAAATTTCAATTGGTTATTTTGTTTTTTACACCCACAACAACCAAAACAAAGAATTTAAAGTCAAACTCGACTATCAAACCAAGTTGGAAACCAAATTTATCCTTATTTTTAACTAATTAATAAAATTTTGATTTTTTTTGTTGAAAGACACATTCATTTTCTATGTATGTTGATTTTTTTGATACATTTGATGGAAAACTCAAATTATTTTGATTTTTTAAAGCTAAATGTGGAAATAAAATTGTATCAATTAATTTTTTTTTAAATCAATAATTTCTACAATAAATGAATGGTAGAATGAGAAACATAGTTTTGTAGTTTAAATTTAAAATGCATTTTAAGAGTAGAAAATATGAATGAAAAACACATCATATTGTGTTATTTGGATTCTAACACTTGGAACTTTCAATGGAAATAACTCTCTCAAATATTGACATTTTCCAAAATAAATGGAATAGACAGAAAACTTGTCAAGCTTCATTTTATTAGTTTGAACCACGTATCAAAAATCGATATTTTGAAAGTTACAATCAGGGTTGACCAAGGCACATCCAAAAAGTGGATGCGCAAACCTTTAAAGGTTAATAAATACAAGGGGACTCCTCAACCATGCAAATGTAGTTTCTTGTTTCTCTATAGTATTCTACCTAATCTAATTTTAAATATTTTATTACATTTTCATTAACATCATTTTTGAATTGTTTGAATCTAACAAATTATACATTTTTATTCTATCAAAACATTAGATTTTTATTTTTGTATTATTAAGAAATTTAACGTATTTTAATTCTTAAATATTATTATTAATTGGTTTTTTCTTTTGATTATTTTAGATTTAATGTGTATTGTGCCATTAAATAATGACCTCTATTTTTATATTTTTATCCACATTTGTGTTTCTATTTATTTTAGTTGTTTTAAACTTTAAAATTGTTGTTATAAATGTATCATTTTGCATTATAAGTTGCCTTTATTTCCCTATACTCATTATTCATATTAATTTGTACTGTTGATTTGTTTCATTTAATATTATATAGTCAAGTAGGCTCTAATTATTAACTACAAATAAATTTTAAGTGCATAAACCAAATTCATAGATGGTTTTGAAGACTTATAGTTTTCATATTATAACATGCATTTGACATTTTTACATGTTTTAATTGCAACACCAAAGAGCTTTTAAAAAAAAGAATCGAAAAAACGAGCAAACTTTATCTAAAACGTTGCACTTTAGAATCTTTGATCTAAAATTAAATAGCATTTCACTCCAATCTAAAGGATGAACTATCTCTCAAGTTTTTATTCTCTTCAAAACATCAACTTTAGGTTAAACCTTTTTTTAGCTTCGAAAAAAAGTGCTTAAAATTAAAGAATATAAAAATAAATTGATTACTTTATATACCTCACAAAAATTGAAATCATCAAATTTGAAGAATTAGGGATTTTGAATCGCTTAATTTCTCCTCAATTTAAAACTGTCATATCCGAAAAATAAACATATGAAAATAGATATAAGCAAAATAATGAGGAGAATTTTCAAAGCTTACCATAGAGTTTCAGATTTAAAATGGTAAGAGTGAGCTCCTAGAAATTAAAAATTAAAACTTCTTCGTTAATGCATTGATTTATCCACGTGAAAAGTTGAGAATAAACAAGTGTGAAAGGTGTTTTGAAGGTGTTTTGTGTTTGATACTTTGAGAGGGTCATCCCTAGATTCTTTCGTTAGGGTATCTTTACCTGTCCGCCAAAAAGCACCCAGCAGCGAGGAACTGTCGATCCCGCAAGCATCGGGGCTCTTTCCTACGCCCACTCGCGCTGGGTTTGGTCCAAGCTTTTCCCGATGCTGGTTTCTTGAGTTTTAAGCTTGGTTTATTTCTACGTTTTCCCAAGCAGGCTTTTTGCTCGGCATCATTTTGTTGTTTCTAGTTTCCTCATTTCTTGCTTCCTCATACATGCTTGCAGTAACGGGTTTACAGGGCTGACTGGGAGCGGACGAGTGTGGAATTTCACTGCAATTGCCATCTCTAGCTTTCCCGGCCACATCAAAACTTGAATTTACAAACTTTGCAAGGTAGGATAGGTGCGGATGCCCTTAGAGCATCATCAATGTGTACATTGCAAATGGGACTCAGAAGTAACCGGTCTTGCATTGCTCCCCGTCCCTTAAGTATGCAATTCTTTTTACCGGCTAGATCCTCCCAATATTGATGAAACTCCCGTTCTTGGGTGGATCACTCTTTGTATGTTGGGTACCCCAAGTGCGGCAAGGGGTTAATTTATAGGGGGCTATTTAGCTCCTTGGGCCAAATAAAAGGGTCTCTATGATTATATAGTTGGGTCAAATGACCAATTCTAGGGCACTCTTTAATTACTTAGAAAGGCTAAGCAATTATTTTTTTCTTAGGCTATCTTCTTTATAATTGAAAATTTTGAATTGTTAAGTAATTTGACAATTTAGGCTTCAGGGGTAAGGGTATGAATGCAATATGCTTTCATAAGTAATTTCAAGACAAAGATAAAATCACTACAAGAAAACTGTGGTCAAATCTACAAAATAGTTGACAAAGATTGTGACCTAATCTACAATATCCTGTAGATTAGGTCACAATCTTTGTCAACTATTTTGTAAATTTGACCATGGTTTTCTTGTAGTGAATCCTTCATGGAAATTTACAACGCAATTAGAAATGCCTCTTTACTCCAAAAATTCAAGTGTAAATCAAATAAGAATCAAAGCATGTGAATGAACTCCATTTACATGTATGAATTGAGAAAACCCTATTGCGCATAAGCCAAATGAAACAAGCTGAAACCTCGAAGGCTAGAACATGCATCCTAACACCAATCAACGAAACCATGACCCAAAAGTGAAGTAGAACCTAACCATTCATCCACATTCATTGCCCTCATTTTTCATCAACCAACACCTAGCACCCTCATTGGAACATCAGATACCCTATATTTACCATAAATATAGTAGGACCATATGATACCCCACGATACTCGCCCCTTAATTACTTGTAAAAAAAAGTAATGAGACATGTTTAAAACCTACCTATATTACTTATACTCAATTTTGACTTTTGAATGAACCCTTTCTTAGTTGTAAATTTTTTATAATTATTATCTCAAAAGAATAAACTCCTCTCTATATTATGCCGCATGTCAAATCTAAAATGCGTTAAATTATCCACCTGGGCTCCTGCTGCAAATTCAAGCACGGTAGTAGAAGATTGTATGTACTTGCAAGTTGTTGTTGGGAAATTGCAAGTTATTGCCAGCTATCACAAGCAATGTGTCACTCCATCGGCAAACGCAATGCACAGTAGAAAAACAGGGAACGGAAAAATGAGACAATATGCTACTCCAAGAGATGGTTTTAACAGGGTCTAGTCCGGCATTTCTGTTCCAGTAGCAATGTTAGAGCCTTAGAAGTCCCTAAACCTCCTGCTAAAGTTGCCCCCACCAAGCAAAATGCAAGCCCATCTCTTTCCAAGTGCACACATTGATGATGCTCTTAGTTGTTCAAAGTGGGGGAAAAACATGATTCCTTTACGCATTCTCTAACATGTTTGGAGGACGAATCTAAAAGGCAATTCTATGAGTTTGCATTAGGAAAGATGACAAAACCCTCTCCATAAAAACGCATCGAATAGCTAGGTCAAAAAGGGCCTTCAATTTGCAATTTGCTATCTTTTTGCTTATTTTAACTAAGCATAAAATGACTTGTTTTTTAAAGAATTTAACAAAGACAAAATAAAACACATTTCATTTTTTTTGTACTTTGGAGAAACTCAAATTTCATCTTGCTTTGCAAAGCATTGATTTGTTGAATGTGCCCATTATTTTGAAGTTTTCTATCCTCTCTCTATTTGCCCATTTCCTCCTATGTTTTTTTACAAAACACATTTTTCTTTGGCACATACAAAAGACTGAAAAATTGATCATTTTAATCTATGGTAACTCCAACCTGTTGTTTTTTTGGGAAAATGTCAAAAATGCCCCTCAATTCTTTCATAATATCAAATATATTTCTATATTATTTGAAATATAAAAAACACCCCTAGTTTTGTATAAGAAAATCAATTATAACCCTAGTTCTCTTAGAAAGCATCTAACACTCTTAGTTTTCTTGTGCCTCTTTATTGAAATTTTTGTAAGTCACATTTGCACCAAAGACATTTTTAAAGAAAAGCATGTTGTTTAGTCAATGTAATGGCTTTGGTCACAATAAGCTTAAATGTAAAAACTCTATATAAATCTTGAAGACCTTGCTTCCAAGATTTGACTTACATTCAACTTGCATCTAATTTCAATAATTTCAAGTTTCATCCCAATATTTACAAAAGAATGCACTAAAGAGGTACAAAAAAACTAAAGATATTAAATGTTTTCAAAGATAACTAGGAATATAATGAATATTCTTACACAAAATCAGGGATATTTTTTATATTTCAAATGATACATGGGGTATGTTTGATATTTTGAAAGACTTGAAGGGCATTTTTTATATGTTCCCTTGTTTTTTATGATGGAGTACCAAACATTAAAAGCAAAGATGGTGTTAAAAGCGAAGGTGACCTAAGTGAACCTAGATTTGTTGGAAAAATTCTACCCTGTCACCGCGTTTGAAATATAGATGCTCAAGCCAAAATGCAAGAGCTTGGACATTGCTAAATTTGGTATTGCATGAAAAAAATTTATGTTCCAATCTTCACCCCAAAAAGACCAAAGTTCCTATGAAGAACAAAATGGATTTGGAACAAGCTTGTACTATTGAAATGTTTGAATTTTTTTCATGAGATTTTTTTATGGGGCAGTACATTTTAGTATTTTTACTAAAATGGATTGTTAGATTTTGTAGGAAGATTTTTTTCCAGTAAAGGCCCAACTGTCCCTTTGGGGGACAAATGGGATTTCAGGCATGTACTTACAACTAAACTATTTTGTGTGATTTTCTGAGACTTTTACAAAAGATGGGGAATTCAAAGATCTGCAAGGGCGTCTAATTTTTTCTTCATTCCGACATTTGTTGAAGAAATTAAAAATATTTTTTTGGAAAACAAGGGAGAGTAGGGAGCCCAATAACTTCTTTAAAAATTGCATGTTTTAAAACAAAACCACACCTACTTCTCATAACTTTCATCTCATCAATCAAAATTGAATGATTCAAAGCTCCCCACGTATATATAAGTCTAAAGAACATATTTCAGATTTTTATTTTAAAGAAATGCAATTTTAAAGAAGGGTTTGGGCTGCACGCCCGCCCTTGTTTTCCAAAAATTCATTTTTAACTACTTCAATAAATGTCAAAATGAAGAAAAAATTAAATGCTTGTATAGAGCTTTGAGATCTCCATCTTTCATAAAAATTTCAAAAAATCACACAAAGTAGTTTAGTTGTAAATACATGCCCAAAATCGCACTTGTCCCCTAGAGGGGCCAACAGTCCTTTAGTGGTTAGACGAGCATATTTTTAATTTATGGTTAAAGAGGTTTTTTTACTAATTTGAATTTTTTGTATATTTTGTATTCTAAATACAAATCTGAATCATAGGTGAAGATTGTCCACTGAATTGGTAGTTTTGGAAGTTAAATTCCGAACAGGCGTAATGACAATTAACCAATTGAAATGTTTAGTTGGTTGCCAAGAAATAGTATAAGTTTGTTTTCTTTGCATAGGATGGGTTCCATTGTTCAATGAACGTACTAGCTCCAATCCAAGTTGGTTGCGTACTTTTTGTTGTTTGGGAGTGTAACCAAGTAGGAGAGGGATCTAAAAATGTGTAACTTGCAAATTATTAAAGGAAACTGAGTAAGCTTTGTTGTGGAGTTTGGGTGATTATATTTGAATAAAGTGTGCAATTTCATTAGTATGTTGTGTGATTTGTGTGTGCTACATTGGGTGTGTGACATAGATGATGTTATTTTGGGAGCATAGAATAGGGGCCTCAAATATCTCAAATAAGGAGTGAACAATGGTCGTGAATGCATGGTCAGTCACTGGTGAATATGCAATTACAACCCCAAGGAGGTTGTCATGGCTTGTTCACAGAGTGACTTGGCTAGGTTATCCACAAATCTTATTGACGTGAACAAACTTGGTGTGGAATGCCATATATGAAACCCCATAATGGTGAGCTTGTGAGCAGTGAACCAAAATTTGGTGAGCACAAATCAATATTGAGCTCAAAGTCAATGAATTTGTTTTTTAAGCATTTTTTTAAAAAGATGAAAGTTTAAAATGCACAATTATAAGGTCCTATGTACAAAGTTATAGGTAAAATTGATTGTTTTGGCATAAAGCTAGTCCCTTTGCTCACACCTCATGGATCCCCACTCACAATATAGCATTTCAATGTGTGGTACAATGCATTGTGAATGTGAACAATTCTAGATAAGAAGTTTTGTTAAGTGTTGGATAGAAATTGGTGATTTGTTGTGTAACTGACTTGGAAGGAATCCTTATAAGGTATGTACACTCATAAGCACCAGTGTCTCCATAACCGTCACCTTTGAAATTTTGGAAAATTTGTGGAAGTGAATAGATGTAATGACAAGGATGTACAACATGTGAACATGAAATCTTAATAGTGGTTATGGGTGCAATGGCAAATTGCTCTTTAAAAATTCACATCTTATTCTCACAATATCCAAAAATTTACATTCAAAAGTGCAAACTCAATATTTTTCTGGTCCCAATAGGATCTTGTAATTTGCTAGCTATTTATTGATACCCATCATGTTTAAAACCCTTGGTTTGACCCTTATGGGTGTACATAACTTACTTGAAATGCATGTGTAAGTGAAGTTGTTTCCAAATTGGAAGTTGTCTAAGTTTGAATGCCATAGCAAGTCCAATTTGTTTAGTGTTTGATTGTGAGTTTTTTTTTTGGTTCTAACCAAAGGCCCAAGCCCCTTTTCCTATGAAAGTCACTGAAAACTACCACTTTGGGGGGAATGAGTATAAAAGTAGGAAATCAAGTTTGTTTTGCAAATCCAACCCTAGGATCTTGCTTTAGACTAAGAGAGGTACTCGTGGGAAAAAAATTAGGTCCTTCTAGCTAGAGAGGAGGGAGATATTTACATCTAAAGTGAAAAAAATTGTTTTTTTTCCGTATTGTCCAAAAAATTCAGAAGCCATTGACCACTCCTGCATGAAAAAAATTGCGCTACACAAAGTTGAGGTTTATTTTTTCCATGTAGAAGACCAAGTTAGGTAAGTGTGGGAGAATTTTCAAATCAATTGGAATTATAAAACACATCAGAAAAAAATAGCAAGTAAGAAGAAGTAGAGAATGAGTCAAATCAATAAATTGTCAAGAATTTAATTATTGAAATGAAAAATGCAAATCCCAATGGTTATAATGTTGTAATAAACAATCTACTTCCTTAGGTTTAGTTTTTTTTCCAAAATATTGAAAATTGTAAAAAAATAAAGGACTTCAAAGTTTGTTTTATAGTAGAGGATCCATAATTGCCCACAAACAAAAACTCCTCATAACTTTCATCTCATCAATTGAAATTGAATGGTTCAAAGCTTCCCACATATAAAAAAATCTAAAGAACCAATTTCAGATTTCTATTTTTAGAAAATACAACATTTTAAGAAATTTTTAGGCTGCCCGGATTGCCCTCCCTCCCCCAGGCAGCAGAAGTTCTTGCATAACTTCTTTCTCAAATTTTAGAATGAGGAAAAAATTAGATGCCCACATAGATCTTTGAATTCCCCATCATCTATAAAAGTTTTAGAAAATCACAAAAAGTAGTTTAGCTATAGGTACATGTCTAAAATCCATTTGTCCCATGGGGGGATAGTTGGGCCTTTAGGGATTAACCCTTACCCCGTGAGCGCCCTAGCTCCCCGTATTGCCTCCCATGATTTCAAAGCCTTGTTTTGAGGGACTTCATCTCACTTTTTAATCTTGCTATAAACTACAATTATGACAGCATTCAAGTTGTCCATTTCAATGGAGTGATGGCAAGGAAAGCCAAATTTTGGGTGAAACACCATACGTGGCGTGGTGGCAAGCATATGGGGCGTGGTGGCAAGCAGCGTTTACAAGCTGTAACCGGTCAATATCCCTTGCAAGCTTCCTTGTGTGAGCTTTATGGTAGCGGGAAAGTTGTTGGCAAGGGTTCAAGCATGTTCTAGACCCTTATTATGGCAACCATCACGGACTCTGCCAGTCATTGTTTTCTGTGCAATAGCAATTTGAAGCTCTAAAACTTGCATTAAAAAAAGTGCAATCTTCAATAATTTACAAGTGTGTGCAATCACATGTAATCTTGTTGCTCACAAAATTTAAGATGAATGAGGGGCTTATAGAATTTTGTAAAAATCATCAAATAGCAACTACCTACCAAAAAATGAGATTTTGTCATCACATGTTGTTTGATCAAATGTTATAATCTCCCATCTCCCACGGTGAATTGTTCCCAAAATTTGCGAGCCTTCTTCTAAGTAGGTGTTCCACTATTTCCAACGGCCACTTTTTGTGGATCATTTGATTGCTTGAGATACAATGCATCAAAGTTGTCTACCTCCAAAAACCCTAATTTTGGTGAAAACGGCTTGGGCACTTAGGGGTTAACCCCTTAAGGCCTAAAGGGACCAAAATCGTCCCTCCTTGTTGGTAATTTGGGATGCCTAAATTTTCTTCATGATTAATTACAATGATTTCTTTTTTAAAGTTTATGTTGAGGTCTTGTTTTAGATATCAGAAATTGGACTTTGAAAATTACTAATTCTCATTTAAATATTTAAGATTTTGTGCAAGGGTGTCCATTGCAAATCTTCACTTTCTAGTGTTGAGAGCTCTTGTAAATGAGCCTAAAGTACACTAGAACTTGGAGAAACAATCACATTAGAAACTTAATTTATAAAATCGTAGAGTAGATTTTAAGAAGCCGTAAGTTGATTGGGGTTACACATGTTGTACTTTACATACTCATTTTTTTTTTGTATCCTCCATTTTAAATTTGAGATGTGAAAAGAGGATCAAAAGACTTCAAATCACTTTCATAGTTATAACAACCTCTTGATCAAATGTTATAATCTTTCAATCCATAAATGATATTGTTGTGTTTTATTTTCCTATGTGATCTCTAACATATCTAGTATGAATTTATATGATTACAATTTTAAAAAATTGATGCAATATATCAAAATGTTGATATTTTGTTCATCCAAGATAGATTATGAGATACTTGGAAAAGTGCATGGGCCCTCGCATGGGCCTTGAGGGGTTAAAGGACCGAGCTACTATAATACATAGTATGTACATTGTTGTATATCTAGCATTTGCTACCAACAAAAAGTTTTAATTTGAGATCTTGACTACTTCACTAGAACAACATTGATCTATATTCTAACTTCTTTGTTGATCTCAAATGTAATAAAGGTGTGGATGCACTCCAAATATAAGAAAAATACCATGTATTATATTGATTGTAAAAGGCTGCTTGATTTTTCAAAAGTTAAGGCATGTGCGTGATTGTTTGTCAATGAATTTTAAAGGAGAAAGAATTAGTGTGTGCACGATTGAGCATGAGTATTCCCAAATTAAGTGAAAAGTTCTAGAGTTAATAACGTGAATCTAATCAATATGAAGTTGCATGTTATATATGAAGTGTATCTTGACATTGTATTGGTATACACTCCATATATAATATGGAGCTCCACATTGATGTAAATTCATGTTTGAGGTTTGTCAGAGTACAATGGAAACGATGCTCTAACTCTAAAGGGGAGGAAAGTTGAGAGAAAATTAATTCTCAAACAATGGGAACAAAATAAAAAGGTAGAATTTATATGTCGAGTGAGAGATATTGAATGGCGTGACAGAGCATCATTAATTTGGCACTCTAAACAACTCATCATATATCTTACTAATTTTTTTGGTATAAAATTAGAAATTGTGATAACTCTAACTATAAGTACATTAAAAAAGACCTTTAAACAAAACAATAAGGTAGGAGCACCCATAAACGTCAAACTAAGGGTTTTGAACAACATGGCTATTAATAAACAACTAGCAAATTATAAGATCTTATTAGGAACACACAAAAAATGAGTTTGCACTTTCAAATGTATTATTTGGATATTGTGAGAGTAAGTTGTGAATTTTTAAAGAGCAATCTGCCATTGCACCTATAACTACTTTTAAGATTTCATGTTCACGTGTTGTATATCCTTGTCATTAAGGTAGGCGCAACCATAAGCGTAGAAATAAGGGTTTTGGAGTAGGTAAAACAATTGACTAACTTTGAAAAAGAGACTGCAAGCTAGGAAATGGAAACCAAAAATATTGGCATCAATTTCAAGGTTCCAACTGCAAGCATTTGTTCACAAAGATTTTCAAAGTCCAAAATCACTGAAATTGTAAGAACCATGTATAAGAGATGCTAAAACAAGGCTTATTGGTTCTTAGATAGTGAGATGGGTACTCAAAACCTCATGCTAGTCACCCACAACCATCACTTCATCACCCATAACCATCACTCATTCACCCACAACCACCACTCACTCACCCACAACCATCACTCACTCACCCATAACCATTTGTTTTTTTATTGATTAGCCTTGCCACTGTCAAGTGACGGCCATGGGGACACAACGCTTATGGATGCTGCTACCTTACATGTACTCACTTCCACATATTTTCTTAGATTTTAGAGGTGACAATTATGGGGACACTCACGCTTATGGGTGTTCCTACCTTACATGGAATTGCAAATTGAATAATAAAGATAAAGCCCATTGAAAGCGAGCCAAAAGAGGGCAAATCAAGCTTTAAGGGCAAATTTATGGTAACGGCACATCAAAATTTGGTGTGCATTATCATGAATTTTTGTTAGTGGGCATAATTTGCCAAATGTTCGTCTGTAAGGGTGTGTTATAACGAGTTTATTTATTATCCAATTTGTAGTACCATACTACCATGTATTATCTTCTTTTCTTAAAGAGTTTTTTATGCACTGTCGATGATAGTAATCTCAACTCCTAATTTTACACCAGGGGGAAAATAGTACTCCGTAATATGTATGATGTATAGAGTGCTGGAATGATAACGACCTTAGGGCATCCACAATACACCCAACATAAAGGCCCGGTATATCAATCTTGATGTATTAGTAGCAGATAGTTAACCCTTAAATTCTTAAGTGTCCCCTCGAGGGACAAATGAGATTTTGGGCGCAACCTATAGTCTCAATTTTTTTCCATATTTTTTGAAACATTTTTGGAACATAGGAAAACACATTAGCTTTTGAGGAATTTAGTTTTTATTCCAATCAATGCCCGAGAGCAAAAGTTATGCCCAAATAAGCCCAAATTAATGGAGATCGGGCAGCAATTTTTTTTTACAAAAAGCTAAATTTTTTAAATTCTCATGGTTTATAGTTTTGTCGACACATGAAACTTTGATTCATTCCATTTGGGCTAGTTATGAAAAAATTAAGGACAATCTTGTTTTCTGGGCAATTGAAGCATCTTCTTAAAAAAATAGCTTATGAACTTCATTTTTGAATGCTAATTTCACATTTTTTCAAAAGAAATTGTTGGAAAGGGTGAAGTTTGCTTTTTAGAACAATCTTAGCATTGGGATGATTGCATTTCAATTCCATTACAGGGTTATTAATAATTGAAGTTTTTGTTCAATCTCAGACCTTCTTCTATCTAATATTTTTATTAAGAATGGAAATTAAGTATTTTTTGTTTTGGTATTTTTCTAAAGATTCTCAACCCAATTTTCCACCATAAAAAAATAGACCTTAACACTCTGTGGTGCAAAAAATTTAAGTTAAAAAAGTTCAAAGTTAAATAATCTACTCATGCAAGGTGCAAAAAAGTTTTTTTTTTTTTTTACACTTTAAACGCAAATACCTTGCAATCTGGGAGGTCAAATTTTTTGAATTTTTTTCTTCACATTTTTATACTAGTCTAGTACAAGATCCTATGGCTAGATTTGAAAATGGACCAATTTTCAAACTTTTTAACTCTTTGCAATAGAAATGACAATTTTGAGTGTCTTTTGACAAAATAATGGCCGTAGGGATTCAGGGGTTAATCACAAAATACATATATATAATTTGAAGGGCATAAAATTTTTCATTTCAAAATTTCAATAAATTTTTGGTTTAGACATTGCATGATTTAGATACATCACATCAAATGTTAACTAACTTCCAACCTCTCCAAATCAAACCTAAATAAAGAAATTTTATTAAAGTGAACAATAATTTTACCCCTTTACTCATATTTCCTTATTTAGGTTTGATTTGAAAAGGCCTCTAATTTTTGTGGAAGTTCTGATGTATCTAAATCATGCAATGTCCAAACCAAAATTTTATTGCATTCTTAAAATGAAAATTTTCATGCCCTTCAAATCATATATTTTTTGTGTGATGAACTATTTGCTATTAATAGATCAGATTTTGTATACCGGGCCAATTTGTCAGGTGGATTGCTCAAGGATGACCTTCGTGGAAAAGAATGAATTGATCGGTATTTTAAGAGAGATCATTTAGAAAATGAAGAAGCAGGAATCAAAGTCAAGATGTAGCTGAGTTGAAGCGTTGTGTTGATAGAAGATTGTGGCTAACTTAGTATTAAGATAGTGTGCTTTAAATTGGTGCTGTGCTCTAAAAGGGTGCATTTTTAGGAATGGTTAACATTGTTCCTTCAAATATCTATTACTGTCATTGATGATTTAGGTGGGATTAGCAAACTAGGTTAACTTGCTAAGCACACTTAACTCATCAATGATAGTAATAGATATTTGAAAGAACAATGTTAGCTATTTCTAGAAGTGCATTGTTTTAGAGCATTGCACCAATTTAGAGCACGCTACCTTAGCCCCTAGCTGGAAACATTGAAGCTAATAGTGGATGTCAAACTTTTGATTTCTAGATAAATTTGTGATAAATTTCACCCACAATTATTAGGTGGTTGTTTGTACAATAATCCACAAAGTTGTCATGCTTTACAAAATTTCACAAGCTGCTTGATAATTGTAATCGCTTTTTTCGCATGATTCAATCCTTCTCCTTTTTTCTCTGCCATCATCTTGCTCTCCAACCCACAGACAATCTTGCCCTACTTGTCACAACACAGTGTGCTCATTAGGTCAAGGAGGCACTTCCCTACGAGCTTGTTCACAAGCAGTTGTCAAACAAGGTCACCTTGATAGAAGTGAGGGACTCCTACGAGGTCACCTCATAACTTTCTGTAAAATAAGGCCATAACTTATTTGAGTTATGTAGCACCTTGGGAGGTGCATGGTAGAGTTATTTGATGTGATAAGTTGCAAAAGCTATTGAGTTATGGGGTGAAGTCACTTGGAGTTATTGGGTGAAAACACCAAGGTTTGACACCCCTAATGGAGCAAAAGACTAATGGTATGTTCACAGTTGGTATTAGGAGGGATATTAGCAATATGAATGCAGTCAAAGGTGTGTCCAAATGCATTGCTACTAACTTACCTCTCTTAACACCAAGTGTGAACATATCTTAACCCTTAAAGCCCAAGGGCCTTTATTTTGTCAAAAGACACTCAAAATTGCTATTTCTATTGCAAAGAGAAACAAAAGTTTGAAAATTGGTCTCAGACCAAGGGATTTGAGCCCAAGAAAGGGCCCCTTCCCCAAAACCATGGAAGCTTTGAGTCCATCATGGGCACATTGCCACATGCGCAATCTGACATGGTCGAAGTCTAACCATGTCAGATAATCTAATTTTAGAAAGAAAAAAATCTTATTTTTTTAAGATTTTTTGTTTTTGTTTTTGTTTTTAATTTTTTTAAATTAATTTTTCTAACAACCAGCAAGGGTAGGTTCCGAGCATTAGGAACAGCCAAAACTCATAGCCTCACTCACAGCCCTTTGGAGGGTTGAATTTCTTCTTAATAATTTGTATATCTAACCATAAGATCTTGTACAATGGGGGGGGACAAAAAGATTGGGAAATGGAGAGTTGGGCAACAATCTTTATAATTGGTTAGGTTTTGTAGGATTCCTACTAGTTAAAAAACTTGTGAACTTAGCAGTGTTAAGTTTGAGAATTTTAGCTTTTTAGTGGTGGTTTTACCTACTTGAGCTAAACGTAAAAGTCATATTTGGGATCATTGAAGTTAGGTGTTGGACTAAAATATCCCAATCTTTTTTTCCCCCCATTGTACAGTGGTGCCTCAATAAGATGAAGGTATTTGGACAGCATATTCATTTCGTGTAAGGATAGCATTCATTGTAACCAAACACATCTTTTGTAGCTCCCCAACCACTAGGGATAGTCATCTCCTTCATCTTAGCTAAGCATTTTTTCTTATCAAGGTTCATCTTAAAGAGGCACTACTGTACAAGACTAGTATAAGAATGTGGAAAAAAAAATCAAAGACTTTGACCGCACATATTACAAGATATTTGTGTGTATTAAAACACTTTTTTGCATCTTGCATGATTAGATTATTTGACTTTGAACTTTTTTTACTTAATTTTTTTGCACCACAAAGTTTGAAATTTTATTTTTGTATGGTGGAAAATTGGGTTGAGAATCTTTGGAAAAATACCAAAACAAAAAATACTTAATTTTCATTCTTAATAAAAACATTAGATAAAAGAAGGTTTGAGATTGAACAAAAACTTAAATTGTTAATAACCCTGCAATGGAATTGAAATGCAATCATCCCAATGCTAAGATTGTTCTAGAAAGCAAACTTCACCCTTTCCACAAAAAAAAGTTGGAAAAATGTTAAACTTGCATTCAAAAATGAAGTTTATAAGTTATGTTTTCAAGAAGATGCTTGAATTGCCAGTAAAACAAGATTGTCCATAACATTCTCATAACTAGTCCAAATGGAATGAATCAAAGCTATAGATGTAGTTAAACTATAACCTATGAAAAAGAAAATGTAAAAAAAGAAAATTAAATTTTTGTATAAAAAGTTTGCCACCTGATCTCCCCAAATTTGTGCTTATTTGGACATAACTTTTTCTCCCAAGCATAGTTTGGAATAAAAATTAAATTCTCCACAAACTAATGTGTTTTTCTGTTTAAGTTTCAAAACATGAAAACAAAAATTGAGAATGTAGGTACCTGCCCAAAATCCCATTTGTCCCTTGAGGGCTTTAGGGGTTAAGTTGACAAAAGGCTGATGTGATGGAAGTAAGTTAAAGTACAAAGAATTCTCCCAAATTGTTTTTTAAACTAGGTTTTGGGAAGATTTTAGAGCTGTATTTGCCAATGTTTGTCATTTTCCATCTTCAGTTGGTTTTTCCACGTGCTTTACTAGATATTTCTTATGTTTGTACTATAATTAGACACATTTTTGAAATGTTTAGTCTTTTTTAAATCCCATTCCTTCAAAGTTCAACTAATATTTTTTTGGCATTCTCACTAGTTAACAATACAGTAACTACCAATTCTCTTTGAATACTTCCCTATACCAAGGAAGGAAAAAAATGATAGAATTATCCATGTGCATAGTCATCAATATAATACACAAACTTTATTAAATTTCATCCAAAATTTAGCAAATCTGATATTTATTTTGGAGGGGTCTTACAATGTCATCCATTTTCACCTAATTCTATGAGTATTAGGGGTAAAAATGAGGTAAGATTGTGGCGAAAATCTGACTAGAAAAATTTCCCAGCTGCCCTGTACTGGACAGTAAATGCAAAATGGATTCACTGTCACTCACATGACAATAAGGCAAAGTTCAGATAAGTTGAAGCTTAGTTGCCTGGTTTCATCAAAGCAAAACTCAATCAGTCCACTCTCACTCCAAGTGCCATGATGCCATTGGTATCCAAATCAATGGAGCTTCCCCAACACTTGAAGTCTTTGGGTAGCTTCTCCAGGACTCTCCCAGTCCCCTCCCCCCAGGGCCCTAACCCTGGGTGGCCTATATCCTACGCCACTGCAGCATGTCTACATTCCACCCCAAATTTTCTGCATGAAAATCGTCCACCATGGATCCACTTATGGCATCAAGAAGTACATTTTTGTTTTCTTCTCACTCAAGCATAACTTTCCTATGCATGAGACGAACATGAGTGGTCCTCTACATATGAACACCAAATACTGCATTTAGGTTGTCTTATCTTGGAAAGTTACCTCATGACTCATTGTTTGACCACTTGAAGGTGCAAGTAACTCTCAAGATTTTAAAATTTCACATGGTTTACAATAGGGGTAGTCATGGCACTTCAAAGAATGAAAAGAGCATGGAGATTGAGAATCGGCTGAGTGATAGTAGGAGCCAATAGGAGCTCATTCTTCGTGAAGATGCTGTGACACCCCATTTGTGTGTGATGGAGAATGATTTACTTAGAGAAAGACAGCACGGTTAGCGATTGGAGGAGCAAAAAGCAATTCATGAGCGAGGAAAACGAGCAGATCATGGTAAGAAGTTCACACACTAACTCATTCTCTACTCCATTCTTCACCTTTGGAGGAGAAGAACGAGGTTGTGAGAAGTTTCACGCATGAAGCAGAACGCAAGCTCTGGCAGCCACCAACAACAAGACAAGATTGCGTTCTTATTCTCCACTTTTGGAGATAAAAGTGTTGTGACTACCCCTAATGTAGAAGTTGCTTGTTCTTTTTTCCTTAGTGCCATTGCTATTGTCAAGATTTATTTATTGCAAAAAATGTTGCTGCAATAGTAAATACGTATATAATGTAGAATGTCAAGAAACTAGTGGGTCAACCTAAATGCACTGTTTAGTGTAGTTTGTAAGAGAAAAGTAAGATTCCATAGGAGCCTGGTTCACACTATGAACTGCTTTATACTAGGAGTCAAGTTGTTTTGAGTTCACCAAACATGGAGGGCCCATTTGTGGACTTTATGTTGTTACTGGATTTCATTGAATAAAATTACATTTGTTTGTGTATATATTGTGTATACACGTGTGTTGGAATCAATAGGGGTAGTCACACCTTTTTCACCCCATTCTCAATTCTCTAATAATGGGGATGTGGAACTTTCTCCTCAATTTGCAAAGATCTCATTATTTGAAAATTGAGAAGTTGTTTTCTTAAACTCCAAAGCAAAAGAATGTGCATGAAGAAGAAGATTTAGCATGTGAAGTTTTCCCCAAGGTATGTCTCTTTTTCATCTAACTTTTATTGTTTTCACCCTCCTTGTAGTTGGAGACCTTAGTTGAGTGTGTGAGTGCAACTTTGTTTTTTTATGCATCACCATTTTTTAACCACTAAAGGACCAAGCCCCCTTTTCGGGGACAAATGGGATTTTGGGCATGTACCTATGGCTAAACTACTTTGCATGATTTTTTGAAACTTTTATGGAAGATGGGGAATTCAAAGATTTGTGTGGGCATATAATTTTTACCTCATTCCAACATTTATTGAAGAAGTTAAAAATGAATTTATGAGAATTTTAGTTCGGCGGGCAGCCCAAAAACTTCTTTAAAATTTGTATTTTTGAAAAATAAAAATTTGAGGTTAGTTCTTTAGACTTATGTGTATGTAGGAAGCTCTGAATCATTCAATTCTAATTGATGAGATGAAAGTTATGAGAAGTTTTAGTTTGCGGGTAGGTGTGGAGAATCTCAAAACAATGCCTACACGCAAACTAAAACTTCTCATAACTTTCATCTCATCAATTAGAATTGAAAGATTCAAAACTTCCAACATATACATAAGTCTAAAGAACTAACCTCAAATTTTTATTTTTCAAAAATGCAAATTTTAAAGAAGTTTCTAGGCTACCCGCCGAACTAAAATTTTCATAAATTCATTTTTAACTTCTTCAATAAATGTCGGAATGAGGTAAAAATTATATGCCCACACAAATCTTTGAATTCCCCATCTTCCATAAAAGTTTCAAGAAATTCCACAAAGTAGTTTAACCATAAGTACATGCCCAAAATCCCAAAAGTCCCCCGAGGGGACTTTGGTCCTTTAGGGGTTAGGGAACTCATTCTCCATTCTTCACCACCCACAAAAGGAGAATAGCACCTTCTTCATGGAGAAGCTTTTGTAGTGAGTCCTATTTCCACTTTGCAACTTCTCATTCTTTATAAAAGTTTCATTCTTGTGTAACTACCCCTAATGTCGAAGAATTGAATTGAGATCTCAATAGCACTACTTGATGTCTTTCTCAATTCCTTCACCTTTAAAAATCTTAAGGCTTGTAGTTGTGACCTCAAATTGTTGGCCCTAAGAACTATACACACGAGAAATTTGAACTCTTATTTCAATGAATCTTGAGGTCGTTATTGAGGCTATGTATATCAAAATGTTGGTTCAAATAGCCACAAGGTTTGATGACCGTGACTCCTAGTCTAAAGTAGCCCTATGCACCCCCTGCCAGCTCCTACTTCTCACCTCTACAGCTTCTATTTTTGTTGAGCAAAATGGGTAAAGGTTTGGATCCAAAGCTTCCAAAAGATATACAATTTGAATTTTGGTACGTTACACAACTCAAACTTCCTCGAGCTGTACCATGGGTTTCTCATGACTACTTGCATACCACTCCAGCCAGCTGCAATCAAGGAGAGCAATTTACGCACAATTGCAATGTATGATGTGCCAAGCAATGGCTTCCATGAAAAGGATACCACCTCAATGCATGTGGCAACTTCACAATCAACCCCACTAAGTACAGGCACTGCAGCTTTTAACACATTCACATTCATTGGATGGAGCCAGACTTGGTCACATTAAGGTAGGCGCACCCATAAGCGTGGAAATAAGGGTTTTGGAGTAGGTAAAACAATTGATTAATTTTGAAAAAAAATAATGTAAATTAGGAAATGGAAACCAAAAATATTGGCATCAATTTCAAAGTTTCAAATGTAAGCATTTGTTCACAAAAAAATTTCAGAGTCCAAAATCACTGAAATTGTAAGAACCATGTGTAAGAGATGCTAATCACAAGGCTTGTTGGTCTTAAATAGTGAGATGGGTACTCAAAACCTCATGCTAGTCACCCACAACCATCACTTCATCACCCATAACCATCACTCATTCACCCATAACCATTTTTTTTTTTTATTAATTAGCCCTTCCACTATTAGGTGACGGGCATGGAGACGCAACGCTTATGGATGCTGCTACCTTACAAGCTCATTTGAAGTGGACGTGGTCTGTGATGGATTCCAATGGCCATTAAGCTTAACCCTTAGTATGTCTGCAATATTTTTTTTTTGCTTCTTGTCATAAATGATGTCATTTTGTTTCTTGCCATAAAAGGTGTCATTTTGCATCTTGTCTAGGTGTCATTTAGCTTCTTGCCATAAAAGGTGTCATTTTGCATCTTGTTTAGGTGCCATTTTGCTTCTTGTCATAAACGGTGTCATTTTGCTTTTTGCTCTAAAAGCTTAGTTTGAATACAAAGATTTGCATAAAAGGTTCAAAAACTCTAATTGATGCAAAAAAAAAAGAGTTTGTAGTAATAAGATTTGCTTTGCACAAATTATGTGATATACTTTTTCAATTTCTTTTGAACATTGTTGTATAAGTAAAGGAAATTCTTTAAAGTTCAAAAATGCCCAAAATGCATGAAAATGGTTTACAAAGTGACTTTGGCAACCCTAAATAGCTAATTCTACTAAAGGGTACATTGCTACAGGCAGCTAGATGTCCAACCACCAATCTTTGAGAACTCTTGGTCACCATCTCCATCTAAATACACAAACCTTGCCCATTGGAGCATGTATTTCTCTCTAGAGTACATGAAAGGCTCTTTTGTGAAAGCCACTACATCTTCATGTGTGTTTGAAATTTAAAAAATCACCAACCCAAAAAACCAAACTATCATGCAGATTAGGTTTGTGACTTCTTGAGAATCTCGTGGATAAAACTCATTGCATTAGTGTTTTTCAGAAGTAACCCCTATAAAGCTTGGCATACTGCACTCACGTATTTGTGGCCATTGTGGAAATGCTCAGATTTAAGTACTGATAAAGATAGAAGAAAAAAATTGCCTGTATTTTGGAAATTAATCAAAATATTTATTTCCTTGATACATGACTATATCAAGATTTCTAAATTTTAGGTATCCTAAATTCAAATATTAAAATTTGATGTTATTTTTGCCAAGTGAAGATAGCTCTTTTTTTTTGGCCAGAAATGTGAGTGTGCAATATCCCAATTCTCAACGCTTAGGGTATGGTTGATCAACGTTCTCACTACCAATTAATCCCTGAATGCCCACGGCATCCAATTTGGGTGTTTACAAAACTTTGAAGATGAATAAAACCTGATCAAATCACTATTTTTCATTTTTTTTCCAATGCGAGTTTGTTTTGAAGTCTATTTTCAACACCAAAAATCTAATTTTGGAAATGAATGTTGATTATTTTTCTACTCAAGATTTTGTAAAAGGGTGTCCATTGCAATCTTAAGTTTTTTTGTGTTTGAAGATCTTGAAAATGAGCCTCAAATACATTAGAGCTTGGAGAAAAAACTTGCATTAGAATCCCATTTAAAATATATATAGGAGTAGGTTTTGAAAGCCGTAAATTGATTAAAGTTAGACATGTAATGACCTTAACGCCTCACCACCCAAGGGGCCCAAATTGGGCTTCTCTGAATTATCCAAGGTTGTGCAACCTTTCTACAAGATTTTTTTTTTAGTGATTATTATTATTTTTAAACTTTTATTGAAGTCTAGTTTCAACATCATGAGTTTGATTTTGAAAATGAATTAAAGTGATTCGTCTATTCTAGATTTTGTGCAAGGGTGTCCATTGCAAATCTTCACTTTCTAGTGATGAAGGCTCTTGGAAATGAGGCTCAAGTACACTAGAACTTGGACAAAAAATCACATTAAAATTCAATTTAAAAAATTGTAGAATAGATTTTGAGAAGCTGTAAATTGATTGGGGTTATGCATATTATACTTTACATACTTATATTTTTTTGGTACCCTCAATTTTAGGTTTGAGATGCAAAAAGAGGATTGAAAGGCTTCAAATCACTTTTGCAGTTTTAACACCCTTATCATCAAACATTATAATCTTTCAATCCATAAATGATATTGTTGTGATTTCTTTTCTTATGTGATCTATAACATGTCTAATTTAAATTTATACGGTTGCACTTCAAAGACATTTGATAAGATTGATCAAAATGTAAGCATTTTGTTCACTTTCAAGCAAATTTTGAGATACTCCAAACTACCATGGGCGGTGAGGGGTTAAACCCAATACTTTATTGATGACCAAATTTTTAGATTTGCCATAGGTAATGAGGATTGGTAGACTTGAAGTCCCTTTTGCAGTTTTAACACCCTTAGATTCAAACATTATAATCTTTTGAACTATAAATGATATTGTTATATTTTCTTTTTCCATGTAATCTTTAACATGTTTTGTTTAAATTTGTACAGTTACAATTTAAAAAAATTTGATGAAATTTATGAAAAGGTTAGTTGATTGTTCAGTTCCATAAAAATTCCAAGAAGCTCAGCAAGGCCTTGGGCATCTAGGGGTTAATGATGTCTTCACTCTTAGGAGTTACACCTTTTCTTTTCGATTTCTTGACCTTGATTCCTCGTATAAATTCCTTGGGAGTTGGGACTCATTTCAGAAGTTCAACCAATGGGATGAGGAGGCGAGCATTGGGAGTCTGGGACCTTCTGGGTCTTCGAATGGGTCTTTGACTTCTAAAAAGGGGAACCCCTAAGCCCTAAGCCCTAAGCTACGTTAGACGCGAGGATGCTGAATGAATGGAAGGGCAGAAGCGCGAAACAAAAAGCAGGGACAGGAAAAGGTAAAGAAGAGGGGTTTTCATGCACAGGAATATAATTGTAGCCAATGATTATGTGATTTGTGCTAAAAATGTCAGCAAGCGGGGTTTTGTTCATCCTCATCTTGGAATGATTGGTGACCAAGAGCTCCCTCCCCCCGCTCCACCTGCCATGCAATCTTGCGACGTAGCACTGTAGAAACTGTGGCCCAGGAGGAGTGGAGGACTGGTCAACAAATACAAATTCAACGTTATTCAAAACTGGTGTGGAGGGAAAATTTGTAAAGAATCCTCCCAGTCCCCCTGGCTGGTGCCAAATTTAAGCCGAGTTTTTGTCACTAACCCGAATAATTTGTTGCTGCACAATCAATCAGACACTCACAAGTATGCAAAGTTACAGGAATCCTCACCCACGTTTCCTTTCACACTACAGCCAGTTTAGTGCAGGAGGGAGGTGAGGTCATGAGGTGCTCTTTGTCCTCCCAATTTGGATGCATGAATACCCATTCGGATGCAAGGATAGTTATTTAGATGGATAGATGATTGAATAGATGCCGATTTCAATGAATGGGTGGATTCTCATTCTGATGGATGAAGACTAATCTGGATGGATTCCCACTCTGATGGATGAATGAATTGATGGATGTTGATTTCAACGGATGGATAGATTCCCATTCTGATGGATGAAGACCAATCTAGATGGATGAATGGGTGGATGGATAAATGGCTGGGTGGATGAAAGGATGGATGGATGCTGATTTCAAGGGATGGATGGATTCCCATATTGATGGATAATGACCAATTTGGATGAGTAAAGAGCAATTTGGATGGACGAAGATTCTCTTGGGTCCTTGGAGGTAGTTTGATACATTGGGTGAAGAGGAGCTTTAGGATATCTGGGGTCAACAAATAACGTAACTACATTGAGAGCACCAGTTTTGGTTTTCTCTACAGTAAGATGTTTTGTTTTACGTTGTAGAAAAGTTAGCAGTTTGTCTTTCAATGTTTTTGTTTGCCATTATTTTCGGGAAATATTTTCCTTCAACCCCTAAATGCCCAAGCGACCAGATTTGGGTCGTGAGGATACTTTGAAGATGAATAAAACCTTATCAAGTCATTATCTTCAATATTTATTTTCAATATAAATTTTTTTTGAAGTCTACTTTCAACATCAAAAATTCAATTTTGAAAATAAAAGTTGATGATTTTTCTACTTGAGATTTTGTACAAGGGTGTCCATTGCAATCTTGAGTTTTCTAATGTTAGAAGATCTTGAAAACGAGTCTTAAATACACTAGAGCTTGGAGAAAAATCCACATTAAAAATCCATTTAAAAATAATGTAGGAGTAGATTTTCAAAACCATAAATTGATTTGAGTTAAACATGTAATGACCTTAAACCTCATAATTTTATGGTGACCAACTTTTTAGATTTGACATGTGAAACGAGGATTGGAAGACTTTAAGTCACTTTTGCAATTTTAATACCCTCATGTTCAAACATTATAATCTTTCAAACTATAAATGATATTGTTGTGTTTTCTTTTTACACATAATCTCTAACATGTTTAGCTTAAATTTGTGCAATTACAATTGAAAAACACTTGATGGAATTCATGAAGAGGTTGATTGATTGATCAATTTCATGGAAAGTCCAAGAAGCTCAGATAGGGCTTGGGCATTTAGGGGTTAACCCCTCAAAGCCCACTTGTCCCTTTGAGGGACAAAATGGATTTTGGGCAACTCACTATAAGTGGAATTTTTATCTTTTTTCTTTGAAACTTTCACACATGATATGCCCAAGGAATAGCTCTAAGGTTCAAGAATTTTCATAACTTTTGACTGCATGGTTTATAGGTTATTACATAATATGTTGTTTTTTTAAAACTTTGGGCAGCTTGGGCACCTAAAAAAACTTCTATAAAAATTACAGTTTTTTATTTTATTTTTTGTAAATTGATTCTTTAGAGTTGTTTACGTGGGAAGCCTTGAATCATTTGATTTCAATTGATGAGATGAAAGTTATGAGAAGTTTTAGTTTGCAAGTAGGTATGGTTTTGAGAGACTCCACATCTACCCACAAACAAAAACTTCTCATAACTTTCATTTCATTAATCAAAATTGAATGATTCAAAGCTTCCCACGTACATATAAGTCTAAAGAACCAATTTCAAAAAACAAAAAACAAAAAAATGTAATTTTTATAGAAATTTTTTTTAGGTGCCCAAACTGCCCAGAGTTCCAAAATATATATATATATATATATATATATATATATATCATGGAGTAACTTTTGAACCATGTAGTTAAAGGTTATGAAAATTGTTGGACCTTAAAGTTACTCCTTGGGCACATCATGTGTGAAAATTTCAAAGAAAGAATAAGAAACATCCACTTGTAGTGAGCTACCCAAAATTGCTATGTTGCCAAAAAAATCACTGCTTGAGCCTATAGGGGTTAAGAAGCTTGATGTTTGCCTATGCTATATCACCAATTAACCCCTAAATGCCCACGATATCAAATTTTAGTGTTAAAAACACCCAAATTGGGTGCCGTGCGCATTTAGGGGTTAAAGCACCTAGTGCTCCAAATACAAGCTTTATCGTACATACAATGTATAAATTGTAATTTGTCTAGAAGTTTTCATGAGTTCAAAGTTGGTTTATTGTAATTTGTCTAGAAGTTTTCCTGAGTTCAAAGTTGGTTTGTTTAGGACTTCATGTGTTGGGAAATGGATCATAGCAGAAGTAGCAAGAGATTTTCTTACATGCATTAGTTTTTAATGCATAATGAGAATATGTTTCATGGGGTTTTAACAGATACAATTTTTGTCTTCCTGGTGTGAGTCAAATCATCATGTCGATTAGCCTTGTTGGCTTTGTGGATGTCCTTGTACGTGATTTTTAGTCCCACCATTTTCAAGAACTTGATTAGAATTCCTTTGACTGTAGTCATGGTGAGATGTCCTTGCGGCTACTATACATGTGATGTAATCATAGTCGCATGTATGTTGTCTCTTCAAATTGGTTTTGGGTTAGCTCATCAAATTGTTTTTGGGTTAGCTCATCAAATTGTTTTTGGGTTAGCTCATCAAATTGTTTTTGGGTTAGCTCATCAAATTGTTTTTGGGTTAGCTCATCAAATTGTTTTCTAAGTTTTCTATTGTGATACTTAGGGTGGTAATGAAGAGGCTTGTGAGACAAAGAATTTGATGATTAATCCCCGAAGGACCCTTGGGCTCTACAGATACGGTACCAAGTACCAAATACAGTAGTAATCAGTATTCAGAAGTTTGAATAAGCTAGAAATTAAGTGTTACAATCATACATATTGAAGGGTCATACGATGGTGGGTGCATGATTTTTTTTTGGAAAGCCCTCAAAGCAGATCAAATACGGTTATATATACGGCCGTACATACGGCCAAAGATGGCCGATAGGCTGTTTAGGGGTTAAATGTAAAAACATGACCATCATACTAAAATGTGAGAAGCCATTAAGTCCTCAAGAACAGTGTTTTTTGACATTTTAGAGGTCACTACAAATGGGTTTTGCTTTTTTTTTTTTTTTTTTTTTTCACACTTGAAGTACCCAAAGAGTAGCTATAAGGTTCAACAATTTTCATAACTTTTGATTGCATGGTTCAAAAGTTATTGCATGGTCAATTGTTTTCTTTGTTTGTCAAGGTAGCTTGGGCAGCTCAAAAACTTCTTTAAAAATTACATTTCAAGTTTGTTTGTTTTTAAATTGGTTCTTTAGATCTATATATAGGTAAGAAGCTTTGAATCATTCAATTTCCATTGATGAAATGAAAGTTATGAGAAATTTTAACTTCCGGGTAGGTATGGTTTTGAGAGACTCCACACTTACCCGAAAGCTAAAATTTCTCATAACTTTCATCTCATCAATGGAAATTGAATGATTCAAAGCTTCTTACCTATATATAGATCTAAAGAACCAATTTAAAAAACAAACAAACTTGAAATGTAATTTTTAAAGAAGTTTTTGAGCTGCCCAAGCTGTCCTGACAAGCTAAGAAAACAATTGACCATGCAATAACTTTTGAACCATGAAATCAAAAGTTATGAAGATTGTTGAACCTTATAGCTACTCCTTGGGTACTTCAAGTGTGAAATAAATAAAAAAACAAATGCAAACCGATTTGTAGTGATCTGCCCAAAGTTGCTAGAATGCCAATAAAAATGCAACTTGAGCTTTGAGGGGTGAAAGAACACATTGCAATCTCAAGTCAATGTTTTCACTTATATGAATAATGAAAAGTTTGCACCTAGCATTTGCCACTTACAATGTATTCTAACTCTTCAAGCCCTACATTGATTGAGGCTATGCATGTCCTTTAGGATGCAATTTATGTTGGATTCCATGTAATTTTGAGTTGACATTTATTTTGTTACCATCTACATGTTTAGTTCTTTTTACAACAACCCAAGGTGTGGTTCAAAAGTTAGGCCTCAATATGTTTATTTATGTTATTGATATAAAAAATAGAGGCAATTCAAGGAGCCATTATTTTAGATCTAATTGGTCTAATTTTTTCATACATAAGAAACATAGTTTCAAGAGTTACAAAACATGCAAGCATATGAATTGAACTTACAATCCTTTGAAGAAAATTTTCCACTTTCAAGCATTTTTCTGAAACAAAACCCTGCAATTTCATAAGCTAACCAAAGGTATTGGTTTATTTTTTTAATATTCATGAAAAAACTATAGACCAAGCGGTCATAACCCTTGTCACAAAGTTTGATGTATGAATGCATGGAAAGATGAAAGATGTGATGACAATTGTGTGTCATGACTTTTGACATTACTTTTGATGAATGAATGCATGGATGGGTGAAATAATTCAAGATGAAATGTGAACTAATGAATAAGCAAAAATTGCAAAGAGATACAGATTTTCAAATGGTGAACTTGTGCATTGGAGTTTAAATAAACTCTACTTGGATGACAATTGCACTAAAGTAAACGGATATGGATGGATTTGTGCACTAGAGTTAGACAACTTCACTTGGATAATAAGTGTATTGGGAGTGCATTAAATTTACATAGTTCCAAGATAAAAATAAGGTGTTGGAACTTAGAATTAGAGTACTCCAAGTAGAAGAAGAGGGGGCTATAATTTCTTGTTGCTTGAAGCACTTTGAAGGGCTAGAATTATGAGTACAATGCATGGGCTTCAGAAACTACCAAAAAATGAGTGTTGTTTATGACACTTTTTTTCACCAAGTTTTGACATTAAATTTTCAAAAATTAATTGCAAAAAATCTCATTCTTTTGACAACATAGTGTCAAAAAACCAATAAAAAAATCCAACAACCTTGATATGGCAAACATCATGTCTAAAGAGGTGTGAAAAGAAGTATAAAAAAAGGTATTGAAGAAAAGTGTCAAGAAAAGTAATGAAAGAATGTTGAAAATATTGCAAAAAACAATTGAGCAAATACTATAAAAAACCTGTATGTATGTATGTATATGTATATATGTATATATATATATATATATATATAATGTTTGCTATATAGAGTGCTACTAATTCATCATGTGGGGTTGCTGAACTTCCAAAAGAGATTCAATGAATTTTCATGGAAAGACAGAGTAAATTAAATCAAAACAACATTGTTTTAGGTTATTTGGACACTTTGTAATTTGTAATAGGTTTTCAAAATTGCCAACTTCTTCTAACAATCTTTTGACGACACAAATATTTGACGTTTTATATTACATACTTTTTGACATCACTGTGTCAAACATTGTCTCAACATGATTTTCTGATATGTTAGTGTCAAAATTTGTGTTAAAAATGGTTTGACACTATTTGTAACACTTTGGTATCAAAATGTAAGTTGATATATATTTTGATACTTTACAGTAAATAATGCATGAATTCTTGATTTTTGAAATTTTAATATTGTAAATAGTGAAAGGAAAGAATATAACTAGTTTAGATTTTTTTTAAACAACACCCTTAGTCCCTAAATGCCCAAGGTCTTGCTAAGCTTCTTGGAATTTTTATGGAATTGAACAATCAACCAACCTTTCCATAAATCTCATCAAGTTCTTTTAAATTGTAACTGTACAAATTCAAACAAAACATGTTAGAGATTACATGGAAAAAGAAAACACAACAATATCATTTATTATTCAAAAGATTATAATGTTTGGATCTAAGGGTGTTAAAACTGCAAAAGTGACTTCAAGTCTACCAATCCTCATTGTTTATGGCAAATCTAAAAATTTGATCACCAAAATAAGTATTAGGTTTAAGGTATTACATGTCTAACTTGAATCAATTTACGTCTTTCAAAATCTACTCCTGTATCTATTTTAAACATAATTCTAATGCCGATTTTGCTCCAAGCACTAGTGTATTTGAGGCTCATTTTCAAGATCTTCCAACATTAGAAAACCCAAGATTTCAGTGGACAACTTTGTACAAAATCTTGAGTAGAAAAATTATCAACTTTCATTTTCAAAATCAGGTTTTTAATGTTGAAAATAGACATAAAAACAAACTTGTATTGAATTTTGATTACTACAAATAGTGATTTGATAAGGTTTTATTCATCTTCAAAGTTTTGTAAATATCCAAATTAGGTGCCTTGGACATTTTGGGGTTAAGTGAACAATGAATGAACAATGAATGATTTCAAATGCTTTAATGTAGGAGTTCTTTGAAATGGATGAAGTATGTCGAAGTATGCTTTAAAAAAATAAACTAGTTTATCTTTCAACTACCCAACAAGTTTGATCGTTGGGTGATTTGTGATTTTTATTGTGCAAAGATGTGAATGAGTACATGTGGAGATGGATCCATTTAGTAATAGAATGTAACTTTGGGATAATCAACAGCATTGGATGGAATTGAAATCTCAATAACTCTCCTTAGTCTCAATTTTGTTCCTTCCTTTATGAAATTCGCAAGGTTTCTAGGTATGGCTTCAACTTTTTTTTTGCCTCACACACAAAATGACCTGTTCTTGTGCTTTCTGATACAAGAAGTACTTGATGATGTTCTTGCCACATATCTATATTCACAAGTTTCCTTGAAAAAGAATTTTGGTATGTTTAATCCCTAAAGTTCTTTTGTGTTTACATGGTCAAATGCATTAAAATTGACCTCTCTCAAGAAAACAATTAGTGAATCAAATTTTTGAAATTTTTTCAATAATTTAACTGCAAGTTATATTATGTCACTTATTTACATACATCCTCTCAAAAATTCAAACTTTGTGCAGGCATACTTCATTAGATTATAACATTTAAAGTAGGGGCAAAATTTTTTTTGAAGCTTCTCTCTCGGGTGTCATTTTTCAGTTGTTCAAAATGATATCCTCCACTTTCTGAATTTATTGTGCAATTTAACTTTATTGTAGAGCATGAAGTTGGCTATATGCCTCACAAATTTCATGATCACCTGTGGGGTCTTTATTTTGTCAAAGACACTGAAAATTGCCATTTCTATTGCAAAAAGTAAAAAAGTTTAAAAATTGGACCATTTTCAAATCTAGCCATAGGATCTTGTACTAGACTAGTATAAGAATGTGAGAAAAAAATTCCAAAACTTTGACCACCCACACTGCAAGATATTTGAGTTTAAAGTGTAAAAGACAATCATTTTTGCACCTTGCATGACCAAATTATTTGAATTTGAACTTTTCTAACTTCAAATATTTGCACCACAAATTTTTGAGGTTTATTTCTGTATGGTGGAAAATTGAGTTGAGAATCTTTGGAAAAAAATCAAAACAAAAATCACTTAATTTTCATTCTTAAAAAAAACATTAGGTAAAAGAAGATATGAGGTTGAACAAAAACTTAAATTGTTAATAACCCTACAATAGAACTGAAATGCAATAATCCCAATGGTGAGATTGTTCTAGCAAGCAAACTTCACCCATTAGCAAAATTTTGAACCCTCCAGAGGGCCCTTAAAAAACTGTGCCGCACTATATAACGGAGGTGAACAAAATAGTATATATATATATATAAATATATATATATATATATAATAATTATAGTTATAATTATTATTTTTAAACTAAAACCACCGTGGCACATCATATGACACACTGCAGATGTCAGAAATGGCAAATTTTGATAGTCAGAAATGGCAGCTTTTTCTCTATATGCACATCTCCCAAGTGGAGTTAGGGGCCTTCTAGAGGGCTCAAAATTTTGCTAATGCTTTCCAACAATATTTTTGAAAAACTGTTAAACTTACATTCAAAAATGAAGTTTATAAGTTATTTTTTTAAATTGATGCTTGAATTGCCCAAAGAACAAGATTGTCCATAATTTTCTCATAACTAGTCCAAATGGAATGGATCAAAGCTTCAAATGTAGGCAAAGCTATAACCTATGAGAAAAAAAACCAATTTTTTTCTTCAGATTTTTGTAGGTTCTTTTTGCTACCTGATCTTCATAAATTTGTGCTTATTAAGGCATAACTTTTGCTTTTGGGCATAGATTGGAATAAAAATGATATTCCCCAAAAGCTAATTTGATTTTCTATCTTCAAAAAGAGTTTCAAAAAATCAAGATAAAAATTGAGGTTGTAGGTGCTTGTCCAAGATCTCATTTGTTCCCTAAGGGGACACTTAAGGATTTAGGGATTAAAACATAGTGGAAAAAATTAGAAGCAAAAATTGCTTTCTTGAAATTGTCATTACATTAAGAAAACTTCACCAAAGAGATTCTTATAGAAATAAATCTCAATTACAAAATCCGTACATTGCAAACCTAGAATATCATGTGGAGTACTTGCCAAAGTGATTCAAAAAATAAAATAAAGAGTAAGATAGAAGTTATTACATAGCCAAGGAGAGTTGACTGCAAATTTTGCCCATTGACCAAGCCATTGTAAAGTGCTTTTGAACACTATTTGGGCAACGCCCTTCCCCAATCCCTTTGTTTCAATTTTTTTTTGAGGATGCCCGTGTTGACATCTAAATCACATTTGGTACCATATCTCACTCAAAATTTATTCAATTCCACTTTTTTTTGGGAGGTATGCAAGCTTTTCAATATGAGCACATGCACCCTTATTTTCACAATCTTATCTTTTGTATTTACTTGGGAAATGCTTGCCCAAATATCCTAGAAGCCCAAAGTGGGCTTCTTGGTCCTTTAGGGGTTTCAAAAAAAAAAAAATGCATTGGATTAATGCAATTTTTACATGTGACAACTTTTTGAAACATCCTAAATAAGTATTTGTAAGAAACCACACAATTTTTTTTTTGTACATAACACAAGCCACGGGTGTTTTCTTCGTGTATTAGATATAATAATTATACTCCTACAATGCATTTTTCTATTAAATTATACAAAACTTATTACTTAACATGTTGACAAAATGCAGAACTTTGTGTACTACTAGGTTTAATATTTGGAGGTTATGTTCTTCATTAAAGGCACCCCATTTCCTTGAGTGAATAATGTTAATTTGGATCAAGAGTTATTTCATTTCAAGTTTGAGGTAAGCTTAGTAAAACACTTCTACAATAATCCATGTGAACTTTTTTTTTAATACAGAAAGCACACGATTATAAGTCTTAATGATTGCTACTCTACAAAAAGAATTTAATTGTAAACATTGGGAAAATCATAGTTCACAAAAACAACAAATTTTATTATAATAATCTCAAAATAAAGAACTGGATTAGATGATATTATTCCTATATTGATGAACATTTAATTTGATTTTTTTATGGTTGAACTAATCCACTTCGGTTTAGTCTCATGATGCACATGACTTTGTATGTGCAAAAATTTAATTACATCAACTCGTTTTTTTGAGAATGCTGTATCTGATTATTAACATTTGTAAGTTAGGTTTTTTTCAAAAACCCTCTGCAAGTATCTTACGGGACAAACATCCCAAGTATTTTAAACTTCAAAAATACTCCAGTCCAACTCAAAATATTGCCTTTAAAAAGAGCTTGCAAGGAATAGTTAGTGGACACGTTTATAAACAAATTCCTTATACTAAGAAGGTAGTATTTCAAATCCAAAACCAAAAAAAGCTTTTAAGAATCGTTAGAAGCGCATTCCATCTACGATTATTTGAACGAAAAGAAATTAATTGGTTCATAATGTATGTGATAAAAATCAGGTTGAGCAATGACGGATTCGATACAGCAATACAATTTGTAGGCCACAGTTTGTAGCTTTTTATGAAAGTCATCACCAAAAATATTCTTTGGAGTTACTCTTCATAATATTTTGTTTAGCAAAATTTTAAATAACAAAAAAAAAACATTGATTGGCACTTGTACTACACAAGTATTTACCCCTGAGAGTAAAAGAGTCCATTGGGTGGGAAACAAACGTTTTTTCAAATGCCTCCAAAAAAAAAGTTGTATGAAATGGATGAACTCCATTCATACTTACTACAAAAGCAGTTGCTTGTAACTATGTGACTAGTTTGAGCCTTGGGTGCTTCATGAGTTTGTGCAAAGATTATGTCTCAACTCATGTAGGAATGGAAATAAAAACAACTTGCAAAAGTGAAGACTTCATTAATGAAATCCATATTAGGCCATAGTTGTGCTTCAAAAGCTCCAAATATACATGCTTCACCTTGCACTAGGTTAAGGTAGCATGTATCCTCAAAATAATATTAAAAGAAGGGAACTGATATGTGCATAATTGGGGTTTGATATATGCACACCGGGGGTAAAGTTTGTATATTTACCATTAACAAGTTGAATTTGGAAAATCTGAATTTTATTTTGGATTTCAAGATCTTGATTTAGTCTAGAACCACAAAGGAGGTTAAAATTGAACAACTTCTAGTCAAATTGCTTAGCTAAGGAGAAAGTTATTATTTTTACTCTTTTATATAAAAAAAACTAAACTTTTCCACTAGGCGTTGTTCAATTGTAATCTCCTTTGTGGATATAGACTAAATCAAGGTCTCTAAATTCAATTCTGAATTCAAATTTTCCAAATTCAATTTGATGATGGTAAATATCTAAAATCTCCCCGTGTGCATATATCAAACCCATATCAATTTCCTAACATAAAAGAAATACTCCCTCCGTCCCAAAATGATCTTCCTATTACACAAAATGTTATAAATTAAGCTAACAAAGAACCACTTTTCAAAATTTTTGACTTATGAATAGAGTTTGATGTCCTCATATTGTTTTGAAATTTTGGGTTTCAAGTTTGTTTTCAAAACGTGATTTCAAAATACTTGAAATTTGAATTTTTGAGACATTTTTTAAGAGCAGCGGTGGCCACTCACTTGATGGCATGGGATTGGTTAGCATGCCATACTTTTGGACTATGTGCAAATATAGCTAGTTCCCTTCCTCCTACAACAAGAAGATCATTTTGGGACACTAAATAAAGGTCAACAAGAAGATCATTTTGGGACGGAGGGAGTACATTGTTGAAACCCTGGAAATGATGGAAATGCTCGAGACCACTAAAATGTTACTGGAAGTGGAGGAACCAAGTTGAAAGTGAACAAACAGAGCAGCGAGAATAAAGGAGAAGAGATCCAATTAGGGGAAAGGCAAAGAGAACTGGGCGGGGAACCACGCGAAGATTCCGTAATGTCCATGGCGGGAAAATGGTGGTTGGAACTCCAACATCGTCCACTCTTTTCGTTCATTCGGTAACTTATTCGTCCGTCCGTCTTCGTCGTCGTCTTCCCCTGTAATCTCCTCGCGTTCGTTGGGCTTTGTGTCCGAGCCTTCGACGACTGTTGCCGGCTCTTTTCCCTCCTTTTCTCTCTATGCCCGCCATAGCCACTCCCCTTGGCTACCGGCTCGCCTCTGGAGCTTCTACCAGCCAGCGAATTGCGGCGAGATTTCAAGCGTCTTATTGCTCGTGACTCGGTCTGATTTGCGGAGGTTCATCGTCTTGTTCTCATCCTATTCTCTCGATCCGTCCGCTTCCTCCCTTCCCTTCCTTCTCGCTCGCAAGCCTTGGACTTCAAATAAGTAAACTGCAAGGTGCGTGTGTCACGCTTCACATTCATCCTGCCCCTCGCTCATCGTCTTCCTTGTGCGAAATTTTCATTTCATTATTTTCGAAATCGTCGACGATAGTTCCAGAGTTCAATCGAGTCGTAGCTTAGCTTAGCTGCTGGTAGGTGTTTGTTTTGCCTGCAGCGCCTCGTTTCTTTTCTTTAGTAGTTTGTTGCGCGGTAAGCGGCGCCGGTGTTTATGTTCTGGTTTAAGTTAGTTGCTGGATTAGTGGAGGAGTATGGCATTAACTTCTTGTCGGGTTTGATTTGCAAAGGTCCAAGAGCATTGCAAGCGCTATATGTTTTGGCCTCTTTCTTGAAGTCTGGTGGCTCGAAAGAGGCAACCGCTGTGTCAGGTTAGTTAGAATGAATCCTCAGCTTAAAGCATTGAAGTTATTGCTCCATTGAGGTTGCTGCTTCGTCTCTTGATTGTGTTATTTTTGTTTGTTTCTAGATTCGATTCTGTGCTTACGCGAAGCAGTGCCTGCGGCACAATCGAGCCTTGTAGCGAACTTATTGCCTGAGAGGAATGTTGGTGTTTGTTTTAAATTAGTGCGAAGTGCAGAGAAACGAATTCTTGCGGTGCATATCGTCTTCGTTGCACTGAAAAACTTGGTCATCAATATCGCAGATGATGTTCTGTTTCACGTGATCTGTGCGTAACGTACAAGAAGCGGGACGCTAGCTAGATTCTCTTTGTTTGTTCAAAGAGTTCCTCGTTTGAATTGAATTTGGTAGCGAGAAGGCTTGGAGTCTTTGTGTGAAAACGCTTACTATACTCGGACCGGGATCTTTGACTCAAATATATACAGTAACGTTGGAAGGAGTTTAGGCGTAATATTGGGAGCGTTATGGAATACCTGTCGACGTTCAGAGGTCGGTATGTGAAGAAATAATACCTTGAGCCACAAAAGTGTTCGGGAGCTACTCTACTGATGCTACATTGTGAACTATGTCTTGGAATTGTCATCATTTGGCATCTTTAAGTCTTACAATTCTCTCCCTCTCTCAAGTCCTGCCGGCATTGTCCTTCAGAATGCACTCTAGTTCTTTGTCTAGAGGATATTTGTCCGTTTGCTGAATCTTCTTAGTTTCTTTACGGGATAATACGCCTGCTGGCCTCTTGCTGTGCATGCGTAGTTCTTTAACCGCGCTTAACGTAGGCCGTGGAAAGTGACTGCAAGCTCCAATAGTCAGTCTCAAGGAGATTATTAGTCGTTACCCTACTAGTCACTCGAGAGAATGAGGGAAACAACTTTCGGAAGACTTGAAAATATTTTCTACCAAGGTTTCGAAAGCATGTTGAATTATTACTTGACTCGACGGTTTTGTGGATATTCTGATCTTTTTGTTGCTGCAATCTGATTTCATGAGTTTCTCCATCTTAATTTGCTGTTCAAGAGCTGTCAGTTGAAGATGATGAATTGGTGCACACTGGCTGCATATTCCCGGCTGCCACTTGTACAAGAAGATTAAATTTTCGTTGCCAATTCTGCAGTGAACCGTGGAGCCCTAACTTACGTGGTCGTCTTAAGTTGCACGCAACGTAACTGCGTAATGTTCATCTCCTCTAGATAGCGCTATCTGGCTGCAAGTGCAATTTGCGTCCCAGGTGTATATATTGACTCAAGAACTATTTATCTGTCTCAGCCAATCTGATGTATAATCTGCATCCTGACAGGGTCGTACTCGGAAATCCGTATATGAGTGCAACGGATAATGCTACCTCGAATTATGGGAAAGCGGGCGGCTGATTTATTATTATAGTTTCATTGTTATGAGATCTTTCTTTATATATTGAAATTATGCGTGAGGGCCATGTCCTGGAAATGGAGTTTGTACCACCTAATCTCAGAGAGATCAAAGTGCGGTCTCCTAGGCATAGCTCCCTGATGGTGGAGGGTACTAAGCAGGTAGGAAGTAGCCTTCCTCAGATTATCTGCAAACAAGAGCCCGTGGAAGATAGCGTGGAAAATGGTTATGAGACCCCAACTAAATCTAGTATAACTGGGGCTGGAAGTTGGATATCAAATGGCTGCGACATCAAACCAGGGAAGAAAGCCTGGTCACCTGTGTATCTTGAGGGATTGGAGGGTCGCTTCAGGGAGCACTGCGAGGTATGGTTCAATCCTGTGAATTTGTAGTTGTTAACAGTAGATACTACAGATACTTTGGATTTGTACAGTTCTGGTGATTTTCTTGTTCATCCTCTTGTGTTCTTTTAAAAGTCAGCACAGTTAGCCATTTGTTTTAAATATTATAGATAACATGCAACATCATGGGAGACTGAGCTGGATACATTCTACAACTCTGCACTTACTGTTTGGATTTGGATTTGCATCGTGTGACAGGTTGGTCTCTGCTTGGACGAGCAGTCATTGGATCAGGCTTTGCGCTTGTTCAAAGAGAGCAAGTCTTCGCTTATTGCCAATATTGATAGCATAGGAACTGGCTCGGTAAGATGTTTGATCTGTTACAAGATTTGAAGGTTTTTAATTCACTCCTTGTATGGTTTGAGTGGTATTGCATGGTCCATGAATTGCAACAACGCCAAGACAAATTCCTTCCTTACAAGATTGGACTGGTCATAGACATCAATAAAAACGGTTACGATGGATGTAAAAGTCATTAAATATGCACTGGAATAACGAGTGTATTTTCTCCCCAGGTGGAGGAGACGGAACGGCTATGGGGTGCCTGCGTCCTGTACGTCGTTAAAACGTTCAGCTGTGGAGCCACTGCTGACGCGGGAAAACCCACGGGTTATGCTGCAGGTTTTACGTTGTCACAACTTATGCGGCAAACCAAAATCAGGCAGGCATTCTAATCCTGCGAAACCTATACGTGCTGTTGCTGAACAATCATTCTTTTAATCTCTTTTTGTGACATTACCATTATCCGTTGCATCTTATCTTTTACTGTTGGTATGTCAGTGTGGTGGAGTTTTTTAAGGAGCTTCCACATTTTCTTGTGAAAGCTGGACCAATTGTACAGCATATGTATGGCGATGAATGGGAGAAGCGTTTGCAGGTTTGTTAGTAAACATTAGATCGCAAGGTGATAATTGGTGCAAGTTATGTAGGATCTCAAAAGTCTTGGTCGATCACGTTGACGCTGGCCTGCCTTGAATTGAGATTTTGCATGCTGCCGCTTATGTGACCTTAACCGTACACTTTGTGATTGCGCTCAGGTCAAAGAAGTTCAAGCAAATTTTGTTCATTTGGCGGCGCTTTACACGTAAGCTCGCTCTTTTCATTTTCCTGCGTCAATGCATCGTTTCTTTTCAGTTGTGTTATGTTGAGCTTAGTTACTGAAACTCTATGTCTAAATTGGGAAATTCAGGCATTACAAGCGGGTTTATCAGGAGTTTTTCTTATCGCCGGACACCTTTACCAACATTGTCAGCCGCTCCTTATCAGGAGCTAGAGAAGGGAACCATGTATCTATCCATATGCAATTTGGATGGATGCTCTTCCTGACATTGAGGGTGCACATTCTTCAGCAGTACAGCGACTTGGTCACTTGCACCAATGCCCTTTTGGTAGTCATGGTAATTGTCTCTCATTCCGAACATGTGTAATAGCTTGATATACATGCAGTGAATAGGAATGCCTATTCGATCTACACGTGCTACACTTGATGTTATGTTCGTGTTTGGCTCTCGGTTTACGAACCTGCTCGGAAGTCTCTTTGTGGAAGTAAGTGAGCTTTGTTGTTTTAATAGTCCTTTATTCTTGGACAGTAGGTGCGGAGATTTTTCAAAATTCTGACAAGTATGTAGAGACTGTAGCAACTGTGAGTGTCAATGTTCACTATGTAATATGATATCTGATGTCTCAGGTTGTCTTGATTCTACACATGCCACCTGATTTGCGGAAGTTTTCACTTCAAGATCCAGTGAAATTCTGTAAGTTTAATGATAAGGTTTTACCAGCTTTGGATTTCATCATCACTTTAATGTATATCTTTTTATGCGTTACTCTTTAGAACTCCTAATTAATTTTATATCTCCTTGTATCTGGAGTAGTACTACTCATTTCTATTTCAATATTGTTTGGCTTTTTTTTCTAAAAGTTTTAGCGTTCTAATATATCATGGTCTTCTGGTGTGATAGCGAAGAGGAGCCCAGAAGGAGTTGATCTAGTGGCGTCCTTGTGCGCTCTCTATTATGCATCGGATGAAGATGTGCTCCGTCTTCTTGAAAAGGCTAACATCACAGTCAGCAAGTTATTAGGGAAAACTTTGATGGATTCACAGAATCATCAATCTGATGAGAGTTTTTTGGGAATCAAACCAGGTCTGTATTCAACTTTACTTTCAGCACCTTGGTTATTTTTTCCTAAATTTCACCTAAAACCGGTCCAAAGTTTGGCATTAGAGAATTCTGAATATGTTTTTTAGCAATCATCTGTGACGTCTATTGACCACGAGTTTCACAATCAACTTTTGTTTATTTCGCTTTTTTTAAGAGATTGTTTCGTGTGACTTAATTACTACAGCTTATGATCAGTATGGCGTACATGATAGAAATGTAGACAATGGTGAAGGTGTATCGACCTATTTGTGTGCTTAGTTCTAGGCGTTTGAAACTGATCTGGTTGCGAGCAGATGGACTAGCATATATGGATGGGCTTGTGGACAACAAGTTCATTGCATCTAATTTGCGCGTGTTAGAGAAAGACTACGAAAACGCCTATCAGAGCCGAGGGGGGCTTGATGAACGAATGTTCATTAACGGAGATGATAACTTGTTGGGAACATTGCCAAACAGCTCGCCTCGTTTCAATGGTCCCAAGGTATTTTGGTCTAAAATGTTCGTTACGTGTGTTCGAGAGCTGGTGCTTTTTCCTGCATAGTGCATAGTGACAGAACTGTAATTGTGGAACATTTTGTATATTACCTAAGCTTAAATTCTGGATGTTAATTCGTTTATTTCGAGCAGAAACACTTGTTCGTCAATATGTAAGTTTTACAGGTCAATAGTCCTTACTTCTTTTTCTTACATTTTCTTTTGTCCACCAGCGGAAGTATGACATCATGTCATCACCTGTGCGGTTTGGGGCTTTCTCAATGGGAGCATCACCGTCATCACCAGCTGCTTCACCCTGGTCATCCCCGGTTAAACATACAAGCACTCAGGGTTCTTATGGTGCCAAGAGACCCCCATCCACTCCTGTTTCCATCACAATGACAACTGCAAAGTGGTTAAGAACGATGATATCACCCTTGCCTGCAGAGCCGTCTGTAGAGCTGCAGCTGTTTTTCCGCTCATGTGATCGCGACATATCTGCTGATGTCAAGAACAGAACCCGTGTCTTGTTGGAATTGATATTTTCAACTGAGAGGAACGAAAGCTGGCAGAGTGAAGCTGGGCTCATGGATATTATCTGGGCTGAGCAGCGTAGATTGGAAGCTATGAAATTATATTATAAAGTTTTAGGAGCTATGTGTCGCTCTGAAGGACAAAGGCTCCACACCAACAACCTGACTGCACTTCTTTCCAACGAACGTTTTCATAGATGCATGATTACTTGCTCTGCTGAGCTTGTCCTTGCTACTCATAAGACTGTGACAATGGGTTTCCCTGCAGTTTTGGAGCCCGCTGGTATAACTGCTTTTGATTTAAGTAAAGTTATCGAATACTTTGTCAGGCATGAGGATACTTTACCTCGTGAGCTTAAGCGGCATTTGAACACAATAGAGGAAAGGATTCTTGAGAGCATGGCCTGGGAGAAAGGATCGTCCATGTACAACTCGCTTATAGTTGCCAGACCGTCACTGGCAGCAGAGATCAATCGGTTGTGTTTGCTGGCTGAACCAATGCCCGCGTTGGAGAACCTCGGATCACAAGAACGGCTGTCTCCTCCTAGAATTCATGCTATTCTAGGAAATTCGAAATCAGAAGGTCAAGCAGGTACCTACAGTCAACAGTTGCCGCTTTCCATTTCTTCCACGTAGAGTTCAAATGCAATCGAAAACTAATTTTAGAAGTTATGTTTTTTTACGCTGTTTTATTTTTCCCTTGAAAATCCCAAATGCTACGTTGATTCAAGATCTTGAATTATCGTGGGTCTGCTGGGCATCAAGAACTCTTGTGTGCTGGCTGCTGACATTTATGTTTTCACTGAGGACTGGGTTCAGGTAAGATGGCGTGTACATTACCGACACCGTCAAGTATGTCATCACCACCTCGAAATGGAGGATCTTCAACATCAGAAGCAGGTTTCCAGTCACCTGTCAAAGATAGACTTTCAGCATTTTCTGCCTTCAGTTCTCCTATGAGGAATCGTCTTCGAGCTCCACTGCAATCTGCATTCGCCAGGTATAAATCACTGTCACTTAGTACCTCGTGCTTTTTTCTTTAAGATTCATTCAGCAAAATTCTGACGATTACACCCTACATGCATAATTATTTCAGGTTACCCTCACTTGCATACAAACAAAAAGATCAAATTAAAGAAGATATTTGGAAAAGAGTTTGTTCTCAGCAGTTGCAGTCAAACATCCTCCCTTGTGACGTAATTCTGTCATTTTGTTCGTTGCAGCCCACAGAGACCAAGTCCACTTGGTGGGGGAGAGACGTGTGCAGACACGGTTATCAATGTCTTTGTCCAAAAGGTAATTTGCAAGCTTTTCTAAATGCAGCACATGAAACTTCTGCAGTGACCTTTTTCTTTTCTGTTCATGCTAATATCCATGTTGGGCTTGATTGAGACAATTTTATCGAGTTGCAAAGCCCGAGGATCAGTTTACCGATGTTGTCACTGACAGATTGTGAATCTATCGAATTGGTGTATGCTTGTTTGGTCTGTATTATAAATTCATAAATGGAAACTTGACTGAACATACTTTTTGTGAGCAGGCTCTTATGTTGGCAGCAGTAAGGATACGTACCGTATGCGAACGTGTTGGGCAACCACAACAGCTCATTGAACGAGTGTACAAGGTGTTTCAACACGCGTTGCATCATGAAACAAACCTTTTCTTCAACCGGCATATTGATCAACTGGTCCTGTGCACTATTTATGGTGTCTGCAAGGTTGGTCTTTTAGTTAACCCCGTAATTGTTGTATTATGGGCGATCATTAGTAGCTTCACTTTGCCTCATCCACCATTTTTTCTCTCTTCTGAAAGACAGGTTGGTATGATGAATGTTAAGTAGCATATACGTTGTTAAGATGACCTGGCCTTGAGAATAACTCTCTGGGTGATCTTGCAGGTTAGCAAAGTGGATGTGAAATTTCGTGACATCATCCATCATTATCGATCACAACCACAGTCCAAGCTGAATGTTGTCCGGAATGTGTTTATAAATCAGCCTCCTTTGTGTCCTACAGGGGTGTGTATATCTATCCCTTAGTAACCCATTTCTAGTATCTTCAAGATGTTTCCCTTTGGGCTTTCTTACCTAAGGTTTTGCGGTTTTTCAGCTTGGAATACAAAATAGTAATGTGAATCCCGAATCGTAGCTGATCGAGATTTAACATATATCCACGTGTTCTGCTGATTGACTTCATTTACACGTACAGAGAACAGGAGGGCTCGAGTCTGGTGACATAATTAAATTCTACAACGACGTCTTTGTACACGCTACCAAGAAATTCTTGGTACAGCTTGGCTCCAATTTTTCTTCGAGTCCAAGCGGAGCTCCTGGCCTTGAAGGAGACGATGGTAAGATGATCGGGTTGACGATTATTACCGAAGTATTTACAAGCCAAGTTAAACCGTTTTTAAAATGCACATTTGCATCTTCACATCTAATCAGGATTTCTAGAAGGGTTGCACTGATTGTTGCATCATAAACCCTGAAATCCGTTTTAAGCTGTTCTTACAAGCGTGTGTGTGTGTGTGTACAGGTGAGGCTCCAGGTTCACCTGTGGCATCGATTTTCTCAACATTTCCAGACATCTCTCCAAAAAAGGTTTCAGCATTGCACAATGTTTTCGTATCTCCTCTCAGATCAAGCAAGGTATGCAAGGATACTTGTAATCACATCTTCACGAGCTTATGTTGGTCCTGTGAATGAAGAATGGAAATCAAGTTTACAAGTACAGAGGATGACTTGGAGACGATTTTTGTGCCTGCAGGTTGATATGTTAACGTCTCCACGTACTAGGAGTCTATATGCCTGTGTCGGAGAAAGTACCAAAGATTACCAAAGTCCTTCTAAGGACCTTACCGCAATTAATAACCGATTGAACAACAGGTTTGTTGCTAATGGTAAGGACCTCACCTACTCTCATTAGGGTTTGATCACGATCCTTGTGCCACTGTTGAATTCTCAAGGAATTTTTTGTTTTTGAACTATACATATTTTTTCCAAGCTCGGAGGAGATGGCTGATTTATTTTTGACGTTGAAGCGCTGGGATCCTACTTTGCTAAGCGTATATTTTGTCTTGGCAGGTGATTTGGCCGGTTGGACCTTGAAGACGCACCCACAGTGACTTGTTCGGTGTCTTCAGAGGCACTTGGCCCTGCAACAAGAGCTTCTTCCAGACTAGCAGAGAATTCTGACCGAGTTACCAATTCGGAAATAGTGGTTCTAGAACCACCCTACGGAGTGTACTCCTGACAGACATAGATGTAAAACATATTTATAGCAGGCTGCACAAGAAAAGGCCAAGGTATAGGAGAAAGGAAATTTTTTTTCCATTTTTTTTTCTCATTTTTTCTCCCTTGTTTTTAGTGATTCTGCCATCCATTGTTATACCCCCTGTTGCTGCATGCAGGTCCCGGAGCAGAAGAATAGCTGAGGTATAGCCGTTAGTGTGGTTCCTGGCCAGCTCCTGCCGTAAGTAATCCTCTTTGTGCCATATTAGCTTCATAAATGACCAAATCTGTGTACACAAATGAAACCGAGGGTTCCTTGCGTTTCCCTCATGAAATAATGGTCACTCCTCAAGCAGGTGAGATCATGTCATTTTGAACAGTTCACTTTTTCGATGAACGCTCAAGCCTACTTCTAGTGCGATGTAGATATCTTACAGTGTGCATACATGTAGATACAGCTTTTTCAAAACTGACATTGGGCTTTGTTTTGTTGACAGCCTTTTTCTTCATAGGTAGTACGTAGCAACTTTGTTTTGAATGATCATGACGTTCTGTAAATTAGTGTCCTGAGATTGACGTGTTGGTAGCATTAATTGGCTATAAATGGATATGACTGATGTCAGTTTATAAACTTCAGAGGAAAGGTGAGAGACTGATTGACTGATGCAATCCCAATTTTTCTCATGATGATTGCTCATTAATCCTTGTCTAACCAGTCCATGTCACCTCAATCAGACCTCATTGCTCGAACTTATGACAGCTTCAAATCTTCCCGTGCCTCTAAATCTCCTGTCAACGGTAACCAAGTACCCCTGAAGTTTGTCATGTTTTTATGGATACCCTGCTTCTTCACCTCTACTTTTTCAGAAATTTCACAAGTACCCTTGGACCAAAATTTTCAGGTGTTTGTTGTGCATGTGACTTCCTTCTCCCTTTGTGCGCACACTACTTTGTCGTTATGTGTGTGCACAAAGGAAGAAGGGAAGTAACATGCACAACAAAACCAACACCAGAAAATAAATAAATATTTGATCAATGATATTTTTGAGATTTCTAAAAAACAGGGATATCTATGGCAAACTTCAGGGGTACCCATGAATTTTCTCTTAACCCGTAAAGGCCCAAGCCCTTTTTTTCCGTGTACAATGGTAAGAAACATAATAATAATCAGAAATCCAATTGTAAGATCTTATCCTAACTATGCAAGGTACTTGTGGGAAAAAAATCAGCTCATTCTAGATGTATAGGAGTGAGATATTGACATTTGAAGTGAAAAAAAAAGTTTTTTCCCTATTGTCTAAAAATTTCAGGAGCTTTTGTCCACTCCTATATCAAAAAAATTGCTCTATGCAAAATAGAGGTTTTTTTTCCCATGTAAAAGACCAAGTTAGGTATGTGTGCGAGAATTTTCAAATGAATGGGAGGTGTGGATCATACTTTGTAAAATCTTGCAATGCCATAAGGCCATGAAATTGGCATATACACTAGGCAAAATTGGAGAATTTATGTAAAATTCAGAAATTTAAATTACTTTGATCCAAATGGTAAAAACTAAGGAATATTAGTCTACTACAACTTGGGAAAAAAAAAGTCAAAAAACAGATAAACAAAGAGCTCAAAAAAGTAACGCATCAAATTTTACAAGGGGCAAAAGAAATGGAGGTTTGGGAATCCCATACCTACCCACAAACTAAAACTTCTCATAACTTTCATCTCATCAATCAAAATTGAATGATTCAAAGGTTCCCATATGTATAAAAATCGAAAGAACCAATTTCAAATTTTTATTTTAAAAAAATGCAATTTTTTTTTAATTGCCTGCTTCTCCTCTGTTTTTCAATTATTTATGCATAACTTCTTCAATAAATGTCAAAATGTCCACGTAGATTTTTGAATTGCTCATCTTCAATAAAAGTTTCAAAAAATCACATAAAGTAGTTTAGCTGTAGGTACATGCCCAAAACCCTACTTGGCCCTTGAGGGACCACTTGGGCCTTTAGGGGTTAAATTAACCCCTAAAGGACCAAGCCCTTTTTTCTGTCAAAATGATGGAAAATTCCCATTTCTAGGGGATGAGTAAGAAGGTAGGATTTTTTTTCTTTTTTGGGAAATCCAACCGTAGGATCTTGCCTTAGACTAGAAGAGGTATTTGTGGGAAAAAAACCAAGTCATTCTAGATGGAGAGGAGGGAGATATTTACATTTGAAGTGAAAAAAAGGTTTTTTTCCTTGTTGTCCAAAAAAAATTTAGAAGCCTTTGACCACTCTTACATGAAAAAAGTTGCTCTACACAAAGTTGAGGTTTATTTTTTCTTTGCAGAAGACCAAGTTAGGCAATTGTGGGAGAATTTTCAAATAAATTGGAACTATACAACACATGGGAAAAAAAATAGTAAGTAAGAAGTAGAGAATGAGTCAAAACACTAAATTGTTAAAAATTTAATTAATGAAATGAAAAATGCAAATCCCAATGGTCATAATGTTGTAATAAACAATCTACTTCCTTGAGTTTAGTTTTTTTTTCCAAAATATTGAAACTATGGAAAATAAAAGACTTCAAAGTTTATTTTAGAGTAGAGGATCTGTAAATGCCCACAAACTAAAACATCTCATAACTTTCATCTCATTGATTGAAGTTGAACAATTCAAAGCTTCCCACATATAAAAAAATCTAAAGAACCAATTTCAGATTTTTATTTTTTAAAAATACAATTTTTAAAGAAGTTTTTGGGTTGCTCGGATTGCCCTCCCTCTCCTGGGCAATAGAAATTATTGCATAACTTCTTTGTTGAATGTCAAAATGAGGAAAAAATTAGATGCCCACATAGATATTTGAATTCCCCATCTTCCATAAAAGTTTCAAAAAATTACACAAAGTAGTTTAGTTATACGTACATGCCTGAAATCCCAATTGTCCCCCGAAGGGACAATAGTCCTTTAGGGGTTAACACGGGGCTTGAAACATGTAGCTGAGGTTCGATGGCATGTTGTTTTGACAGGGCTTGGTACATGCAACTAAGGTTAGGGTATCTCCACCCCATTTTTGCAACATCAAATGCGACTAGAGAATTCACGAACTTCCACGTGGGCCACTTCATGTATTGGCTCCTCCCTTTTAGGAGCTCTTCTGCTGCGCACTCACGCTACTTTGTTGTTTCTTCTCTCTAGCACTGGGAAAGGAAACGAGCATGAACAAGCCTCAACCTATTTGAGTCCTCCCATGAGTTGTAACGTGCATGCAAAAGCTTGGAGAGTGGCATAGACAAGAGCTTGTAGTGTTGCTCAGAAACTTGGGAAAGACTTTGGCGTGGATGTGGTGAAGCTCAGAAGTTCTCCCTTTACGTGATAATCGCGTTTACATACAGTATGTTGTTGCGTTTGCACTGGAGATGCTCTTAGATGACATGCCATTTTGCAAGAGCGGTGTGGAAAATCTCAGCATTTTTTACGGACTAGGGTGAAGGCAATAATCTGTCCCCTATGTTGGAGTTGGTCAGTTTTGTCCTCCGTGATTCTAGTCTAAATCAGGATCTTTGAATCCAACTGAGATTTTCCACCCTGTCCTTACAACCGCATGAACCCCGGCCGTGTTTGTGGGGGGTTTTTGTGGGGCCATCTGGGAATTCTCAATTTTGAACGACGAGAGGGGGTTAACCCTTAACCCCCTAAAGGACCAAGGGTGTTTTTTGAGAAAAAGTCTCAGAAAGTGCCAACTTTTAGTGCATAGCTCAAAATCAGAAATAAAAATTTTATTTTTTCAATTTCAACCGTATAAAAGTTTGTAAAATCAATAAACCAACATGCGCAAAAAAATTCAGCCCATTTGACCACATGGATTGTAAGATTATAACGTTTGAAGTGAGAAAAACATCCTTTTTTCATTCATGCAGAACAAGGTCAACAGACTTTGAGCCTTCCTAGAGTAAAAGTTTTACTCTACTCAAATTTGAGCTTTTTGACCATTCACAAGAATATGATGTTAGGCTCACTCATAAAAAATTTCAGATGCAAATATAGAGTTTAGCTTATTCTAAATTCACTCCCCACTGCATGGAGGTTTAGTGAATTGGCAATACATTAGTCATTCTTTCATGATTTTGTGCAGTGTGGAAGTCTTTTATTTGAAATTTGAAAGGTGAAAAGTTGGAGAAAACCATTTGGAATATGTGAAAAAAAGTTTCAAGAGCTTTGGATTTATAAATTGAAAGATAATAGGGCTTGAAGTTAGAGGATTTCTTTTTTCTTGAAACTGCCCGAACATAGTTAACAAAGTTTGACTTCCTTCAAAATGTGATGTGAGAGATGATTTTTTAATTTATTTTTTGACAATTGTACACCATATTTTTTTAGTTACATACTTGCCAAATTTCAAATTTTCATGAGAGTTTTAGCATAAGATTCTCCAAAGATGCTCAAACTGCCTGAACTGCCCAATTTCTTTTGGGCAACATAACTTTTGAACCAGGCATCCAATTGGGGAAAAGATTAGATTTCCACTTAGGAGATACATATTTGCACCTTGTGTAACAATCTTGAGAACATCCAATAAAAATTGGCTCCATATGACCTTGCCCGAGTTCTCAAGTGGTTGTTGAATAACCACTTGGTCCTTTAGGGGTTAAACGACCATAGGGAACCGGAAAATCCTGGTTGTATCATAATTCTACGGTTGATTTTTGTTCTTTTCTTGACGAGGATTGTGAATCCGAGCGGCTAAACAAGAGCGCTTGCTCTTGACGCTCCGGCAGTGTGTTCATTTTGGGGATCCACCGCAGGGATCCGTAAGTCGTAGATACGCTCCAATTACGTATTCGTAGCCCACCTCCAATACAAACGCTTCGCAAAATTGGAAAATTGATCGTAGAAACATGCCAAACATCCCAAAAGGTGGAGACGAATAACAATACACAACCCTACAAAATCCAAGCAAAACCCTAAACAACACCTCTAAATACGGGAAAAATACCCTATTTTGGCCGCAACTGCACGTTGGGTTGTTTAGGGGTTAAACTATCCTGCTACCAAACAGGACAGGCATATCCTTATTTTATCCTTATTATCATTAGTTGTAAAAAATGTCAAACATTTTCACCTTAGAATGTCAAACATGTATGTGCACTATACCATGCAGTATGGAGTACACTATGATTTTAGTTGCTCTAATAGCCTTCTTCTGAAGTTACAGTTGAAAAGCTTTGCTCTTTCACCTAAAAGGTAAGAATGTACAAATTTACTATCCGGGGATTGAATTTGAGAACTTGATTTCAGATATCCATGGAAGGGAATAACAATGACGTACTCCAAAATAGGCGGCAGATTCTTACCCTTCACCCTTCTTTGTAAAATACTGGAGCTTTTCCACCCTGGCCCACAGATAGGCTGTCAGAGAAATTAAGACCAGCGTGGGTTACAGTGTTCTCCGTGCAGTATATCAAGCCAAATTATGTACAGTGGGGTTGAATAAGTTTCTGTCCACCCCATTCTACTATTCAAAGGACTTAGGACATCTCCCTTGGTCTGGAATTTTTGTGCCTCCACAGAGATGTTAGTCAAGGGCTGCTGATTCAAAAGTGGCGGGGCAAAGGCCCTAATGTCCACCGGTTGAGGGTGGGACGGAGGCAGAACTCCTCAGCAACGTAATATCAAGCCTTGTTGAATAGAACATTGACTTAATTCAAGCCATGCAGGCCATGGGCCCAAGACACACCATCTGTGCCACACATGCATGTGGGACCCAAACAGATTTTCTAGCAGGACTATTGGACGAAGTTAGAGACAGGGACAAGGGCAATCAAGCAATGGTCTTGAAATAGACCGCAATTTGCGAAGATGAGCTAAATTCAAGCGCACTAAGGAAATCAATTATCCCGTCAGCTCCCCATGCCTGGAGCTGTGCTTTGTGAGGCCAGTGAGAAAAGAAACATGAGCATGTCACCAATGGAGATATGATATGCCAAAGATACTCCTTAGACTCGCTACTTGGCCGCTTGAGTCAGCCGATGGAGATGCTCTTAGCATTTTATAGAATGCAATTGATCTTTTTGTATCTTCTATCACTAAGCTTTAATTCCTACACAATCTTAATCAAGCATACCAACTTTGAGTTCCAAAAAAACAAAATCCTATTTTTGGTGAATTATTTCAGATAAAATTTATAGTTTTATATGATAATTGATTAAAAAACATTGGTGATGAATTTTTGAGATTTGATTGCATGGATATGTAGAAAACATCCATGTGCACATCCTCCTTCTAACAAAAATCTCCAAAACGTTTCAAAATTCTTCCTATAGAGATTTTAATGTTGAAGTGATCATATCTAAATTTAGTAAAATACGTATTTCTTTATGGTAATTAGATTTTGCTAATTGACTCATACACTATGATTAAGTTTGTACCTTTGATCACAATGATATGTTTACTTTGCCAAAAGCTAATTAAAAATTTAAAAAACATATTGTATTAAATTTGGTCATGATCACCCCAACACTAAAATCTCTATAGAGGGAAATTTGAAACTTTTTTAAAACTCTTGTTAGAAGGAAAGATGTGCTTGTGGATGTTTCCTACATACTCATGCAATCAAATCTCAAAAATTCATCACCAATGTTTTTTAATCAATTATCATACAAAACCATGAATTCCATCTAAAACAATTCACCGAAAATAGGATTTTCATTTTTTGGAACTCAAATATGGTATGCTTGATTAGGATTGTGTAGGAATCAAAACTTAGTGATATAAGATACAAAAAGACCAATTGCATTCTATAAAATGCTTAGTCCTTTGAGTAGCAAAATGGGATGGACAAAAACTTATTCAAACACATTGTACACCAAATAAGGTAGAATGCTCTAAAACTGTCCCCGTAAGAGCTGGTACGATTTTGCATGGCCTTTTCAAGACAAGAAGATTTCTCTGTCTAATTTGCAGATAAAGAGAAATAGATGTCATATGTGACACAATTATTTTCATATTTTTTGAAGAATGATTGAATTGTTGATGAGTTTTCAAGTTTTTTGTAGTAGACACCTAGTTGTGATTCTAGGTCTCCCATAAACCGTTCCCCTGTAACTTATGAAGAGATGAGGTAAAACCAAGGGGTATAATTGGCTCTTGCAATAGAATACACATTTTCTTTTATGGAAGAGATCCATTCAAGGACCACAACCTTAACATTCCTGACACCCTATGGGATGCTTTACCTATACTACCTTAGTGCATTTAGGTTGCCTTAACCCCTAAAGGTCCAAGCCCTTTTTTTTGTGAAAATCACTCAAAATTGCCACTTTTGGGGGAGTGAGGAGAAATACATATATATATATATATATATATATATATATATATATATATATATATATATATATATATATATATCAAATGAAACGGAGGTGTGGATCATACTTTGTAAAATCCCGCAATGTCGTAAGGTCATGAAATTGGCATATGCACTAGGCAAAATTGGAGGATTTATGTAAAATTCAAAAACCCAAATTACTTTGATCCAAATGGTGAAAACCAAGGAATCTTAGTCTACTACAACTTGCCAAAAAAAAAAGTCAAAAAACAAATACACAAAGAGCTCAAAAATGTAAAGCAACAAGTTTTACAAGGGGGAAAAGGAATGGAGGTTTGGGAGTCCCATACCTACCCGCAAACTAAAACTTCTCATAACTTTCATCTCCTCTATCATAATTGAATGATTCAAAGCTTCCCAAATACATAAAAATATAAAGAACCAATTTCAAATTTGTATTTAAAAAAGTGGCAATTTTTTCATTTTTTTGCTGCTTGATTCTCCCATGTTTTTCAGTTATTCAAGCATAACTTCTTCAATAATTGTCAGAATGAAGGAAAAATTAGATTCCCACGTTGATCTTATAATTCCCTATCTTCAATAAAAGTTTCAAAAAATCACACAAAGAAGTTTAGCCATTGGTACTTGCCCAAAATCCCATTTGTCCCCGAGGGGACAATGGGCCTTTAGGGGTTAACAATTAGGTTGCCTTACCTTGGCAAAGACCTCATGACTCACCTTGGGTAACTTAGAGGCACATGCAACTCTCTTTATACTATAGTAATTCATGATTTTGTCTAAAGTTCTAGGTTCCTTGCTCCCTAGCGTCCAATTTTGCTTGCCCAATATTTGCTTGCTTCCTCCGTTAACCCCTAAAGGACCGTTGTTACTTTGGGGACCGTTTGGGTTTTGGTCATGTACCTACGAATAAACCACTTTATGTAATTCTTTGAAACTTTTACGGAAGATGGGGCATTCAAAGATGTATGTGGACATCAAATCTTTTCTTCATTCCGACATTTATTAAAGAAGTTATGCATGTTATTTTGAAAATTTAGGGAGGGCTGCCCATCTAGACAGCCCAAAAACCTCTTTAAAAACTATATATATTTTAAAATGAAAATTTGAAACTTGTTCTTTAGATTTTTTCATACATGAAAAGCTTTGAATCATTCAATTTAAATGAATGACATGAAAGTTATAAGGAGCTTTTGTTTGCGGGCAGTTATGGATTCTCTATTCTAAAATAAACTTTGAAGTCCTGTATTTTACTCAGTTTTCATTATTTTGGAATAAAAATAAAACCAAAGGATGTAGATTGTTTATCACAACATTATAACCGTTGGGATTTGCAGTTTTCATTTTAATAATTAAATTCTTAACAATTTAGTGTTTTGACCCATTCTCTACTTATTTTTACTTACTAATTTTTCCCATGTGTTGTAAAGTTCCAATTGATTTGAAAATTCTCCCACACATATCTAACTGGGTTTTTTACATGGGAAAAATAAACCTCAACTTTGCATAGAGCAAATTTTTCGATATAAGAGTGGTCAATGGCATCTGAAATTTTTGGGCAATATGAAAAAAAACTTTTTTCTTCACTTCATTTGTAAAATCTTACTCCTTGTCATTTGGAATAAGCTCAATTTTTTGTCCCAATACCTCATTTTGTCCAGAGCAAGATCCTACGGTTGAATTTCAAAAAAAGAGGAGAAAACATATCATTCCTGCCATTCCCCCAAAAGTGACAATTCTCAGTATTTTTCAGTGAGAAAATGGCTCGGTCCTTTAGGGGTTAATCACAGGAATAAATGACAAAAACTATTGTAGTCTTGGTACATATTTTGGTAAATCTTTAAATACTATGAAATGTTGAGAAATTAGTATGGGACAACCTAAATGCACTATTTGGTGTAGGCCAAGATTCAATTGCCAACCAATTCAAAGGTGACACAAATTCTAAGATGTGCAAATATGGATTTCCATTAACCCCTAAATGACCAAGCAAAGTTTGCACCAAAAACTCTTCAAAACTACCATTTTTAGAGCACCAACCAAATTTGAAAACAAAAACATTTTTATGCATATATAACCTTAGGATCTTGGAGAAGAATGGTTTTAGAAGATGTGGAAAAAAATTTAGAGTTTTCCACATTGTGGATTGGAAGTTAGAATGGTTTGATTATTCAAAAATGTCTTGTGAAAAACCAGGCAGCTACCCTTCATAAAGTGAAATTCCTAAGGAAAAGAGGCCATGTGGGTGGTGCTTCTCTAAATTCCTTATTCCACCTAAGTAAAGTACATGTCAAAAAAGTTTCAAATCATTTGGAGTTGTATAACATGTGGGAAAAAAAGTAGTAAGTAAAAAGAAGTAGAGAATGATTCAAAACACAAATTTCTTAAGAATTTAATTATGGAAATGAAAAATGCTAGTCCTAATGGTCATAATGTTGTCATAAACAATATTCATCATTTGGTTTTGATTATTTTCCAGAATGTTGAAAATTGAGTAAAGTAAAGGACTTCAAAGTTTATTTTGGATAAGAGAATCCATAACTGCCCGCAAACAAAAAATCCTCATAACTTTCATCTCATTGATCTAGACAGAATGATTCAAAGCTTCCTACATTCACACAAATCTCCTAAACCTATTTGAGATTTTTGTTTCTAAAAAAAGCAATTTATAAAAATCTGCCCAAGCTGCCCGACAAACGTAAAAAACAACATATTAGGCCATAACTTTTTACTCATAATTTCAAATGTCATGAAATTTAATGCATATGAAAAATAAACCTTGTCCCCACATTCTATCAAACTTTCAGCCCAAAATATGAAAAGCTCCAATCACAGTTACATGCCCGACATTGCTATGTTTCTAAAAAGAGGTCTGGTCCTTTAGGGGTTAATGTCATACAGTATCAGGAATTTTTACACTTCCTAAAGTTTCTGCATCGCTGAATTATGAAAGTTCGTAAACCTCTGAGAACAAGTATTATAAAATTTGATTTGCTAATGATGTTGTTATGTTTCTTTTGTATCGTGATGTGGTTTTAGATCCCGTGGTTCCGAATGTTATACTCGGAAACTGTAATGGAATTTTATCAAGTGTTTGTGTTTTAGTTTTGTTTGGAATGCACTTCAGCAAACGTAAAAATTGCCTTTGTGGGCGTATTGATGATTGACAAATTGTCTACACAATTTCTGTCTTTCTTTTGCACAACTTTTATGTACCTGATATCTAAAAGTTCATGTATACATTTTTCTAATACTGAATAGCCATTTTCAGCTGTAACTCTGTATTGGTACAGGCACTTTGATGCTAAATGTCTTGACTTGTATTTAAAGTGTTCTTTCACCTCTATTGTTTTAGGGCCATATCTGAAAAATTCAATTTGCAATTGAAAATACAAGACTTTGAACTTACGTAAAGCAAAAATTATTAGAAGAAAGTCATGGTATAAGAAAGGTTGGATAAGAATTTGTGTGAACTCTTTTTTTTTTTGAGGAAGTGGTAATGCCATGATCTAAGGAATGATGTACCACTTCAATTTAGTTTTTGTGAATTTTTAAAACTTTTATTGAAGGTGGGGAATTCCAAGACCTACGCGGGCATCTAATTTTTTTTTGTCATTTTGACATTTGATGAAGAAGTTATGCAAGAATTTTGACTGCCTAGGAAAGGGAGGGCAATCCGGGCAACCCAAAAACTTCTTAAAAATTTGTATTTTCTAAAAATAGAAATTTGAAATTGGTTCTTTAGTTTTTTTAATATGTGGGAAGCTGGGAAGCTTTCAATCATTCAACTTCAATCGGTGAGATGAAAGTTACAAGATGTTTCAGTGGGTAGTTATAGGTTCTCTACTTTACAATAAACTTTGAAATCCTTTATTTCCACAATTTTTAATATTTTGGAAAAAACTAAACCTAAGGAAGTAGATTGTTTATTACAACATTATGACCGTTAGGATTTGCATTTTTCATTTTAATAATTAAATTCTTAACAATTTAGTGATTTGACTCATTCTCTACTTCTTTTTACATACAATTTTTTTGCGTGTGTTGTATAGTTCCAATTGATTTGAAATTTCTCCCACACAAGCCTAACTTGGTCTTCTACATGGAGAAAATAAACCTCAACTTTGTGTAGAGAAATTTTTTTCATGTAAGAGTGGTCAAAGGCTTCTAAAATTTACTAGCAACAAGGAAAAAAACCTTTTCCCTTCACTTTAGATGTAATTATCTCCCTCTCCATCTAGAATGACCTGATTTTTTTCCCACAAGTATCTCTTCTAGTCTAAGGCAAGATCCTAGGGTTGGATTTGCAAAACAAACTTGATTTCCTAATTTTCTACTCATTCCCCCCAAAGTGACAATTACAGTGACTTTCACTAGAAGAAAGGGCTTGGGCCTTCAGGGGTTAAATGCAAACATCTTCCAATCTGTGCAGTCAAAGTTCTTAAGTTTTGGATATACTCGTTCTTATACTAGTCTAGGACAAGATCCTACAATTAGAAATGCAAAACTACCGATTTTCAAACCTTTTTACTCTTTGCCATAGAAGTGGCAGTGTTGAGTGTCTTTTGACAAAATAAGGGCCATGGTCCTTTAGAGGTTAATGAAATTGCTGATTATACTAGTGAAGTAACAAAGCCGCAACAATCCACAAGTTCATTTAGTTGTTGCACCCTGCACTAATTATGCTAGCTCAAGATAATTCAAAAAGTAGGTGAATTTGCAGGGTGCAATAAAAAAAATTCTCGATGTCAACCCTCAAAGGACCAAGTGTCCGTTTGACAGACAATTTAGAACTTTGGTACAGTCATACAAAGTCAATTTTTATTAGATGTGCTCAAATTTGTTACACAAGGTGTAAATATATATTTCCCAAGTGGAAATGTAATTTTTTTTCCCGATCGTATGCCCGGTTCAAAAGTCATGCTACCCAAAAGAATTTGGGTAGCTTGGGCAATTTGGGCATCTTTGAAAAAGCTTATGCTAAACTTTAGTAAAAATATGAGGCATCAATAAGGCCTTTACAAATGATTCTAGCCCTCCATTTTTTGGTTCTTGATGTGGGGAACCAACCCCTGTTGATGGCCAAAAAAATCAATTAAAAAAATCCAAAAAAAAAAAAAAAGTCTAAGAAAAAAATAAGATTTTTTTTTATTTAAAAAAATTTAAAATTAAAATTTAAAAAATCAAAAAAGCTGAGGTGGCATCAATAGTGCCACGTCAGCCTGCACATGGCTTTATTGGGAACCGGGTTCCCATGGCTAAGGACCCCCCCAAACTCAAAGCCTTATTGGAGCCCCATATTTTTCCTAAAGAACTCTCAGCAATTGGCATGTATGTGACTAATAAAACATATTATACAATTCTCAAAAAAAAAAGAAAAAAAGCTCCCACATCACATTCTAAGAAGATTTAAACTTTGTTAACTACATCCAAGCAGTTTCAAGATCAAATTCTCTTCTAACTTTAGGCCCTATTATCTTTCAATCTATAAAACTTCAAAGCTCCTGAATTTTTTTTGCATATTCCAAATGTCTGTCTCTAATTTCTTGTTGTTCAACTTTCAAATAAAAGACTTTCTCATTGCACAAGAAATCATGAAAAAATGACTAGTGCATTACCAATCCACTTAACCATTGCATTTTGCATTAGAGGGTGATTTAGAATAAACAATATTCTATATTTGCTTTTGAATTTTTCTTAAGCTGACCTAACATCATATACTTATGAATGGTCAAAAGCACGTTTTTCTATTTTGCAAAAAATAATAATTCCAAGAGGGCTCAAAGTTTGCTAAGCTTATTTTGCAGGAATTTTTAAAAAGGTGCTTTTTTCACTTCAAACGTTAAAATCTTACAGTCCACATAGTCAAATGGGCTGAAAATTTTAGCACACATTCACTTCTTTATTTAACACACTTTTGTACATTTGAAATTAGAAAAAAAGTTTTTGTTTTCAATTTTGGGATTGCACTGTAAGTGAGCAATTTTTGACGGTTTTTCTCAGTAAATACCCTTGGTCCATTAGGGGTTAATGTGGGCTTTAGTGTTTGAATACTATCTCAAATAGTGTAGATCAAAGAGCCTATAAAGTCCAAGGAGATTTTGCACGCACATAACTCTTCTAGAGAGTGGCAAAGTTGTTGCATTACAAAATTTCCACCACGACGTTATACTTGAGTTGGTGAAAGATCCTAATCACAACCTTACTTGGAGAACAAGAGTGGGAGGCATGTTATATTTCTATACTAATTAAGGTGAGCGCATCCTTCTCCGCTCATGTTGCAATGCCGTCTCCTGTGTACTTGGCATATTCATTTCATAAATGAAATAAACATCCCGGGTACATAGGCTCATAATCCTTAATCCCTAAAGGACCAAGTCCCTTTTTGGGGGACAAATAGGATTTTGGGCATGTACCTATGGCTAAACTACTTTTGCATGATGTTTTGAAAATTTTATGGGTGATGGGGAATTCAAAGATTTACACGGGCATCTAATTTTTTCTTCATTTGGACATTTATTGAAGAAGTTAAAAATTAATTTTTGGAAAACGGGCGAGATCAGGCAGCCCAAAAACTTATGTAAAAATTGCATTTAAAAAAAATACAAATATGAAATAGGTTCTTTAGACTTATATATACATAGGGAGCCTTGAATCATTCAAATTTGATTGATGAGATGAATGTTATGAGAAGTTTTTGTTTGCGGGTAGGTGTGGAAAATCTTAAAACCATGCCTACCCAGAAACAAAATTTTCTCATAACTTTCATCTCATCAATCAAAATTGAATGATTCAAAGCTCCCCACGTCTATATAAATCTAAAGAACCTATTTCATAATTTTATTTTTATTTAAATGCAAGTTTTAAAGAAGTTTTTGGGTAGCCAAATCTTGCCCGCTTTTGGAATTCATTTTTTTAATTCTTCAGTAAATGTCAAAATGAAGAAAAAATTAGATGCTCACGTAGATATTTGAATTCCACAATTTCAATAAAAGTTTCAAAAAATCACAAAAAGTGAATTGGTTGTAGGTACGTGCCCAAAATCCATTAGTCCCCCGAGGGGATAGTTGGTCCTTTGGGGGTTAACCCCTGAACGCCCAAGGGGCCAAAATATGGCCTCTTAGTTTTGAAAAATTTCCTTGTTTGACTGTTATATTCTTTTCAATGGTACAGTGAAAGGACGTGTCCTTTTCCTTGGAGCTCCAGGCCTATGTTCACTACCAATTGGTATGGTCAATTTTTGTGGATTTCTTTTAGGTGATAGTTTGATTGAAATGAGTTCCAAAGGGTTTGAATTTGAGTGAACTTGTGCTGGGCGCTCAAGGGTTAACCCCTAAAGGACCAAGCCCTTTTTTCTGCCAAAATCACTAAAAACTGCCACCTTTAGGAGGTTTAGAAACAAGGGATTTTATGTTTTGTTTTTGGAAAATCCAACTGTAGGATCTTGCCTTAGACTAGAAGAGGTACTTGTGGAAAAACAATATGCTCATTCCAAATGGAGAGGAGTGAGATACTTACGTCTAAAGTGAAAAAAAAAGTTTTTTTCCATGCTGCCCAAAAATTTTAGAAGCCTTTGACCACTCTTATAATTAAAATATTGCTCTACCCAAAGTTGCACTGTAATTTTTCTATGTAGGAGATCAAGTTGGGTATGTGTGGGAGAATTTTCAAATCAATTGGAACTATACAACACATGGGAAAAAATAGTAAGTAAAATGAAGTATAGAATGAGTCAAAACACTAAATTGTTAAGAATTTAGTTATGGAAATGAAAAATGCAAATCAACGTTGTGATAAACAATCTACTTCCTTTAGTTTTTTTTTTTTTTTTTTTTTTTTTTTTTTTTTCCAAAGTATTGAAAATTGAGTAAAATAAAGGACTTCAAAGTATATTTTAGAGTAGAGACTCCATAACTGCCTGCAAACAAAAACTCCTCATAACTTTCATGTTGTTGATTGAGATTGCCCGGATGGGTAGTCCACCCCAAATTTTTTGAAATTCATGCATAACTTCTTTGTCAAATGTCAGAATGAAGAAGAAAGTAGACGCCCACGTAGATCTTTGAATTCCCCACCTTTAATAAAAGTTTCAGAAAATCACACAAAGTAGTTTAACCATAGGTACATGCCCAAAGTCCAAGTTGTCCCCCAAAGGGACAACGGTCCTTTAGGGGTTAACCCCTAAAAGCCCAAGGGCCCTTTTGGGGGACCAATGGGATTTTGGGCAGTACCTATGGCTAATCTACTTTGCGTGGATTTCTAAAACTTTTATGGAAGGCGAGGAATTCAAAGATCTAAATGGGAATGTAATTTTTTCTTCATTTTGACATTTATTGAAGAAGCTAAAAATGAATTTATGGAAATAGGGGACTCCAGGCAGCCCAAAAACTTCTGTAAAAATTGCGTTTTTTTCTTGAAACCACACCTACCCGCAAACTACAATTTCTTGTAACTTTCATCTCATCTATTAGAATTGAATGATTCAAAGCTCCCCACGTCTATATAAGTCTAAAGAATCTATTTCAGATTTTTATTTGAAAAAAACGCAATTTTTACAAAAGTTTTTGGGCTGCCCGGAGTCCCTAGTTTTTTAGTTATTCATGCATAGCTTCTTCAATATAGGTCAAAATGAAGAAAAAAGTACATTCCCATGTCTATCTTTGAATTCCTCACCTTCAATAAAAGTTTCAAAAAATCACGCAATATAGTTTAGCCATAGGTACCTGCCCAAAATCCCGTTTGTCCCCCGAGGGGACAATGGACCTTTAGGGGTTAAAAGAGCGTGTATTGGTGGGTCTACCTTAGACAAAGTTCTCCCAAATAAATGTGAAGTTGTCTTGCACTACTCAAAATTTAGCACCAATTGAATTAAATTGTGCAGCACCACCAGAATGCTTTTCCTTTTTGGTGGAGAAAGGATAATGTTTCAACTTGCATAACTATAAATGTACAAGAAATCCTGCAACTATTATAAAATTGAGTACCACAAGCACGACAAGGATAAATTGGGATAGCTTTTTCTCAGTTGAAACCTCTTTCTCTTTTCGGTCCAGCCAACAAACCCCTGGATTCCTGTTTGCCCCTCACAAAATAGGCACAAACGAGGCTAAAGTGCACTGGGACCCCCAAGGCAGACTCTTTCGGTCTGATAGCCGGACTCACGGTGAAATAAACGTAAAATACGGGAGATTTTATTTGAACTTACCTGCCGCTAGGGCGCAATTCTTGTGTTTCACATCAAACCTTTCCACATTTCTTTTCCTTTTCATGTATTTTGCATTGTCTCCCTCATGAATTCCAATGCTATAAAACATGAATTTGGCTTCAGTCAACATAGGCCCCAAGCTTTGTAAGAAAAAAACATTAGAAAAAGTTAGGTGGGCTGTAAGATTTGTAACAAAAAGCAATAAAAACACAAGGTAAGCCCCTAAGGGATGTCGCCTACCAACAGTGTTGGCTACTTGGCTGTATTCATACAAGGATCATTTAGGGCATATGCACCGATGGTTCCGACACTCTCAAATTGGATGAAAAGTGTTGAGGCCCCTCTCAAAACCCTCTCAAGACACTTTGTCTCATCGTGTCTAGCAAGGGCCCTTCAAAACACTATTCATTCACTATTCACCTTAAGTTTAGTGAGCTTTATCCTCTACTTCTTTTAATAAGTGGTCAAATGATTATTTATGGGGAGTGTTCAAGTGCAAGGCCTCCTTTTTGAAAAGCATGAGTGGAGATCAAGGAGCTTGAGGGCTACCGGGAGTAAATGAAAAACTTTGAAAGAGCCCAGACTAGTGGAGATGCTCTTAGTACTTGAAGAAATGGCTTTACGACAAATGTCAAAAAATTCTCAAAAAAAACCTAGTTGACCAGTAGTATGTTCGTGACTTGGCTTAAAATTTACAGCTCCAATGGGATTCATGTGCTACCCAAATGCCCCATTCCTATACAATATACAAGAGCATACACAATACAACAACATCCTTTAGGGGTTAATCCCTAAATGACACAGCTTGCCGCTATGGCCAAAATAGGGTGTTTTTCCCGTATTCAAAGGTGTTGTTTTGGGTTTCGCTTGGATTTTTGAGGGTTGTGTATTGCTATTCTTCTCCACCTTTTGTGATGTTAAGCATGTTTCTATGATCGTTTTTCCAACTTTGCAAAGCGTTTGTAATGCAGGTGGGTTATAAATACATAGCTAGAGTGTATTTGCGACTTACGAAATCATGCGGTGGATCCCCGAAATGAACACGCTGCCCGAGCGCCAAGAGCAAGCGCTCTTGTCTAGCCGCTTTGATTCACAATCCGCACCAAGAAAAGAACGAAAATCAGATTTAAATCACCATAGAATTACAATACGGCCAGGAATCTACGGTTCCCTGTGGTCTAAGGGTTAAAGCTTAGTATAAAATTAAGAAAAAGACTATGTAGGTCAGAGGCTTAGCACCAAAAAAACTCATAGTGCAATGTGGGCCCCAAGCTTAGTAGCAAAGTCAGTAAAAATAAGATATGGACCCAGGCTCCCGCCCATGTTGTTGTAGCAAAATCAAATAATAATGCATGTTGGACGAACAATTTTATTTGGAATTCAACAAAACTGTGGTATTGACCACAAGAGACGTATAAAAATGAATAACACTACAATATAGACACCAGGCTTTTGTAAAAATCAATAAAATACGTACAATGTTGACCCAGACTTTGTATGAATACCAATAATTATAAAAGACTAGCGCATAGCTTTGTTGCAAAACCAATAATAGTACAATGTACGTTCTAGACATTGCCTATGTAAAACAAGAAGAAAGACATGTAAGGGGACCCAAACATGGCTTTATCCACTACTATTAGCTTACCTTAAAGTGATTAAAAAGTATTTCAAAAGTATTTCAAAGTATTTCAAAAGTATTTCAAAAGTATTTCAAAGTATTTCAAAGTATTTCAAAAGTATTTCAAAAGTATTTCAAAAGTATTTCAAAAGTATTCATACGGATAACCACTGCAGTACTGTAGTCGAGTACCTATCCTTATTGGACTATACAGAACCATACGTACATGTAGATTTTATATACACCAATAAAATCAAACTCTCGCAATCAGTGGACCTCACATCGGATCACGTAAACATTCACCCAATTATGCACCATTACACCCCCGAGAACAATTTTCCAAAAGAAAAACTCAAGAAATCTCTAGAAAAACCCAAAAAAAAATCTCAGGGAAAAACCCGAAAAATAAAATAAAATTTCGCCTCCTTATTGGAAAGTTGACCTTAATTTAGGTCCCGCCCTTCAGGGGCTACATAATTATATAGGGAGGTGGAGGCGGCGCACATGTGCAGCACCACAGCTGCACTTGGAATTAGTAAAATCCCTTCTGGTATCCAATACCCAAAATAGAGAACATTAGGAAAATTTTGAGCCCTCAAAGAACCCTCCAAAAAGATCCCAAGATATGTGATTATCACAACAAACAAATCACTAATCTCCTATTTTTGTCCACGTTTTGAGTTCAATGTAATCATGAAAATTGTATTGTTATGCCATCCCAATTAAACAAAGATGTAGGTACTATAAAATTATTAATTCTATTTTACTCTATTTGTGTAAATAAGTGAGAATACTTGGATAGTGACTAGTGAGTTCATGTATGTATTTTATCAATGCAATGTCTTTTGTACTGGTTTAGACTTTGCACGTGGTTAAGGCCCTTCGTACAATATAGCAATAGATATGAGTCATTTTTTCTTTACTCACGCTAGCATGGTTAGCCCCCAAATAATAGCTTACTTTGTCAAATATTGGGAGGCTCTTTGAGGGCTCAAAATTTTCTTAATGCCCACTTTGGAAGTTCCTACTTAGGGCCACTTTGCATTTTGGCCAAAGGTTGGGAGGCTGTCAATTTTCATCAATTAAATTGCAAGAGCCAACACTCTAGCCTCTGAACCCTTCACGCTTGAGGCCAAATCCAAACTTGTCATCTTTTGAATTGCCTACATGACATCAATTTTTCATTCAAAACAATGACCTCTTGAAAAAAGTTTGGGTCAAACAAAAATGGAGATTCAAACTATGGTCAAGAAAGCATCAATTTTTTTCATAAAATAATAAAAAAATGACAAGATCTTGGTTGTTACATTAGAAGAGTTTGAATTTAGGCTTGGCCTTTGGAGGTTTTATAATGATGACCGTTCAAGTCAAGAGGCCGTGAAAATTCATTTTTAGGAGTTAGGAGTTAGGGCTTAACATTCATAAGTTTCACACTAAAGTCAGCAAAAGTTTTCAAAAGTAATATTTTACTATATATTTTCAGCCCATTTCTTTGACCTCTCAAATCTCAACAAAGTATGACCATTCAATTCCATGGCCTCTTGACTTGGTTGGCCATAGGGTGAAGCCGCTCTTGGACGAAATTTTGTCTCATTTCTAAATAATGTGAATAAATTCCACATTTGGAACATCCTTCTTAGAGGATTTATCTTCAATTTTTTTACTTTGGAATTTTCTAAGAAACCCTAGTTTCAAAATTTATAACCTTTTAAAGTACCGAAAGTCCACATTGGCGAGTAGGTATTATTTTTAGGTTTTCAACCCTGGAGAGCCCACCTCCCCAAATATTGCCTCCCAAAACCAAACTTTCCACAAAATTGGGTCCAAATCAAAAGTGTACTACTCAGAGGTTTAGATTACGAACTTCTCTCATGCCACACAATGGGCAATAGGGGTTTCCTCTCTTTACAAGCACAGATGGTGTAAGTCAAGTATGATAACAATAAGTCAAAATTTCATTTTGTGCAATTGAGGGTTTAGGCGTGAGGACAAAGATCACCGGCTATGATTGGTTTCATACCGTTAGGAACTTAGGGGTGTTTTGGCACTCATTCCTCATACTAGAGAAGGGTCTTGTAGCTGTACTATACCACCAAGAGCCGTGCCCTTGAGGAGGTCAAAGCCGTACTCATCCCATGTCTATTGTCCACCATGCCGTGTGAGCCTTACAACTTTAGGCCTCTAAAAAGCACCTTGCAGATGTCAGAACATCACTAGATTTGGCAGCAAGCGAGATACTTGTAAATTGCATCCCTTGCCTAAGTTTCATAAAAGGGAGCCACCTTTAAGGCATGCATTTATGCGTCCACAGCCACGGACCCCCCCAAAAATTGGCCAATTGCCCCATAAGCAAATGTACTTTGACTATTATAATCTCCAAAATGGTGCGATCAAAAGTTTTGCAAATTTTTGGTCGGGTGCATCAAACATCCTTTTTTACTATTTTAGGGGTGAATTCTCCCGATCTAAGTTCCTAGCTCGAGACATACAATATTTTTGAGCATGGTCCCCTTGGCCTCATTTTCTCGATTCAATTGCACACGCTTAGAGATTAAGGTAGAGTACCTTTCTATCTTAGTTGGAATGATTGATCTATTTACATCCACAAAAGTATATGTATTACATAAAATACTAGAAAGAAATCAGGTTTCATGCAAATATGTACACGTTTCATCCAACTTTGAAGTTTTTTTGGGTGGTTATTGGCAAAAAATATCACTAGAAAAAGGACAAAATGTTTTTATAAGTCATCTAAAATTTTCTGATATTGTGGTTGTGTAAACTATTATCACAAAGAAAAGCCCCACCTAGCTATTGTTGATGCACTTGCTAAAATTTATTTTAGTTTTCAAATGTCAAATGCAATTTTTTTGTTTCATGCTGAAGTATTTCGCTTCTTTTTTAAATGCTTCTTAATTCCAAATTAAGTGCTTGGAGGTGGGTGGCCATTTGATGTTAAGATATGCATAACATTGTTCACCAGCTAGAAAACTTCCCCCGGGTGGAGGAATAATGCTCCCGGGATACCTGCGGGGTTGGCTAACAATGTTATGTGGCGCACATCCGCACATACACAAAGTCACAAACATTATCAACTTTTTTTTTACCACAGCAAAGTTTGACAAATAATTGTAGGATTGAATTTTCCACATTTAAACTAGGTCTCTTCAAGATCCATCAATGCAATCTTCAGATTTTATGATCTGTATTGATAAAAATTTTCTTCTCGATAGAAGAAAAATGTGTTATAATCAACTAGTTCACAACAGCTGTAAATATCCTAAATAACTATACAACGACTCAATTTTAGTCATTTGGAACATTTGCAGTCATTGCGAATTATTTGTATAGGACACATTTTTCTTCTAATGCCTTGAGCTGTTTGAAAGAAAGCCATAGTTTGAATACCCAAAAACTCCTCTATAATAAGGGCTATTCAATACAATGGAATTTTGTGAACAAAAAAAAATGATAGCTTAAAAGCAAACATTGACAAAAAGCATAATATTTGTTAATTTGAGAAAAATACTTTTCCGAGATATATTTTGGAAATTTTGAATTTCACATGTGTGAGAATATGTTTGGTGACTTAAAATGAGTTTTTTGATAATTCCTTCGAGACATTTCATCATTGATGTAAGGCCTCAAAGAAATCATCATAAAATTCACTCTAAATCATAAATAATCTCTTAAAAACGAGAAATTCTGAAGTCCAAAAATGAAGTTTTTATTGTTTTTTCCCAAGTTAACTAATACTGCATTCAAATTCCATAAAACCCATAGCCACAATATAAGAGAAATCCTTTCTTGAATGAGACCACATAGTAGTACAAGGATCAAGAGCCATGAATGTCCAAACTTCATAAATTGTGCCCCTACTCAAGCATTACACGTAAAATTATGAATTTTCCCGTACCACATGAAAATCTTTGGTTCTATTAGACAAGCTTTAATCCACTTTACTTATAACAATTCTACAGTTAACGTTTTGGGGGTGCAACAAAGTGGATCGTACCACAATGTAAAAACTAATCTCCATTTGTCAAAACATTAATGTCATCTTTAAATTAAAACCTTCTAGACCACTTTCAGTTTGGTATTAATCCGTAAAGGCCCGTTGTCCCTTTGGGGATCTTTGGGGATCGTTTGGGGTTCGGTCATGTATCTATGAATAAACTACTTTATGTAATTTTATGAAACTTTTATGGGAGATGGGGAATTCAAAAATTTACGTGAGCATCAAATTTTTTCTTCATTCCGACATTTATTGAAAAAGTTACGCAAGAATTTCTGAAACTTTGGGGAGTGTTGCCCAGATGGGCAACCCAAAAACATTTTTAAAAATTATATATATTTTAAAATAAAAATTTGAAATTGGTTCTTTAGATTTTTCCATACATGAGAAGCTTTGAATCATTCAATCTCAATCAATGACATGAAAGTTTTAAGGAGTTTTTGTTTGCGGGCAATTATGGATTCTCTACTCTAAAATAAACTTTGAAGTCCTTTATTTTACTCAATTTTCATTATTTTGGAAAAAAAACTAAACTAAAGGAAGTAGATTGTTTAATACAACATTATCACCGTTGGGATTTGCATTTTTCACTTCAATAATTAGATTCTTAACAATTTAGTGTTTTGACCCATTCTCTATTTCTTTTTACTTATTGATTTTTCCCATGTGTTGTATAGTTCCAATTGATTTGAAAATTCTCTCACACATACCTAACTTGGTCTTCTACATGGGAAAAAAAAACCTCAAGTTTAAGTAGCGCAATTTTTTTGATATAGGAGTGGTTAACGGTTTCTGGAATTTTTGGGCAGTATGAAAAAAACTTTTTCCTTTGCTTTGCATGTAAATATCTCACTCCTTTTCATTTGGAATAAGCTCAATTCTTTTTCCCAAATACCTCATACTATCTAGAGCAAGATCTTACGGTTGGATTTCAAAAAAAACAAAACAAACCAAAAAACAATCCCTTTCATTCCCAAAAGTGGCAGTTTTCATTGTTTTTCACAGAAAATATGGCCTGAGCCTTTAGGGGTTAATACATGGAACTCAAATAACTTCAGTCCTTAAATATGCACGAAGGGTTTCCACACTCTTAATTTTTACTTTGACTTCCAATTTACCTTTTCTAGAAATACACATCCTAAATAATTCACTGCAATTCCTGTAAAAATCAATATGGGCTGAGCCGGTTTTGGTCATTCTGGTAAAATAAATGCAATTGCACTTCAACAATCAACGTGTCAGTCACTGAGGTGTTCTAACTACCACTTTCTCAGTCCAGAAATTTGAATACTCTCCCAAAAAGGTCTCCTTGAAACGGTTTCTACGGAACGTCAGGTCATACACGAATTAACCAGGATCCTGACGTGGCATCAGCATCACCGTTGATCTCCTCGATCGTCCCCGATTACTGGCTCCGACGTGCCATCGTGGCGGCTACCGTCTTGCCATTTCCGGCACATTTCCGGCACATTTCCGGCACACTATGTTATCTACACCAAATAGTGCGTTTAGGTTGCCTTAACCCCTAAGCGCCCAGCACAAGTTCACTCAAATCCAAACTCTTTGGAGTTCATTTCAATCAAATTATCACTTAAAAGAGATCCACAAAAATTCACTGTACCGATTGGCAGTGGACATAGGCTCGGAGCTCCAAGGAAAAGGACATGTCCTTTCACCGTACCATTGAAAAGATTACAACGGTCAAGTACAGAATTTTTTCAAAACTGAGAGGCCATATTTTGGCCCCTTGGGCGCTCAAGGGTTAACCCTTGAACGGCGTGAAAGCCCTTTGCGGCCGTATGTACGGTTATATCACTTATATATACAAACGTATTTGAACTGCTCTAAGGTCTTTCCAATTTTTTTTATGCAACCATCATCATACAATCCTTCAATATGTATGGTTGTAACACTTAATTTCCATCTTATTCAAACTTCGAAATATTGGTTGCGACCGTATTTCCAAAGCCCAAGGGCCATTCAGGGGTTAACCCCTAAACGCCCCACCAGCCCAAATGTGGCCTCTTGAAATCATACTTTGAGGAAATGAAGTTCAAATCATGGATGTACCGTCCCAAAATTGTACTTGGGTTTAGGATGTGGTACTACTCTCATGCCACATAGTGGGCAATGGGGGTTTCACCACTTGTACAAGTATGGATTGTGCAAGTCAAGTATGACAATAGTATGCTAGAGCTTCATTTCATGCGGTTTAGGGTTTAGGTGCAAGGATAGAGACCACTAGCTATGGCCGGTTCCATACCATTAGGGGTGTTTTGGCACGCATGGCTTAGACTAGAGAAGGGTTTTGCAATTGTACCACCAAGAACCGTGCCCTTGTGGAGGTCAAAGCCTTACACATACCCCATCTATTGTCCACTATGCCTTATGAGCCTTGCAACTTTGGGCCTCTAAAAAGCACCTTGCGGATGTCAAAACATCACCAAATTTGGCAGCAAGCGAGATACTTGTAAATTGCACCCCCTGCCTAAATTTCATCAAAAGAAGCCTCCTCTAAGACATGAATTTTTGCATCCATAGCCACGAACTCCCCCAAAATTGGCAAGTTGCCACATAGTCAAATGTACTTTGACTATTACAATCTCCAAAATGGTGCAATCAAAGGTTTTAAATTTTTTTGGTCAAGTACAGTAAGCACCCTTTTTGCTCTTCTAGTGGTGAATCCTCCCCGATCTAAGTTCGCAGCTTGGGGCATACAATGTTTTCTGGAATGGTCCCCTTGGCCTCATTTTCTTGATTTCAGTGTGGGCACTCAGGGGTTAACAATTAGGCTGCCTTACCATGGAAAGTTACCTCATGACTCAAGGCTTGACCACTTGGAGGCTTATGTAACTATTTAAATATTAAGATTTCACATGGTTTATGACATGAACAAAGCTAATTTGTCAATCTGGAGTTATGTTGTTATTGCCAAGACCTTTAAAAATTACTTGACACAATAATTATTACTAAAATTGATTGTAGTAGCAAAATATATTTTAATAGTGTGAAATGTCAATGGGCAACTTAAATGCACTATTTGGTGTAGTCAGGGAGGGAGGAAGAGATAATTTTATTGGCAAAATTTTGCCGGAATGGCTTGCCCCATTTTGGAACTGATTCCTTTAAAAAGTTAGGTGGTCACATGGATGAACTCGCCAAACCCCCTCGAACAAACATCATTTTTGCCAAAATTTAGTACTAGTATTAGTACAAGAAATAGTGCATTCAGGTTGCAATACCTTTTAAGTTTTGTCATGACTCGTCAATTGGCCACTTGGAGGCGCAAGCAACTCTCTATATATTTGGATTTCACATGATTTACGACCTAGAAGTTGTTAAGTTGTTTTTTTGCAACATAGTTGTAGTTGTCAAACCATTTAACCCCTAAATGTTCAAGGGTGTTTTTCTCGTTTTCAGAAGGTAGTTTTGAAGTTTTGAATTGTCCTTATAAGATCATCATTAAACATCAAAATGAAATTGTAAATGTTGAATCTTGAACTTTAAGGTTTCTAAATGGCACTTCCCAAAAAGAATCCCAAATGGCCGTGCGGATTTTAAGATATTTGTGATTGAATGATGATGAGTATGGAAGTTTTTGCTTTCTTTTTAGCTGCCCGAAACTTCTAATGCAAATTGGCAACTTTTAAATACAAAATTGGGAGACAACCACTTAGGATGCTTTAGTGTTTATTGTTGTTACTTCAAAACCAATAGCCCCTCTTCCAAATCCATGATCACAATTTCACAAATGAGCTTGCAATGCAACTGTCAAAACACAACCGTTTAACACAAAGAAATTTTCAACTTCAATTATTGACCAAAACCCATTATGAATGAAAGAAAATTCAACGGTGAAAGGATCTTAATTTCTATAACAAAGACATTCCGAGTGAAATCAGTCCAAAAGCACTTTTAGATTTTGTTAGATGTCAAAATTTTAGTAAAAAGGCCCTTATTGCCCAAGGGAGTGCCCAAGGGAAATCTTCACCTTTTGCTCAACTTGATGCCCGTCATTTCAATGTGGCAACTTCTCATAGGCTCTGTGACACTATTCACAACACTATTCATGACACTATTCACAACACTATTCACATTTGAAAATGTATGCTTGTAGTTAACCTTCCACCAAAAACAATTGAAATAAGATATGAAGGAAGTTGAATTTGAACGGTGAAGCTTACTTCAACGTGCAACTTTTCCACAAAAAACCTCTAAACAATAAAATCTGTAGCTTCAACAAGGTTTCAAAGTTTCTTGAAATTTTTTGGACACTAGAATCTAGTGCCTTGGGCATTTAGGGGTTAATTTTGTTTATTGCAGTGATTATTGATGAAAATTACTGTAGTACTAGGAAGTATTTATATAGAGTAGAATGTCCAGAGATTTGTGAGAAGCAACCTAAATGCAATATCTAGTGTACATTGAATATTGCATTTAGGTTGCCTTAACAATTATATTACCTAATCATGGAAAGTTACCTCATGACTCATCATTTTACCACGTATTTGGAGGTGCATGTAACTCTCTAGATTTTAGTATTTCACATGACTTAAGACAAAAATTTAGTTAATTTGGATTTTTGCAGCGTCATTGTTGTTGCCAAGACCCTTGAAATTGGTTTTTTGCAATAATTACTGATGAAAATGACTGTAGTAGCTATAATTATTTATATACTGTAAAATGTTGAGAAATCAGTTTAGGGCAACCTAAACATAGTATTTAGTGTACACCAAATAATGCATTTAGGTTGCCCCATACTAATATCTTGACATTTCACACTGCTTAAATACTTGCTTAAATACTTACTGCTGCTATAATTTCAGCAATAATTACTACAATAAGCAACTTTTAAAGGCCTTGGCAACAACAACATAGTTGCAAAGTGACAAATTAGCTAAGTCCACGTGGTAAATCATGTGAAATCCTAGTATCTAAAGAGTTTCATGCACCTTCAAGTGACTGGAAACATGAGTCTTGAGGTAACTTTCCATGATAAGGCAACCTAATTGTTAAGGGGAGCAATTAGGTGGACACCTCCAATTGCTACGCGGACACCCCATAGCCAAATCTATTAAATTTGAGATTATTATTACGCTAAAATATGAAATAAATCAAAGCCATACTTTAGTGTACATTTATGTCTACAAGCATTGCAAACACACAACAAACTTGCCTCATTTGTGACATGGTTAGAAGTTAAACCAGCTGCTCCCTTCATTTATTGGTTTGACTCTAGACTATATCACAAATGAGACAGAAATGTTGTGTGTTTGGAACGCTTGTAAACACAGATGTATGCTAAACTACTACTTTGATTTTATTTCAAATTTCAGCGTAATAGTAATCTCAAATCTAATAAATTTGACTATGAGGTGTCCACGTAGCAATTGGGGGTGTCCACCTAGTCGGTCCAACCTAAATGCATTATTTGGCGTAGATGATATGGATGAACGTGCACCCAGACATGTCCATTTTTCCTTACCTGCTTGCAAACTTGGGTGCGTGTTGCTCGACCACCGAAAAAGCTTTAAAAAGTCATTGGAGGGAGGGGGAGGAACATCATGATCGGAAGTGGGACCGACCCGCAATCAGGGAGCCCCCAGCCCCCCTCCCCAAGGCTCAACTCTCAAGCAGTCAAGCGATCAAGGGACGACGAGCAACAGAGCAAGACAGACACTCAGACACTCGGACACTCAAGACAGACACTCAGACACTCGGACACTCAAGACAGACACTCAAACAGACCTGCACTGCTGCAGCATGCATGGTGCCAGGGTCCCCAGCGATACTCTTTAAAACTGTTGTCAGAGCTCCCGGCAATCATGTATTCCTGCACCGGTACCTGCAATCTGAGTATCTGACACACGCGGAACTGCGGAAGCACAGGTTTCCCGTCGCAGCAGGAAACCTGAGCAAACAATCGCCACTCAGGATCTCTCTCACACTTCTTCCCACTAGGCACTAGCTAGTTGATCCAATCTAGCTCTCACTCCCCGCCAATCACTCATCCACACTCCCACTCCCAACCTCATCGCCCATCCATGCCCGATTCATGCCCAGTCCATGCCCCATCCATGCTCGATTCATGCCCAGTCCATGTCCGATTCATGCCCGACGTAGACGTGAGAGCCAGGTCACGAAGAGGTCACGAAGTGTGCGAGTTACTTAGAACGACCGCGCTGCCCGCCCATCGTGAAGTGGGGGAGACAGATCGATTGTCGTAGGTGCCGTGCTAGTTACAGTACGTTGTCCCGGACTACTGCAACTTACAGTGTGCCCTGAAGCTTGCTTACTTGCTAGTTGTCGGGCTAGTTATCGAATTCCCGAACCTGATTTCGGAATGTCTGAATGTGGGAGGTTGCAGCGACGGGCTTACGGTTTTTATGTTTCTATAGACTGTACTTTTCTAGAAGTTTAGTGAGGTGCAATCTAGCTCTGTCGGTACTGGAATTTTTCTCAACGGATGCAGCTTCAGTTTTGGGTTTTAGCAAGGGAGAGAGAGCGACAGAGACAGAGTGTTTTTAGCCTGAGGTGTCGGTGATACATGCCCTGATACAATTGCATGTACCAGTGAAGCTGCATTTGCTGAAAAATGTGAGCTAGTACCGTGCCGTGTTGTTGAAGAGAGATGCTAAGGGGATCAGGTTAAGGTTGAGTGGTGTGAGTCGCCATCGCCAGCAAAATGAGTGACCAGAAGTTCGACATCGGTGGTTGTGCAGTAGCTGTCGTGGTCTAGTTCAATAATTTTTGAGTGGGGGGTTTCAAATTATACAGTGGCCAGTTGTAAATAGTTGATTTGTGGGCCGAGATGGGGAATTGTCATGCGGTGGACCCGGTGAGTGCGACAGTGGAGCACCCGGATGGTAAAGTGGAGAAGCTCTACTTCTCCTCGTCCGCCAGGCAACTGATGCTCGAGCATCCCGGGCATTACGTCGCACTTCTGCCGCCTCCGCCTGCCGCTTCTGCCGATGGAGCTCTGGTGCTTGTCAAACGGAAGCTCAAGCTTCTGCCGCCGGATTCTCTCTTGAACATTGGCTCCTGCTACAAGCTGGTGTCCTTTGAAGGTACTTACTTACTTACTTACTTCTGGATGTGCTTTGCTTTGCTTTTTCAGTCCCTTTTGTCAGTGCAGCTTCTTCAGTTTCAATTACTCCCTCTGGTCCAAATCAGACACATTTCTTGTACCACTAAAAGCTCCAAATCAGACAGTCACATTTCTTGTACCTTTGAAAAGTTCCACATTAGACACATTTCTTGTACCACTGAAAAGCTCCAAATCAGAGACACATTTCTTGTACCACTACACATTTCTTGTACCACTAAAAGCTCCAAATCAGAGACACATTTCTTGTACCACTGAAAAGCTCCCTTTTTGCCGATTAAGCGTTTGCCATGTTCAATGATCTTATGGGGCAAGTTAAGCGATTAGAAGAGAGCATTCCTCTCGTAGCATACCTGACCTTGCCCATATGAGGTACCATTGTTGCTACTACTCTTTAAATCATCAATAATGATGAGGAGCTGACAACATTCACAAAACAACATTCACAAATATGATAATTTTTGCATGAAATTTGGGTCCCAAAGAGTGACATCAGATTTTGCATACATTTGGCACATGGCATATCAATTCTAGAATGCATGGGTCACTAGCACAAAGATTATAAAAAAATTAATCCTTTGCAAGGAAGCTTTTTGGACGATTTAGAGGGACGGAGGGAGTATTTGGCTCTGAAAGCAAGCTTGAGTAGGTTCACTAGGGCCTCTTATTGGATGGGGTTTTCGGTGGGGACTATTAGTTCATTTCCCTGTAGGTCTCACAAAATCTCGACTTGTGCAACTTTCTTTGTAAGCGGGTGATTTAAGACAGATTTTCTAACTTGAACATGGGTGGAAAAAAGTGAGACTTACAGGGAATTGAATAGGTAGACAATGTTTAGTTTTTAGTTTTTAGTTTTTTTTGCGGTGTTCAAACCCTCTTCGACATTTTTTATAGGAAATTTTAGAATGGGGGAACGGCGTATCATACATTGGGTGATAGTGTATGTTGGGTAAAGTAACCTTTTTGGGTATACCCACGCGACGTATTTTTCCTTCATTCTGGGATTTTGCCGCCTCGGTGTGGCCATGGATTATTAAAGCCTTTATTAATCTCTAGATCTTGACGGTTTTGTAGATTTTTTTGGGTGTCTTCCCAATAGCGAATTGCAATTACGAAATGCGGGTTTTCGTAAGTTCGGAAGTACTTTGTTTCGACCTTACACCCAATATGATTCCTGTATGTTCAGTTTGGCTCAAATGTCTAGGATTGCATGGTCTCTAACCACAAGGAGAACCAAACTCACTGAAATATCATTCGTAGTCCTAGATTCTTGTACCAAAGTGAATTCGAAGTAATCATTTGGCTCAGGTCAGGTGTTCGACCTCAAAGCTTCCACCTTACATAGTTCATAAAAACCATGAGGTAAGAGATGTGCTATAAGTATCCTTCTAAAGACTGATTTACCTTGTAGGAGGGGGTTTAAAACCTTGAACTTTTACACGACATTTTCCTTGAAAGTCAAATGGAAGTAAAATACATTTCACTTGATTCATCACTATTTGGACTTCGCCAGAATCATTGACAAATTCTTAAAGTTGCACTAATGGTACCCCTGTCCATAAGAACTAAGGCGGGGCATGTTTAGGACATTCTTCCTTATCTGGTGCCTACGGTGCTTGCCAACAATCTATAAACTGGCTAAACTTTGCAGGATTGGCTACCAACATTTGTATGCAGCTAAAAAAGTTGTGAACTTTACAGTGTTAAATTTGATTTTTTTAACTTTTTAGCAGTAATTTTAGCCACTTGAGCTAAAAGTGAAAATCATATTTGGGATCACTGGTAAGCTTATCACCGCTTGTTGTAACAAGAAGATTTCGATGTGCAGACGTGCTGTCAGAGCTTTCTGACAACGGTAGTATGGCGCACCAGACGAGCAGGAGGAGAGCGCATTCCAACGCCACCCCCACTTCTAAACATCATCAACCTTCACTCACCCAAGTAAGTCAAATTCACGAATGGTAACTTAAAGCATGTTTTTTCCAACGTAGACTTTTCTAGCATCTGTGCAAAAGAGGGCCAGCAGCAGCCATCATTAAACCGACTAAACTACCAAAAAATTTATATAGTTAAAAAAACATGTGAACTTTGCAGTCTTAAATTTGAAAATTTTAGCTCTTAGCAGTGTTTTTAGCCACTTGAGCGAAAAGTGAAAATCATATTTGGGATCATTGATCAGCGAACCATGTGGTTCCTGCCAATGCATGTTTGTCAGCATAGGTTATCAGGAGTCCATCCAGCCTCTTACATGGCCCTGGGTCAGTGCAGGTTTCCAAGGAGCAGTCAGATGTCAGCAAGGCTGCTTTGAAGCATGTCAATCAGCTGCGAGCCATGCTATCCAGGTCCTTCGCCCCACAAAAGGTACTGAATCACAATTTCCTTGGTAATCCTTGACAACCCACATACCCATGAAACAAAATATTCATGAAAATTGGAAGTTTTTGCTGATGTTTTGTCCGTGTAAACTGCATCCAAAGATTCCTCAATACAGGATAGTCCATGTTTGGGGATTTTAGTTTTAGAGATTGTATATCACATCAAAATCCTGTGATCTTGTACACTCTAGATTAGCCATCATAGTTCAAAAGTAGTTAAAGATAACATTTTATTCAAAATGTGTTTTTTTGGGCACTTAGGCACCAAATAGTCTAGTTTCCTAAATATGTGACTAATTTTAATTGCTCTCATTTGGCCATCTTCCTAGTGAAAAAATGAAAAACTTTTCGACTCTAGTAACTAGCGAGGAAATTGGTTTGTCTAACACCAAACAAGAGCTATCCACTTTGAAGGTGAATTGAAATACATGTAGATAACGTCACTTGAAAAAGACTTCTCCAATAGACTAGATAATGTTCCAAGAATAGGTATGCGCCCTTGCAAGTGTAATTAGACACAATTCCATTACTCTGACTATGCAACCATAGACGCTCATATCACTTTTTGGTTGATTAAAAGTTCTAGAAAGGCAAGAAGGAACATAAATAATAATCTTGTTCCAACTAACCCAATGAGTTGCTAACACAATTGCCTCTGATCCAAAATGTATAACGTGTTATTCGTTAAATTGGGAAAAACGTAGGTATCATTTTGTATTTCACCTGAAATCCAAAAAGTTACTTTAAACCAGATTCAAAGGTATCAAATTTAGTCTGAGCTGCTAAGATTTTTTCCTTGCAAATTCCTCCTCTCAAGTGAGGGCACGTGTACAAAAAAAAAACGTTGTGAGCTGGTATTGAAGTGATCACCTGAATTCTTGAAAGTCTCAAAATGTATTGTTTTTTCCAATTTAACAAATAACATGTATACACTTTCAATGTTTGTGCATGATAAACTTCATTGTTTCAATGTTAAATCAACTTTTTTGTAAAACTTTTGGTAAGTATTTTTTGGGCAGTAAAGATAGACTATAAGGTAGGCGCACCCATAAGCGTGGAAATAAGGGTTTTGGAGTAGGTAAAACAATTCACTAACTTTGAAAAAAATACTGTAAGTTAAGAAATGGAAACCAAAAATATTGGCATCAATTTCAAGGTTCCAACTGCAAGCATTTGTTCACAAGAATTTTTCAAAGTCCAAAATCACTAAAATTGTAAGAACCATGTGTAAGAGATGCTAATCACAAGGCTTGTTGGTTCTTAAATAGTGAGATGGGTACTCAAAACCTCATGCTAATTACCCACAATCATCACTTCATCACGCATAACCATCACTCAATCACCTACAACCATTTATTTTTTTATTAATTAGCCCTACCACACAAGTGATGGGCATGGGGACACAACGCTTATGGATGCTGCTACCTTACTTCTGATGAATATGATTTGGTTTATTCTTTTAGGAAAGTGTTTCCCAAGATGTGCTCCCTCAAGTGGCGCCAGCCACCGGAAGTTTTACTTTTGAACCGTCTCCACTGGAGCCTCTGCGCCCAGCTCCACGAGGAGGAGCATGGCGACCCAATCTCCAAAGTATTGCTGAACGAAGTCGATGACCACCATGCTTTTTTTTTTACCCTCTCTTTTTTCACTTTTTTCTTTCACCCTTTTCACTCTTTTTTCACTTTGGGGGGAAGGGTTTCTCTCTCTTGTACAAAGTGCTCCATAGCCGCCATCCCAGGCATATCGATTTTCTATTGAAATAGTCATATCCTCCACTTGCTTGGTGGCATATCACATGGCCATTGCGGCGGGATTTCATGGTTTCATTGGTCGTTGTTTGGTTGGGGGTAGACACAAACTATCGACGGTGGTTTTGTGACTACACTTCATTTTCTGATGCAGTTGTAAAATCTTACTACTTTTCAATTAACTTTTCCCTCTCATTTGTGTGTTGGCAAAACTTATATGTTCTTGTAGTATTCTCTGTGTACTCGCTCTTTTGTAAGTTGTGTATTTTGGCAATGGTGAGGACTTTTTCATTAGGTTGAATGAAGACTTATTAGCTTGATATTTGTTAACCATTAAATTTCCCATGGGCATAACAGATAGGTTGTTTTATATTTGGCATTTGCTACCAACAAGAAGTTCTAATTAGAGATCTCAAATAGCTCATTAGAATTGCATTGATCTATATTCTAACTTCTTTGTTGATTTTAAATGTAGTAAAAGTGTGGATCCATTCCAAAATACAAAAAAAATACCTTGTATTGTATTGGCCGCAAAAGGTCTCTCAGACAATTAAGGGTTAACAAGGGTATATTGCAAAACCTGTCAATAGAAACCCCCTCTTTGCATAGGAGAGAGGTGAGACAGAGTGTGTTTGTGGTTGGGGTTAAGTTAACTGATCACCATTAGAATGACACAATTTCCATGATAGATAAAGACAATGGGTGTGGAAATGACCTAACTTTTATATTGAGTCAAATGAAAACATTCATGATCTTTGGTATGTGTATAATATGATGTCACCTAGTTTAACCCTTAAATGTCCATAGGGCATAGTATATACGCTGAGGTATAATTGTCATCTGCTACCAATATAAAAAATAGTTTGGGATCTCAAGTAGCTCACTAGAACTGCATTGATCTATTCTCCAACTTCTTTGTTGATCTCAAATGTAGAAAAGGTGTGGATCCATTCCAAATACAAGAAAAATATTGCGTATTGTACTGGCCGCATCGGCACTCAGACGTTTAGGGGTTAAGAAGGAAGAAGAAGGAAGAAGCATTTGAGCATGATTCTGATATTATATTTTTTCTAGCAACTAAAATCTCTTTGGAGGTAATTTTGAACACATTATGAACAATCAGACTACAAATTTGTGGAGCACTTAATATAAACATACCTTGAATGCACCCCCAGACCCGAAATTGCTCAGAAGAGCGGAGATGGGTCAATTAGCAAACACAAGTCACAATTATGGAAAGTTCCCTAAGCTTAGTTACCTAACCCTAACCTCCAAAATGTTGTAGGAGCTGCGTGAGAAGGATGAACTACATCCTACTATGCTTAGAAAACAATTTTCTTTGTTTTCCAACTGTGTGACTATTTCATCATTGCAAGTTTTCATGGTTTTTGTGCAAGGCTCGGAAGCAGTTCAAGTAGAGATAGAACAAAAGCAAAACTTGCAGAAATGAAGATCTTGATTCTAGAATCTGCATAAGTCATAATTCACTTGGAAAGCTCCAGATCTACATGGTATCCACCCCCCTCCCGCCCTTAGTAATATTTTTGTCATGTAGCATTTGCCACCCCCCATCTGACAATTGTACACAAAAAATTCAAAAAAGCCTGGTTGCTGAGGCAGCTACTCGAGAACGCGAAGCATCCTCTGACACCCACTGCTATTATTTTTCTATGCTGACAACAAAAAAAGGAACACATAGAATAATTGTCATTCCAAAGGTATCATTTCGTATTATAAATAATGGTGGTTTGTATACGTTGGCCATAGCCAGCTCATAACAGCAAATTTTAGTAAAGCCCAGGGGGACACGTTGGAGGGGAGGTGATCCATAAATATTATGAAGTTTCAGTTCCATTTATTTTCCTGGAAGAACCTGGCTATGAACACATTTCCCCACAGTAATATATATATATGTACAAATTCTTATGAGAGTACTTTACAGAGAGGGTTGTCTCTGGGGAGCCAATCTCGGAAGGTGACAGTGCAGTCCAAGGCTGGGGATGCAGCATGGGGCAGCATGGACTCGGCATATGTCTCAGAGCTGCCTATGGATTGGAACTGGAGCAAGGCAGACTCCATGGTCAGCCTCACCATCTCTTCGTCCTGTTCTTGAATCACCTCCGCTACAGTTTGAAAGGAGTCCATGCCTCCGTTACTTGTCCAGTCCCACGGATCTATTGACGGTACCTGCAACCAAATTCCACACAAAAAATAACCACAAAAAGAACAGGGGTCGGTTTAGGTACAAAATACTAAAACTGTGCATCACACAAGAGATTGGCTCTTGTTGTACCCAAAAGGATTAGTACTGTACAGTGCCCTCCAATAAGTTCTTGACTTTTTTGAAACTCAGCTAGACAGCAACCATTAGTGAAGAACAATAATTGAAACACTTCAAAATCAATAAAATTGCACAAGGCCGTATGCTAGCAATCTCAAGCCACATATCTACAAATCATATTAATGGCAAAAATATTAGCTGGTCTATGGAACTTGTTATTGTTTGATTTGACAAAGTTGAAATAATAGCTAGCTAAGTTTCGTAAAACTTGAGAACCTGTTGGAGGGCACTGTAAAGTGCTCTACCAAATGAAGTGATACACAAATCCCTTGGTGACACATCCATCAGAAAACTTTTGGCTAGCTTGCTTTTTGAGTAAGGTACCTACTCAAATTTCCTTAGGATGGCTTGGCTGGATGCTAAGCCTTCTCTCCAAGGTCCAGAGCCAATAAAGCACATTGATGGACAACATTTTTCGGTTTTGTACGGTCAAAAGAGTTTTAGCATCAAGATTGTGGGGGTCATCTATTGTTGAATTCTCTCGTGGTAGTAGTTGTATCACTTTTTTTTTTGGTGGGAGCACTACAGTGAGAACTTAGAATGGAGTGAATACTCAATGAAAGCATACTGGTGAACTTGGCTACTGTGACGGATCGACTGTCTAGAAGAACATTGCTCTGCAATGCCTTGAATTTGGGTGCAACGAGAGCAGGATTTTAGGATTTAGGGTTTAGGGTTTAGGTTCAACCTTGCAGCAGTCCAAGTAGTGTTGATTAGCCTCGCTCCCATCGACAGAACCAGGGAGGATTCTGGTCCCATACCAGGAATCATCAGCTGCTGATTCCACAAGAACGTACCTGTTTTAAAAACAGACAAAAAAAAAAGAAGAGTTAAAGTCTTGGAAAAACTAGAAGTGTGAGCTTTGTGACGGTGGAGGAATTTCATTACGGCTGCTGCTTACATGTCAAAGCCACAAGATCAAAATTTGGGTTTAAAGAAATGTTTAAATTTGAGGCAAAAAGGTTTAGTTTTCATGTGCAAGTAGGGTGCAAGCAATCCATCGTGTTAATGACACCTAGTGATGCATTTTAGTCAAAAAAAGTCCAATAGTAAAAACCCTAAACCTCGTTATTTTGAGCATGTTTTAGTATGTCACATAGGAGCCTCATAAATGCCACTTTCTTCATGCTCTCACTCTTGGTACTTCAAAATACAGTGAACTAGAAAAACATGATAATAAAAGGGTAGAAACAAAACAAGAAATACACAAAAGATGTGTAGGATTTTGCGTTGTTATTGCTGATTTTTACCTTGCAAACAGCTCTTCCTCAGCATGTGGATTCAGGGATGCCAACCAATCCAAGTTACCGAATTCTTTCTCAGTGTCTAATGTTTCTGTAGTTGCTGCTGCTGCATTTTGCTCAGCTTGCGGCTTCGGTGAGGTGTCGCCTTCTGGTTTGCGCTGGCCATACAGCCAATTTGGGCTTTTCAGTTGCACCTCCCTGAAAAAATGCAGGCAACGATACATTCTCAATGTTAAAAATCTCCAACTAGATAGAGCCAACAGAGGGGAAAAATCAAAAGATGATACAAAAAGAGGGAAAATTTCATGGATACCCCTGAAGTTTGCAATATTTACGTAGACACCCCCTGCATTTTCAGAATTTACACAAATACCCTTGGACCAAAATTTTCAGGCGTTTGTTTCGTTGTGCATGCCACTTCCCTTCTTCCTTTGTGCGCACGTTGCTTCTTTTTTGTTTCATTACATTCCCTTCTTCAACATTGGTCATGAAGGGAGTACAAGCACAACAATAAATGCCTATAAATTATAGTACAAGGGTATTTGTGTAATTTCTGAAAAATCAGGGGTATCTATGTAAATATTGCAAACTTCAGGGGTATTAATGAAATTTTCTCTACAAAAAATAAAAAAAACTTTGATGTGCACATCAAATGATTCAAAGCACATACGCAGCATCGCTTGCAACGCCTGTAACTGCGCTACTCTTGGGTCCTGTCTCCGTGTACATGCGTGCGTTTGTCACAGGCCCAAGGATTTCCTGCAACATGCCAATTTGGAAGTATATATTAGAGAGCTATCAGAGGATAATGGATATCCTGAGGAGGTGTATTAAGAACTCTTTTCAAAAATACTGTGAGAAGAAACCTGAAACTTGTCGAAGGATGTGACGATAAGTACCATTGCTAGTTACTTAGTACTCGGTTAAGTTACAAAAAGAAGTATATATTGAAGGAATCTATAATGAAATATCTTTGTATTAACAACACAAGCTGTGAGTACTGCAATAAAGAATTCATTAAGTATCTCTAACGATTTGTCATGTCTTGTTGGTTCATATGCAACAATGGACGCCCTTCCTTTCAAAAACATTTGTGAAAGGAAAACCTGAAGCTTATCGAAGGATGTCAACTTAAGGCGATGGAAATCTTCACGGTATGGAGATCGGGCATACAGTTTGCTCTTCCACGACTTCTGAGAACTCAACGAGGCATTTCTGCTGGTCTTCTTCACCAACTTTCTACAAGACCATGCAAATTTTGCTGTTTATTATAAAAAAAGAAGCTCAAAACGTCATAAAAGAAGTCTAAAAGGAAAAGAATTAAATAATGAAACTTTATATGAAATTTTTTCCAAACCAGTTCTCTGGTTCTTACTTGGAGTCTTCGGGTACAGACTCCTCCCCTCGGCCTCCAACGTGCAAATAGTAGTCCGACTCCAGCTCCCAGAGAGCTGGTTTTCCTTCCTCAGGTTGAAAATGGCCTAGAAACCTGATAAGAAAAAACCAAAATTAAGACACGTCAGCTAAGTCTCGGACAGATTACTTCATAAGATAGGCAATCCAAGATATCTCACCGCCTACATATGTGACTTGGAAATCGCCAGGTTATTTTTTTGGAAATTTTGGCAAAAAGTTACTCCAGTATGATTGTGGTTGGTTTACTCAAAATGTAAAAAAAATATCTAGTAGTTGTAGAGTCTGATGAGAAGGGAGACGTTACAAGTTCATAGCATCCTGTTTTTCACCATCTGTGATAGTGTTGCTGTAATAACGCCGTATGGACTTCATAAATTCTTGTGATTGAGTAGTCGCCTTCCACTTCCCTTGCCTCTCCGGAAAGACCTGCAAAAATCTTAGCATTTTCAATCCACATTCTTAAACCCCAAATAGCCGAAAGTGGTCGCTTCTATGTCTAAAGTAGTTGATATAAATAATCCGAGAAAAGGATTCAAGAAAGGTAACCAAATCAATAGAAATCAATACAAACATGTTCTAAAAGATATCATAATTGACCAATAGCCTTCAAAACACCATATTAGGTAAATTGGGAAAAACAGTACATTTTGGGACTTTTCACTTATTTGCCATTATGTACATTTCAGCATATTACACAAAAACAAGCATGCACTTTCTTGTACATAGTGAGATCTCAACGATTGCCGCCAAGAATTTCAGATAATTACAACTTTGAGATGTAGCTACGCCTACATTTGTTGTATGTAGGATTAAGGTGGAGTACAAAATGGTCCCTCCATTTTTCCCAATTTACCTAATATGGTGTTTCAATAAAAACTGGCACGTTTCTACAGTTCGCTTGAGCAGAGAACCAGTGTCCACTGGTCGGACTATGAAATGCCTCATAATTATGTTCCAAGGGTATTTGTGCAATATCTGAAAAAGCAGGGATATCTAAGCAAATATCGCAAACTTCAGGGGTATCCATGAAATTTTCCCTATTTTCGTTCCTTTCTTTTTGGGTTTTTTGTTGAGGCGTGTGTGTGTGACTGTGTGAGTGTAGTGTGCATGCTTTTGCAAGGTTGGGAAAGGGAGCAACGTACGTAGTTGTGAGCCTCCGAACCACCGTATTGAAGAGCAAGAGTGTCGCCCATGTTTTGGTACATGTCCATGAGAGCAGTGGCGACGCCACAATCAGGGTCCAGCTTGGGAATGTCCGTGAGACCGACTCCTCGCAGTTGGCGTCCCAGAGCTTCCAGGCCATAAGCATACTGAGCCACGTTGGTGCGGTCCAGACAGTCGATGCAATTGGTGCGGAGAACGCCGTGCTGGAAGAAAGGCTCGCTGGCTTTGTCGATGACGGGAGCTTTGAACTTCTCCACCTCTTGGAAGATGAGCCTGCCGTTCATGGTGGTGGTGCCCACGGTGGAGAACAACTTGCCCAGGTCGAGTGACAGTTGCCGACTCCCCAGATCCAACGCCAGTCGCCGGTCTGATGACAGGTCTAGTGATCCTGTCCTGTCTCTCAACGATGATAGCCTTGACCCTGGCGTTATCCTGCTCAGAAAGAAACAAAACATCTCAAAATGAAAAATCAACCAAATTGTCAAGATCTATATGAACAAAATAAAACAGAACGAAATTCAACCAAATTGTTGAGATCTATGAACAAAACAATTCAAGATTAAAATTAACCAAATTGTCAAGATCTATGTGAGCACATCCAAATAGGATAAAAATTCAACCAGATTGTTGAGATCTATGAACACATCAAAATAGGATAAAATTCAACCAAATTGTCAAGATCTATTAACAAAACAAACTAGAACAAAATTCAACCAAACTGTCAAGATCTATGAACACATCAAAATAGGATAAAATTCAACCAAATTGTTGAGATCTATGAACAAAACAAAATAGAACAAAATTCAACCAAACTGTCAAGATCTATGAACAAAACAAACTAGAACAAAATTCAACCAGATTGTTGAGATGTATGAACAAAACAAACTAGAATAAACTCAACCAAATTGTTGAGATCTATGAACCCTTTCAGACTTGACCAGACCCATATACTAAAGGACCAGACCATCCACTTTAACGTGCCATACGGTAACGATAATGTACTCAAAAGATGACGGTGGTTCTATTGTATAGATTTTGAGAACATGTTTGATTATCACACGGATGTTTGTCGGGGTGGGTGCTAATCTTTGAATAGGTTCCACAATGAGAGTGGCGTTTTGGCATATTGCTTTAGTACATGACGCAAATTAGCTATTGGTGTTACTTTTACTTTTGCACATGATTGTACTGCAAAAGCTAATAGAAACTCCTTTGCACGTTGCAGTCACATCTTTCTCATTTTACATCCAACTGAAAAGGAACATGTATTGATGGGAACATGGAACACACTGCACTTTTTTTTTAAAGGAAACTCATGCCACTTATGGTTTGAGGTTTGATTAGCGTGGATGAAAATATGCAAGAATCAACCATACAATGATCGACCAAGCTTTAAAGGGTTGGATTTTATTAAAAAACTGGTATCAGAGAAGAATACTTGCACTTGTTAGTCTACAAATAAATTGAGATTAGAAAAAAGGAAACGATATTCCAGAATGTTTGGTAAAAATAAATGGGATCTTGTTTTTTACTCAAGTGGTGTAAAGGAAGGAGATCCAGGGTGGTAAAAAACGTACGATGGAGCACTTGGGATGAGTGTCTGTACTTGAGGTTGCCGCTTCTGGACGAACGTTTTGCCGCTGTAGTAGAATCCGGTGAGATCAAGGGCGTCTGCTGCCACTCCCTGCAACACCGCCAGCACATTGGCTGATTTGCTGCCACTGAAAACAAAAAACCAAAAAAATTACAGAGAATTTGGTAAGCTAGATACTAGAATAATTCTCCACAAAAGGCCCCAGTGTTTCACAAATGTGGCCAACTTTCGTAAAACTGATAAAGATATTTTCAATTTTTACAGCTCAAAATATGTGCTAAATTTCAATGTTTTAGCACATGTGGCAGTACTTTTAGGCACTTCGAGCAAATTATGCAAAAATCACGTGTTGCACGTTTGGCAGGCCCCCATATTTGCTTTCTTTAAAATACACCCTAACCTCTTTAATCAGACCGCTTAAGGTGGGTCCCAAAGAATGGCCATCATTCATAGTTTGAAATTATGTGACAAATGTGCTATACTAGAGAAAGTCTACATGCCATTTTAGAGAGAAGGGATTGGTTCAAACGCGAGCTAACCTCTTTGCAAATTTGTGGAAATCCCAGTGTATGAATTTGAGTCTGTTTTCCTCCGGGTACATTTGGTTCAGGTACCCCACCGCATTAGCGAATTCTCGGCGCAACATCATCTCACGAGGTCGTTTCTCCACTGTCTACAAAAAAAAACACCTAAAACCAGCTTAAAATTCTGGTCGTAAAGCTTACTTCCGATGCCAAGTATTGCCAAGTAAGCCAAATATTGCCAAATTTCGCAAAGTGGAAATGAACTAAATAGAGTCATTGACAGCAAATAAAGACATGCAAGTCCAAGTGAATATTACCTTGATGAGGCTTAGCACAATAATGGGGTTCCCATATCTACTTGCAAGATCGTCGAAGTGAAGCTTAGTGGCATGATACATGGGATCAAACCTCTGTACTGCCAAATCCACAAAAAAAAATCAACGGCAGGATACTCTTTCAGATATTTTCAGAAGAAAAAAAACACAGCATTTCCAAACTCTATTTTTATCACACACATATATTCAGTAATATGCAAAGTTTTTCATCGATCCTGGAGATGTAAAACATGTCACTTTCCAGTACATGATCAAATGGATGAATTCAAAACCATGAACCCTTGCTCTTTTTATGACTTGAGTGCTGGAAACACCATATTAGGTAAATTGGGAAAAACAGTACATTCTGGGACTTTCACTATTTCTGTCATTATATACAATTTAGCATATCACAAGAAAACAAGCGTGCACTTTCTTGTACAATAGTGAAGTCTCACTGATTGCCTCCAAGAAATTTCAAATAATTACAACTTTGAGCTATAGCTATACCTACAGTTACTGTATGTAAGATTTAGGTGGAGTACAAAATGGTCCCTCCGTTTTTCCCATTTTATCTAATATGATGTTTGGAGCTTCAACTGCACTTGAAGGACCATGGAGACTGAGCAAAAGACAAGGATTTTAAAATAGGTTTGACAACTTACAGATGATGTCAGGCTTTGGACTGAGGCGAGACATTTCTTGGGACCAAAAAAGAGGGATGGAGCCTCGGTGTTGCACCACAGAACTGATTTGCCCCGTGCATGGGTCAATGCCCGTCTCCTCGTTGGACACAACCTGCTCTGTTTCTACATCGTTTGCCACTCGGCCCTTGTCGTTGACACCTCTCTTCAAGTACCTGCATTGCCCAGTTGGTGATGCTAATACAAGGTGGGGTTTCTGCCAACACCCTCATCATCAAACATTTCAGCTTTGTATTGACAAAAAACTATGCTGTCGAAATCTCCTTTAGAAAAAAAATTCATAAGAAAAATCGTTTTGAAAAGGAGCTAGTATAAACTCACCTTGTACCAGCAAAATGCCTCGACCGTCTAGCAATGAGCGTAATGGCAAAAATACGCCCAAATATTGACAGCCTTGTCTGCAAAACAAAAGACGACAAAGAGAACCAATTACAGTTACTCAGATGCTGTTAAGTGTCTACATTACCATAAATCTCTTCTTTTAATCCCTGATGAACCAAAGATTCATGACTTTCCACTGATCATGTACTGAAAGGTCTAAAACACACATGATACCAAAATTTGTACCCCTAGAATTACTTACAACGTTGCAGAAGTTGGTGACAAAAGACACAAATCTAGTCAAAAGGAAGAGTTTCAAAGTATGAGGCTCAACCTGCTCGAAGAAGCCATGGACAAGGGCAACGATCCACCCAGTGTTCTTCAGAGACTGTCGAATGCCACGTGTAAGGAAGGCATTCCACACGAACATGTTGTCATAAGGCATGCGGTCCTCATCCATGGACTTCACATTTGCCTGCATGTTGCGCATGATGGGGTACGTGTAGCTGAAGTAAAAATCCTTCGTCAGGTCCACTCCTCCCAGTAGCTTTTTGTACCTGCAAGAGTGATGGTCAGAGGCTATAATTGTGCAATAATACAAAGACTGTCCATAGCTCACATTCCTGTGCAAAGATCACCACGAATTAACCCCCCCTAAACAGATGAAAGATTCAGTGACCAACTCGAGTGGAAATAATAAAAAAGTAAATTGTAAAAGAAATAACGCCCGGTTGGTCCCTTGGGGGTTAATCCTACCACATGACTGTAAAAAAGAGGGAGAGAGAAAAAGAAGAGAACCTGAGTTCCACCTTCGAATGAGAAGCCTCGGTTTGCACGGTAGAGTGCGGCACGGTGATGAGCTGACTTTCACTAATGCAGTAGACCGCATGCCCACAAATGGTGCCAATCTGACGGCGCTTGGTCACGAGGATCAAGTAGTACGACTCCATGAATTTGATAAAACCTGATCAGGACCACGTGTGAAGCCCAGGTAAACAGTAAGAATTTGGGTTTTCAAGCAAGTTTTCAAGCTTTGTGTTTGCAAATTCCAACAGGATTCTTTTGGACTAAAGGACGTACCCACAATGCCATAAGCTTTAGTGACAAAAGTAAGTCCACCAGTGGACTTATTGCCTTCACTAACGCGTGCCAAGAGTAGCAGAATCTCAGCCTCCGTGTAGATGGTGGGGTCTTCCAGCATGCTCAGCTCTGAAGCCTCCGAGCGGTCGATCTTCAGCACCTGCCAGTGCTGCTTCTGTTTGTCCCTTCCCACCAAGTAGAAGTTCTGTTTACCAACAAGCCAGGTTTAGTGCAAATGCTGGTTACCAACGAGCCAGGTTCAGTGCAAATTCTGGTTACCAACGAGCCAGGTTTAGTGAAAATTCTGGTTACCATCAAGCCAGGATTAGTGCAAATCCTGTTTACCAAGAAGCCAGGTTTAGTGCAAATCCTGTTTACAAGCAAGCTAGGTTTAGTGCAATTTCTGTTTACCAACAACCCAGGTTTAGTATTAAACTAATCAACATCCCACTCATAACTCATAATCACGTAACAACCACTTCTGAATTGCCTTCCAATGCCAGTAACACAAAAGCTCCTAAAATCATTGCTTTCATAAGCCACAAGTACAAAAACCAACACATAATCGCACCAGAAAAATTCCAATTCAAAAGCTTCGTTATGAGAAACCACTCCAAATAAGTGACATTCAAAAGCAGCTGGTTTTCAGAAAGAAGGTGACAAGGAGGGATGCATACCGAGCGTGTTTCATAAAGCGTGAATTTCTCAAGAGAGTAAGGGCTACTCTGAGGGTCCAAGTCCTTGTTGCTCTCCACCAACGGCTTGGGACTTGTGGTGATGGGCGGAGCCATAGCCCTTCCCCCTCCCTCGCACCTCGTCTCTCCCAAAATCCAAGCTCAATCTAACGCTCTCGCAAACTCCATGTCTGTCACCATCACCATAGCCAGGTTGCTGTTGTCACAAACTCCATGTCTGTCACCACCACCATAGCCAGGTTGCTATTGCGAACCAGAGGTCTGTTGCTCCAAGCAAGGCTGGGATCTCTCATCACGGCACAAGCTTCACCAATTCCCATCGTGAACCAACCAAGCTTGCTTGCTTGCTGGCTGGCTTAAGCCCTAATAACACTACTACTCTCTCAGTCCATGAAAAGATCCGGTTGTGGTGCCGGCACTGGACATTCCCAGAAGCCACTTGCTACGGTAGCACAATTGACTTGGTCTTCCGTAAAATTCTGTCAGAGGATCGACCAAATTCTACTGCCTGATTGGGTGTTGGTCACTCCCCCTGCAATGCTGCTGCTGCTGCTGCATATTTCAATCAATCAATCAAGGTTCACGATCTTAAGAACGAGAGTTTTACCACACTTGGCTATATAGCTGCCATGCATTTGAGGTTGAGGACACAGAAAATTTACTAGAGAGAGAGAGAATTGGGAGCCAGTCCACTGCCATCTGGAACAGGACACCTACTCCTCCTCCTCCTTCTCAGTCATGGCCCACCCAAGTAAGCAACATTCTCCGCTGCAACAGTGCCCGTCTCTCATCTCCACTAACATGCTCAACTCTTAGCTTCTGTTATGACATCGATGCAGCAACTCGCAGCGTTCTGTAAGTCTGAGCCACACCGAGCTCCGATCTGGAGACTCCCCACAGCTCAGAAACAGTCCGAACTGCGGCATCTTTGAACGCATTATCTCAAGACTTTTCTCAAGACTTTTCTACAGGGTTGTCTAGAGAGTTTTCTAAGGTATTTTTTGTGAAAAGGATCGGAGGTATTGGAAGAGACGGAGTCAGAGGTGCAGCGAGGTGGAGGTTGATGTGTAGGAGAATTGTGGGGAGCATTGAGGGAGACAAAGTGGCGCAGGTGTGGGGGACGATATTCCTGCCTTGTCTTCTGCCTGTGCACGACTGATGGACATGCGTAACTGTCTTCTTGGTACTTTTTTGTTTCCCTTGCTGCCCGTGCTGCCCGGGGTGCCCGGGAAGGACAAGCAGGGGGGGGACTTGATCTTTGTGTACTTTTTTTGACCTTGTCCTGGAAAGGTAGACAGGGGGTTGTAGACCTGTAATAATCACTCTAGACGGTTGTTGGTATGGTTAGAAAGATGCAAAAATGGATTGAAGGAATCATGACATAAGATATTTCACGTTGTTTCGTAATAATACATGCAAATGTTGGTAGGTATGGTTTCGAGAGATTCCACACCCAAGGTAAACACATCCGTTCCCAACCTTTTCCTAATTCCAATTTCTATATATTGAAGGTGCTCATTTCAAAACTAAAATGAACACTCTTGGTTTGGGTACACAAGGTTGGAATTGGGAAAGGGTTGGGAATGGGGTATGTCTACCTTATTTGCAAACTAAAATTTCTCACAGCTTTCATCTCATTAATCAAACTGAATGATTCAAAACTTTTCATCTATATATAAATCTTAATTAAGAATCAATTTCAAAATTTTTAAAATATAATTAAAAAAGTAAAAATCTGAGTTGCCAAGGTTGCTTGGAGTTCAACAAAAATTACATATCTTGCAATAATTTTTGAAGCATGTAGTCAAAAGTTACGAAGATTGTTGGACCTTAAAACTGCATCTTAGGTACATCATGCATGAAAATTTCAAAGAAAAAAAAAAAAATCAGTTTGTAGTGAGTTGCCCAAAATTGCTATGTTGCCAAATAGTCTTTTGGCCTTTAACCCCTCACTGCCCAAGGGGCCCAAATTGGGCTTGTCTGAATTTTATTCAAGGATGCACAACTTTTCTACAAATTTTTTTTAGTGATTATTATTATTATTATTAAACTCTTATTGAAGTCTAGTTTTAGCATCAGGAGTCTGATTTTGAAAATGAATTGAAGTGATTTATCTATTCAAGATTTTGTGCAAGGGTGTCCATTGCAAATCTTCAATTTCTAGTGTTGAAGGCTCTTGGAAATGAGCTTCAAGTACACTAGAACTTAGAGAAAACTTCACATTAAAAATTCAATTTAAAAAATTGTAGAATAGATTTTGAGAAGCCGTAAATTGATTGGGGTTAAGCATGTTCTACTTTACATACTCATACTTTTTTGGTACCCTCAGTTTTAGGTTTGAGATGCAAAAAGAGGATTGAAAGGCTTCAAATCACTTTTGCAATTTTAATACCCTCATGATCAAACATTATAATCTTTCAATCCATAAATGATATTATTGTGATTTCTTTTCCTATGTGATCTAAAACATGTCTACTTTGAACTTGTACGGTTGCGCTTCAGAAAAATTTGATAAGATTGATCAAAATGCCAGCATTTTGTTCAATTTCAAGCAAATTCTAAGATACTCCAAACTAGCATGGGCGGTGAGGAGTTAAGGGTTAAACATAATTTAACCAAATTAGTGTGAAGGGATATGTCACTATTTTAAGTCTTGCACTAATTGAGATATCTATTGTAATTTGGTTTAGGAAACTATATAAGGTTTTTGGGTTGAAGAGTGATATTACTTTTCAAGTAAAAAGCGTCCTATGACCAAGGGGCAATTCACACGATGTCCTATTTTTTAACTTTGCAAATTTACCTCAATGCATGATTCCAAGTTTGATGGGTTGTATAGAGCAAATTTAAATACTAAAAAAAATCTTAAATGTTTCAATCAATCAAACAATTGGTCAGACTTGGAACAAGATTTTCTAGGTCTTGCGTTTTCGATGAATTCAATTTTTGAGCATAGTCCCACTTTCTTGGTGCTAGAACTGCCCAAAAGTTCTGCCATGTAAATGTTTTGGAGAGAACAAGAACATGAAACCTGGGCACAATTTGTCAATAGCCAAGTCTAGACGTTTAACTCTCAACCAATCAAAATGTGAGATTCTAGTAGAACTTGGGACGTGGGACATGATCAACTCCTACAGCTAATACTATTCGACATAGATAAGTATTTGCAATGGCAATTTTTTTCTATCTTCATGTTGAATTTTTTTTGTGAATGATGTGCACATGAATTACCTTGAGTTCAAGCCAAATTGCATGGAAGTTGGATTGGAAATCACAAAAAAATGTATATATCACCACAAGTGAATAACAGCTCCACCACATCAAGTGACAAAATAATGAATATTTCTTAAAATGCTAGTTTCCCCATTTTGGAATTTCCTTGAAATCCATTGTTTTCAATTTTTGCACATAAATATATAAATAAACTGTATGTGTATAATTTTTTAAAAGTAAATACCCTAACTAATTCATCATTGATTTTTTGGGTGGGTGACTTGCTGTTTGTTTTTACAATAATCTATTTCAATCATTAATCCGTCATACCGACAAAGATTTTGTTTTCATTTTTATTTTTCTGACTTTTTCATTTTTATTTTTCTATGATTTCTATATTATTGAAGTTCATTTTGTGAATTCTCTATTAACCCTTGAAGGCCCAAGGAACCCACTTTGGGCTTTATGAGAACTTGGGCAGGCTCTATTGACTTCATAATTTGAAAATTTTTCATGAAATTTTTAGAATGGATGCTACTCATCATAATCTACAGGTGAAGCTTTATTTCATGTCATTTGGATAAGTATTGCAAAAGTTAGAATTTTTTTCAGTTTCAATGTCAAATCAGGCAGCAAAAAATATATTCTAATGCTTTTTTATAATTAATAACAAATTTTTAATATTTTTTTTTATAGAATTGTATAGATTGATACCTACTCAAAAAAATTGAATCACTCAATTCCAAATAATGAGGTAAGAGTTACAAGGAGTTTTCTTTTGCGGGCAATGAAGGTAGGTAGAGGGTAGAAAAAACATACAAAGTTATCTTTTACTCTCAATTTTGAAAAATTACAAATGAAAATGAAAAATAAAGTTACTAATTGTTTGTTAGAGCATTCTCACCATTGGGATTAACAATTTTCAAATTCTTCCAAAACTTACTAGCATATTAGTTTTATCTTTCATTCATCAATACCTTTCACTTTACAATTTTTGTAAAATTGAATCCAAATTTTTTTTGGTTAAATTTTTTTATGTATGCTTAAAACCCATTTTCTGACATATTGCAAAAATTGTACAAGAAACACAACATATGTATTTTTTTCTAAAAAGTTTGAAAATCAAAACTTCACCTTTTGGAAAGATTAGAAAAACCTACATTTTGAAATTTAGGCACATTGATTTTGCAATTGGTGCTTCACCTTTTGGAAAGATTAGAAAAACCTCCATTTTGAAATTTAGGCACATTGATTTTGCAATTGGTGGGGATATTCATTCTGAAATTTTGGGACAATGTACTTGTACAAGTCAACCAAAGAATCCTACGGTTGGATTTGTTAAAAAAATAAATTTCAATGAAAATTTTGACCCTAGTTTGAGGACTAATATTTTGAAGCAGTTTTGGGCCTAATATTTTGAAGCAGTTTTGGGCCTAATATTTTGAAGCAGTTTTGGGCCTAATATTTTGAAGCACTTTTGGGCCTAATATTTTGAAGCAGTTTTGGGCCTCTAAACACAAAAGAATTTTAGGGGTTAAGTTTGCAATGATGTTAACTATTTTGTAGAAGTTTAAAGAGAGAGAGACACGTATTTATTTAGTAGGCCGATTTTGAAGAAGCCATACAAATTATTTCTGTAAATATCTTGAAATCATTGAAACTTGAAAGGGCGGTGTCCGGTGTTCCATCAGGGAGGGACCCAGCCAGGGAATCTTTTTGTTTTTTCCACAGTCAAGGGATATTCCCCGAAGATTGCAAGCAGGTAAGGCCAAGAAAAAGGGGCAGATTCATCTGTGTGCGCGCATTCATCCATAAAATCTGATACTGATATCAGTACACTTCATTCAAATTTGGCAAACATAGTGCTTGTTTGAGAGGGGTTTGGTTTTGTCAGGTAGAGCGACTTGCACCTCAAAATGCAGGTAGGTACGGAAAATTCAGCTAAATTGGAAAAAAATAAATGATCAGCAGAAGTCCATCCAAAAAACTACTAATATAAGCTACTTTCATTCAAAGTTTGACAAATCGGGTTTTGTCCAAGTACAAATTTGGTAATTTCATCCAAATTTTCACTGGAATTCCTCAATGTATTGGTCGTCGACTAACATTTGAGGTAAGATTTAGGCAAAATTTTGCAAAGAAATTAAACTTTGGTTTGGTAGTGTTGTACCTTTTTTTTAGCTATTTTTTGTATTGTTAACATTAGTATGCCTACCCATTATGCATAATCATTTCAAGCCCAATTATGCAAAATGTTTCCCCCACAAGAAAAAAATTCTTACTTTTTATTTGCACACTCCAATTTTAATTTTTACCCATGTAGTAGAATATTTGTCTTTATTTAGCAAACGTTCCCTTGCATTAAAGCAATTTTTTTTTATACCCATAGAATTTTTTACCCACACAATAAAATAAACATCATTGTTTTCTCATGCATAAAAATATTATTTATTTTTTACCTACACAACTTTTTGACCCACATAGTAATTATTCACACTATTTTGTTGCTTTTTACCCAAGCATTTTTTTATGCATGCCATTTTTTACTCATGGGATTATATACCCATGCGGGTTTTTCCATCAAGTCGTTTTTACACATGCAAGTATTTTACCCACGCAAGTTTTTTACTTGCACAAGATTTTACCCACACAAGTTTTTACTTGCACAAGATATTATCCAAACAAGTTTTTTACTTGCACAAGATATTACCCACGCAGGTATTTTTACCTAGAGGGTAAAATGATCGCCAGTCGCAATTTTGTTATACAGATAGATAGTATCAAAATGATGCAAGTTTCTAACAAAAAAATCCTTTAAACGAGTTCTTTAGACCTAGGTCAACATTTAAATTTCTACCAAATTTTTACCAGAATTTTATCTAAATTTATGTTTGGCTTCTATAACACTAGAAAATTTGGGTGAGAAAATGGATGAATTTACCAAGGTTCTCCTCAAGCAAACTTCAGGTTTGCAAGAAATTGGATGAAAGCTACTAACATTAGTAAATTTTATGGATGAATATGCTATGTTATTGAATCTATCCATTTCTATCCATTCTTTCCTTACTTGCTTGAAATGTTGGGTGCTTGTTGTGCAACCAACAAAAAACACCAACTTAATATATTGACCAAAGTACAAGGGGAACCTACTTTCTTGGAGACAAAACTTCCAAAAAAAGTTGCCATGTGAACATTTCTCAATGAAATGAGGTTTTTTTCTCTATAGGAGATAATGGAAAGCTATAAGGCCCGGTTTAGACTAGAAACCGGCCGATACACAGAAATCTACACCCTGTCCAGTGTTTTGCCCAATAGAAACTTTTCCGTGTAATTGCGTGTCATCCAAGAGTGTGCTTCTGCTAGACAAGTTTGGTACCACCCTTGGAGCAGGCCCCAAATCTTCACTATCTTGACCGCTGACGTGGCTATATAGGGTGGTCCCCAACGTGGTGAAGATGGATGTAAAAGGACCGGACAAACCTGCAAACCCAACAGCGGAGAAAAGCCAAATTTCAACCAATCACATTTGAGAAATTTTCGGCCGGTCACTAGTCTGAACCGGGCCTAATACTCAATTTTCAACCTCTCCACCAACCAATTAGACTTTGAATCTATATGGAACGAAGTGTGCATTGCCCTTAAAATTGCAGAGAACTAGGAAAAATACTTTGAATGCATGATTGAAAAAAAATTGATAAGCTATCTCTTTGAAAACTCTTACTATCTCTTCATTCGTAATGGATTTTGGACATCCAATTTTATCTCTTCATTTGTAGTTGATTTGTGGACACAAGTGTCACAATCTAATAGTGTTCTTTTGAGAATTATGTGACCACTTGGATTGAGGAGGTTTTACACAAAATATCACTAGTAGTGAAATCTAAAATGCCACTACATGTGAGTGACTGTCTTCTCTCTCTATTGTGGAACACGGAACATAATTCTCAGAATTGAAGTAACATTCAACTTACAAAAAAGTGTATAGGAGTTGGGAATTATTCAAAATAACTCCAAGTTGGAGAAGCAATAAAAATTTGGATTCGAGCTCCATCTGACTAACGAGGCCTGAAAATAGATTAGTGAACTTTGACCTACTACATACGGCATCAATAATCCAATGACCTCCAACTAAGCAATACCAAAACTAAGAAATTAAAAAGTGGCTTTTGGCAAAACAGACCTTGTCAACAAAATAGAATCGAGTCAACTAGCTAAAACATGAAAAGAATCTACACGAAGTGCTTTAGTATCTAACTTTGCTTCCCCAAGGCACCTGCATCATCGCTCCAATTATTGCATTTTTCGGCCAAAATTATGCAAAACACGTGAACCCTGTAAACGCCAATATTCTAATGAGAATCACTCCACGTGCACACCAATACAAATTACCACTACATATTAGAGACAATCTTAAGAAAGAAAATACATAATTAGCAACCTGATTTCGTTTTCCAATTAACTAAAGCCCATTACCAACAGCAAACTCATCTACTACAGCAACTTGTTCGCAAAATTGGTAAGCAAGAGATGGCTAAATGTCCTATGGCTACTGCTCTTAAATGCCAATTTGGTGATGTACTATCGCAACTGACAGTGGTATACAACCTCACACTTCGAACAATTGCATACATCACCGTGTCTAGATATCTCCCAAATATCATTAAATTAGACGTACTAACGTGATTAAAATGAGACGAAGAGTATCCTCTCACTTATAGCCTGCAAGCGTCGAACATGGAACAACTGAGGAGAATAACAAAGCTGGTGGCACTAACCTCTTCAATGAATCCATGTTGTGACAGGTCACTTGTTTGGGCATCGAGAACATTGCCAGCAACCTGCAGAAACAGGACCATTCTCCTTGGAGTCAATTTTCCAGAGGCTTTTCCTGAGCCTCAGCACCAGCCAAGGCTACCAAACCACCCTGATCAGTGTCCTGTTTATGTGAATTACGTTCGGGTGGCACCTCTTGAGCTTCGGCGTGGTTGTTCTCACCCTGTAAGCTCGGAGTTGCATCCAGTTCTTCGTCGGCTTCCTCAAATACATCACCATCTTGAGCTTCAGAACGCGGATCATTGTCACCATTCAAGAGCGGATTTGCATCTGATTCTTCCACAGCTTCCTCAAACACATCACCACCATTACCTTCTTCCGGTGCATCTTTCTTCCGATTATCAATGTCAAAATGTTCAGCAGGGGAGACCTCAGCACTACTATTGGAGTCTCCTTTCAAATCCGTAGATTCTTCCGCAATTTGCTCTTTGATATCCGCCTCATGGGAGAGCTCAACTGTACTCTCCGTGTCTCTTTTCAAGCCTGTAGATTCTTCCGCAATTTGCTCTTTGATATCCGCCTCATGGGAGAGCTCAACTGTACTCTCCGTGTCTCTTTTCAAGCCTGTAGATTCTTCCGCAATTTGCTCTTTGATATCCGCCTCATGGGAGAGCTCAACTGTACTCTCCGTGTCTCTTTTCAAGCCTGTAGATTCTTCCGCAATTTGCTCTTTGATATCCGGTCTAGGACTTTCAGAGGGTTTTGAATCACCTGGCTGTAATGTCTCGGCTTCGTCAGGCAGAGAGCTGTCCCAAACATCAACGTCGGGTTTGTGTTGAGAATCAGCAGGAGCATCCTCTGCAACTGACTGAGTAGTAGTAGCAGGTGCGCTCTCATATGTATCCCACATATCATCTTCATCTCCCTCGTCTGGCAGAGACGTCTCCGGCACTTTGGATGCGGATGGAGACGAGTTAACAAGAGAAGAAGAGAAGTGGGAAGATGGGTCTTGTATTTCTTCATCTACCGTCCTGTCAACAAAACTGTCTGTAGATAAGACATGATCCTGAGTTGGTGCGCCATGTGCAAGTGATGACTCAGAATCGGAACCAGAGATCCCATTTACATCTTCATCGTTATGACCCGTTGCAGGAGTAGAGGAATGAAGGAGGATGCTCGCCTGCGGTTCATCTGCTTCTCTCTCAGCCTCTTCTACAGGCTGGTTGGAAGTACTACTTTCTTCGTGACCTTCATGAGCCTGAAAGTCGTCCCAATCATCGTCGTCATCGTCATCAAAGTTCAGAGAAGGCTGAGGAGTTAGGGAAGTGGAGCTGGTTCGAACGATGAATTGAGCTGAAGCTGGAGGCGGAGGAAGAAATCCGGAGGAAGCTCGTGGCAGGGTAGGCTTCGACACAACTGGAGGAGGTGGTGCGCCAGCACCGGGAAAGGGCGCGCTTGCATTGTCCTGCTGGGTCATGGATGATCGGATGATAACCTGCATGCAAAAGAAACTCTACGTCAACCACAATATACAATCAAAAATGTCTAGCACTTCCTTTTCTGTACCAAGCTGCTGTCTTTGAGCTAAATCAAGAAAATCCTAAAACTGATGCTCTAAGAATCGACATCGTAGCAGAATCTGTTTGCGAAGTATCATACAAATGAAACCGGTTTCTAAAAAGGAGATTAACGGAGTATATTGAATAAATAGTTTGAAACGTTGCGTAGGAACGAAGACAATTATGGGCTTGACCTGGAGTTGTTGACGAGCTTCAGCAGGCATGTCGAGAAGCACAGTACGAAATTGTGCAGCCGTGGATGGCACTGACGCTAAGTGCGTAACAAGCTTCACTGCAGCATTAACCAATGCAAGAGCCGCCTGTTCCACAAAACGCAAGAAAAATCGCCAAACGACTAAGATGAGATAGTGAAATGAAAAAGCACATTCAAAAAGACATACTTCTGGCCCTTCCTAGAAAAAATTTGATTGCCCTGAAACGCAGCATTTAAATGGAAATTTAGACGGTAATGCAAGGATGTACCTGATTGTCTTTCCCATTGACGGAGGCAGCAGCTATTATTGCTGGAAGCAGAACATGCAACACTTCCAACTGCGCCTCCTCGCCATCTACCAGTGAATGGAGCAAAACGAGCACCTTCAAAGCTTCACCAACTACACCAGCTCTTGCAGCAGTTACAGGATCCTGCATCGTGCAAGAGCTAAAATTAGCTCAAGAAGAAATGGAGTTTGAAAGGATCCCACCTCTAATCTCTTCATCTGTATAGCACGATCACGTAGTAAAGTATTACAAAGTATATCGGAAGCCTTGAAGTGCTGCAACCAACCCTTAACTGTTTTAAAGCTTCTCCAAACAAGAACCTTTTCAAACATCATTTTCTTCATTAGTATATCACCTTGCTTTCCTTGTAAACAATTGTGGTGACATCAGTAGCAAGCTTGTTCAAAAGGAGCAGTGCCCAGGTATAAGTCTCTCCTCTTGGCTTCTCTGTTGCACCTGCTTGTGCCACAGTCCTCAGCGCTTGTAAACCAACCAGCTGAATCTGCAACATTAAGGATAAAAAATGTTTAGATTGTGTCAATACATTTTGCATAAGAATAAAGAAAACACAACAAGGAAAACCACTTGGTACAAAGAGTACTGATTATGTCACAACAATCTCTGTAACTATCACAAGTAGCCCATGATCAACTACCAACTACGCATGTCTTCAAAAGTTGAATCGAACTATTATATACCAGGCTTTAACATGGGGGCAATAGTATCCATAGGCAAGAGAGCATTCTTACAGCAGGATGCGCGCTTGAAAAAGAAATCTGCAGGCAGGAGATACACCGAACTTGTGAACCCTGCTTGAATTCCGCCACTTCAGGTACATATCTGGCAATAGTTAGCATAGCCCCGCACACTAGAAGGATACGCTGAATTAGAACTGGATCCTCAGTCTTGCTGGCAGTGATCATATTCTGCTCAAAAACTCGTGCCAAGCTCTCCACCGCAGATGCCAATACAGAAGCTCGATCTTCTAGTCCAAAGTTGTCAGCCGAACCTGCATCTAACCATTGCAGACACAACATGTGTCAGACCACATATAAAATATCCTGCTAGAAATCAGGATTCCAACCATCATCCGAATAATCTTTTGCTTTGCAATTAGATTTGTTGAACATATACTTTCAACATAAGAGCCTACAAATATGTGACCAATGTCGTGCGGCAAATGCACCTTAAAAAATAGGAAAACACAGCTTGAAACTCCACCATATAAATTATTATACCCAGGTACTTCTAAATCATAATCGAATCTTTCGTACCATCTGGTAAATTTGAAGTAGCAACGGTGACTGCTGTGATGAAACTGACAGAAGCAGAAGCTGCATTGCCCGAAGCTTCACTTAAGACCTTGATACCAGCCGCAAGGAGCTGAGGAAGCAATAATGACTGACACTGCAGGTCACAAAACACCGTTTTTTCGTATTCCATCAGAATACAAACAGTCTAATATAATACTGTTCAGCATGCTAACAAACGTTTATTTTCTAAACAGAATATTATCCTCACACTTTTAGATAAAACAATTCTCAATGAAGTCAGCGTAATTCAATCACATCGACTCTAATCTTACGAACAATAATCTACAAACCCATACCAAACGAAAAACAATAATAGACTGCAAACGTCTTAGAAGAGTAGAAGGGTTACTTATTATACCTCTTGGTTCAAACGGTTAGCCAGAGTTGCTGCAGTTCGTAGAGCCAAACAGACCAATGATTCGATCTCAGAGCTACTCCATACATGAGTTGTGTCCCTGAGCCAAAATTAAAGAAAATTACAATTAACTATAACATTGAAGCCAAGCTTCTCTTGTTTCTGAAAAGCAAAGGGCGAAGTAACGGGAGTTTACTAGGCGATAGAGGTTTTGCATACTCAGAAGCAGACCACAGGGTCAGAGGACATTGCATGAAGAACATTATGAGAAGCCAAACAGTGCTGTACACAGGTTTAACCAAATTTTTCACAATACACACTGACTCCAGCAAGGGTTTTATAAGTAAATGGCTGCATGCAATTGGATAAAAATGCAGACCATTCTCGAAGTCGGTGCATGTAGCCTAAACACAGCTCCGAAACTTTTAGCACTAGGGCCTTTTCTTCAATATACGCCTTCGGTGATGAGTTAATAATCTGCCCAGAACAATCAGCATCATAAAAGAATCCTTTACGTGCTGTATCAAAGTAGAAACCAAGTTGAAACAGATCGTAGAATCTAGGCTAGAGTTTAATTCAAGGGTGCCAACGATAGAAAAAGGATACTCACTTGTTCAACAATGTATAGAATGACAGCTGGAGACCACTTATAGTCCTTGAACCGAGGGGCTAACAGTACCTAGTCACACCAAATAGGAAATGTCAGTTAAGCTTATTTGTAGATCGCGACCAATGTACGCGGCCAAAAAAGTTTAAAAAATTCGCGTTTCTAGAAATAGAGAAACCACCAGGAGCGAATAAAACCGAAAATTTCAAATTATTAACAAGTCACCTAAAGTCTTTGAACATGAGATATCATCTAACCATGAATTTGATCAAGACTACGCTTGATACCCTAGAGTCAGCTGTCAGGTTGGCTTCTAAGTAGCAACAATATCCCTAATAAAGGACCGAATGGAGCAACAAGCCATGACCACCACCACAGGTTTAAAGTAAAAACACAATCACGTCAAAACATGCGCACCTGCAAAAGCTCCTGACAAAGGTCCACAGAAAGCATGTCCGGCCTGTAGAAGCCCGTTGCACATAAAGCTCGTATTGAGCGTAATGCAGCCAACTGGAAATTTGCAACTGGACCGCTACTTAGAAACCGTCCATTAAATGAAGGAAAAATGGTGAACGAGCGTCTCAAGTTTGCACCCTTACGCTCATCGTCCGATATCACTAGGATTGCTAATGCCCACACTTGCTTGAATTCTATATCATTGATTTCTACGCCTTTGCTTGGAGCTGCCCTTCCACCACCGTTCAAATCACCTTCTTCTGAAGCAGGAGAAACATCTACAGTGACAGCCTCTAGAACCACTGGCCAGCATTCGGTCAAATCGGGTAGCACCACTTCTGCTACTCCAGCTAATTGTACTCCATCTAAGAAAGGTTCATAGCGAGGCTGCATGGCAAGAGAAGATTATGTACATTTGTACTGAATGTAAATACGAAGAACTAGTCATCTACAAAGCAGAACAAACTAATAACGGGCACTGGAATATAGAACTGTTTCCGATATCTTATATACTTACAGTGAATAACCATGCGTAATACAAAAAGGTGGAAATGAGCTGAACCCAACTACTGCATGTACATAGATAAAAAATGATATTCAATCAACACACTGGATGAACTTGAAAAAATCCAACAAATCATGGAGTTAACGAATTTGGACTCTCTGAATTATTTAGGAAATTCTGCAAATTGAACTAATGGACTTAAACATTGCTCTTCTGGACACACACTGAGAAAGTGTAACATTGATCAGCATCCCAGCATGATTCATGCCCCAGTACCTGAATCTTTGTGGCCCACTGTGTGCGAATTGCTGTGTAATCTTTCAACAGCCCAACCCAGCACCGACCGAGCAATCTTGTGTGGGGAGCCAAGAGAGGAAGGAGGACAAAACTATCAGAGAAGCTAGCGGAACCTTCTTTTGAACATGCAAATGCATATGTCTTCAGAGCTGCGTGAGCACCCAGTATGCTCACTTGTACCTGCCATGGACGAAATCCGATAGCGCCACAATAGAAACACGTTCAAAACCACCTCCTTCCAGAGAATATCTTACTGATCGAACTGACAGCCTTAAATCATTAAACAAGAACAAGAAGTGAAGAATTTCTGAACACACACAATCCTTCTAGAACCTTGCCAAAAATAGAAAAACAGTAATTAAGGTTGTTCTGACACTGATAGAATTGAAATATCGCTACAAACAGGCAGTGATAGGTACAGCAGACTGTACCTTACAGCCAACCCATTCTGCGTAGGAAGGTATGCGAAGATCCGCCCATTTGGTCAATGGCCGTGAAATGAGAGCAACCACTCGCTGCATAACACCCCGATCTCCTCCAGCAACTCCGCTGGTGATTATCTGTCAAAACAAAGAGTCAAAGACTTTGACACTCCAAAAAGTTGCCGAGAAACGAAATTGTGCAACAAAACCATAAAATCTTTAGTTCAGGCTTTAAGCCAATGCAAAAGAAAAAGACTCCATGAAATCCACGCAACGGGGCATACCCTGGCAGCTAGCCTTGATCCTACAGCCATAAGAAGCGGACCCGCAGAAGGCTCAAGAGCCGTTCGCACAGCTGACACCAGTTGTGCCTGATATAAGCATTACAAGATTAGTGTATCAATTGACATTGCTACGAAATGGCCTTAAACTGGAACTGGAGTATAAAATTCAGAAAGCAAAAGAATCAAACAAATGTTTGAGAGGAAGCCACACTACGGACACAATCAGTCATAGCGCTTGTTACCTGGTATTGTTCGAGCAGAAGGTGCCCCTTAAACATGGGATCGTCAGTCTTCCCAAACTGCACAACAATCCCGTCTGGTTACTTTCACAGTAATTGCCAGCTTGGTTTTAACTCGGTAAAAGACTTCTGAAGACTTCACAAACTCCATACAGCCTCTAGACAGGTCTGGGGTTTTGGCATGATACACAACAAACCGATATCAAAGACAAACTGAACCTGACAAGCGGGAATACAAAATCTACTACCAAGCAGGAAGGAAAGAAAGTGAGGATGTTAACATTTACAGCTTCCATACTCAAGACATACCTTGTCAAGAATAGTATCCAGGAGCTCTACACCCGTAGGCCTCACACTCTCCAGACTTCCTGTGGCGACCTGCGTTGATAACATCAAACAAAAGGTTCAAGATGTGCAGTGTCGAGATAAGGTAGTTGATTTTTCCAAAATTCAAGTGCTTATTCCCACCGAACTCCATCAATGATAAAGTTAGATACAACAGCACTAGAACCAACATAAAGGGCTGGGATTCGGACAATGCACTGCACACAACAATCACCTGATAAGCGAGAGCAACTAACTCCCCAAGATGGAGAACCAACCAGTGTCCACCTTTCTGTTCTTCAGCGATCACAAGATTAAAATGCGCCGGATCTCCTCCAACAGCGGTGGGTAGTCGGCTCAAACACCTGGGAAAAAGCAATAACCACAGAGAGTTTCACGAACTGTATTAGTTAGTAAAACTCGGTTGAACATTGTTGTAAACTCAATAAACACCATCAGCCCACGTATATGAATATAAATATCAGTTTTCCCAGTGGTGAGAAACGTACTCAGCAGCAAAGAGGCGAGTCTTGTATCGAGGCAAGTTGGCTTCCAAGCCTTTACTTTCACTTTTCTTCAACTCTTTCCCAGTCGCACTGTTTACTATCATACCTTCGTCATCTTCACCTATTGGTACATGATCTACTTGACTGGAATCGAAGCGATCGCTAGAAGATTCTTCATACTCGTGGAAACCAGATCCAGCCTGCCTGGTAGCTGCAGTCGCTAGTACCTACACAAGGAAGAGCTTAGAGTTGTTCGGCTACTAAATACAGAATGAGCCCAACATGGGTTCAAGTGAAAGTTCAAGTGCTATGCACAAGGAATCATTACTCATTATGATGATAATAACAATATAATAAATCGGGAAAAGCACCGATAATCAACAATTATAAAGATCACATGAAGGTTGAAAGCCGAACCAAGTCACGTAGAACTCTCGCGTCACAAGCCAATAATTACAAAAAGAGGTAATGTATAGTCAAACCTGTGAATAAACAAGAAAAAACACATACAGGAGACGAATGCTGACCACATTGCGACACAAATGAAGCCATCGTGAAGGGAAAGAAGGACACGCAGCCTCTAGTAATCTCTGCAGCGTCTGGCGTACGCTCCGAATAATCCTAAAGCGTGAGAAGTCAATAGTTCACAAGTTAAAATAAAAAGAGTAAGAAATGAGAGACGAAATCAAAGAAATATTTAAGAAACTTGGTAGTGATGTAAGATGATGAACCTTTCATCAGTTTCCGAGTCCAACATAGCAAAAAGGTCTTCCTCAATATGTTCTTCTACTAGAGATACCTGCACAATAAAGTCTTGAAGTGAGTCTCGACTGAAACTTCAAAGAGTTCTTCATGCAATAGGGAGCAATTGTATGTCAAAAAGGCTCTGCATCTATTTCTGGTTACTAAACGGATTACACCAAGTATTGTGGGCTACTGTAATAACAAGGATTCAGTACTACCTCGTATTCACGTCCACCAATGAACTCAAGAAGCACAGGAGATTTGCTTTCACAAGGATTTCATTACACAACAACCCCACACTAGAAGTATTTGCTGAGGATTGAAAACATGATATGTAAATGAGAGCTTGAGATGAATGACGTACAGAATCTCGCTCTGAAAGATGCCTCAAAGTAGCAACCGCAGCCTCCCGGAGTGTTGGCTTTATTCAGAAAAGATGGAGCTCCGTTAGAAAGTGGCTATATCGGACACTAAACATTAGAAAATTGTGAGCAACGAAATTGTGTATTCCAGGCAAAAAACTATGCGTGAACTGCCAGGCGATTCTTAAAATGAAGATGCAATCTGCGATAAATTTCGAGTTCCAGTGCTCAAATATATAAAATGAAAAAAACATTCGTCCTGGCAGTACGCTCATGGGGAAACTTACTTGTCGCGAGGATAAAGTGGGACGTAGAGTCTGCACATGCAAACTCACGGACACAGCTTGGGGGGCAAAAAGTGCCAATTGCTGCGTAAACCTCACACATCTGGCAAAAGAGGCATACAACACATAAGAAAAAATCGATGAATTTCTCGAAGGCAGGAATAACATCAAGGCAGGTGAACGGGGTTACGAGCGAAGAAACTCACTCCAACAATGCAGCTGGCATTTCTCCAGTATTTATTTCAGCAACCACAGACTGCATCCAATCAAAATTCCCACGTTACGAAAACACCAAAAACAAAAAGCCCTAACTATATATCCAAGTGGCAGTCCCGTATAGAAATATTCAATGAAATGGTGACAAAGACAGCATAATACAGGGCTACTTTCACATAAGGTTGTTTCCAGTCTAACGATGTTCATTGATTGTCACTGTTTGAACAGCAAGTACAGCGTAAGAAAATGGCACTAAAGAATCTCAACCAGCGACGACACTAATCCTAAGCTGACCCACTAGCATCACTTGTCAAAAGGAACTACATTTTAAAACCACTGCTAGTATAAAAAAATTACCTTGCACCGCATGAAGAACGAACTAGAAGGTGATAACTCGGGCCCAAGAACTGCCACAATTGCATTGATTAGACGGCCAACGCTTTGCCCTAACTCGGGTGATGAATGGTCTTCGGAAAGAAGAAGATCCATGACCAGTGACAGTGTCGCCTGATGTCACCACATATCTTCAAGATTAGTATCAATCGAAAACCGTTGCAACGGTGTACAAACCTAGAAAACCAAAGCAAAGTACTGTAAATGCAAATTTGTAGAGATAGGATCAGAGCTCTCTACCTGGACATGCGGAACATATGACAACCCGGCTGCTTCTGCAGTGAGCCACAGGCCATGAAGGGCCCAGATGTGCAAATCATCTACTGAGTCCCTGGCTAACCCACACAAGACCTGTACAGAAGCAGGGACCAAAGTAGAGAGAGCCATTCCACCAACACTGCACATCACAGACAATCGTCATTGACTTATCTCAACATTCAATAGCGCCATAAGCTAGAAAAATACCCTAGGAATACAACAACAAGGTCATCGATCCTTTGCAAGCACTGCTCATTAATGAAGTGCGAAAATTCCCTCAGCTAGATAGAATTAATATTGATACTAAACACATTGCATTCCTTGGCATAAAGGGCACATTTACTGGGAGTAAGAAATCGAGGAGAATGACAGTAACAATGTAAGATAGATCGCATTTAGTACCTCCTATGGATACATCCCAATGCAAGTGCCAGTGACCCTTTTTGGATGGCAGTTAAAGCATTCACTACATTCGTCAGTAACAATCGGGCCTGAAACGCACAAGGGAAAATCAGAAGTGCAGAACCTATATTATGCTATTAGCCAATCACGACATAAAATTCGTCAATAAACGAGAAATCAGATAAAAGGAAGGTTATTCTAACAAATTTCATACACCATTTTAATCGATATTAAAACACATACCAGGCGGGAAGCATAGCTATCGCCACCTAGACGTGCCAATACACCCAAACTCTCAGCAGCAGCACGGCGCTCGGCAGATGAAATGCTGTCCTCAGCCAAGATACCCTGTTGCAGAAATGCAGTGATTGATAACCCTACCAATACGGCAATATCTTTTATGTATGAATTAATGAATAACATTAGAATAAAAAGACTCTGGCACCGTATATTTCACCACTTTCAGCAATTTCTCCATCAACCTAGGCATACACAACCAAAACGAACTACGGGTTTACCAAGTCAAAGTGAAAATTTTGTAATATCCTTACAAGACCCAAATCATGAATACTGCAATCGTATCAGCATACCAGGAGGATTTCTTGAACTTGCCGAGACGCCTCAGCATCTACTCCTTGAGCTCGCACAGATAAAGATGCCTTCTCACAAGACAGATACAATATTTAAAAATGATTTCTGAATCTTAACTGAACACTCTTAGAAACTGCAAAAATAGAGTGACGAGATAATTATAATGATCTGAACTTTTGATACCATCACAGACACGTACACGTGCTTATTAATACATCAACAAAATTCAACATACATACCTTCAACCCTCCCAACAGAACAACACACACATTGGTTGTGAATGATGCCTTCCATCCTTGTTTCTTTCCAGCTGTTCTATTTCCCATCAGCTCTAGCAGATTCAACTTCTGCTTCTCAGACTGCCAAAAATATCCCATCTTCCGTGTTTGTAAAAATTTAAGGAAAATGGGCAACATTAGGACAACTAGCGATAAAGTAACAAACACAAAAGCATGTGCGCCTCAATGTGACTACAGGTAAAGCAGGGAAAAGGTCCAACAAAAGCAGAACCTTCCAATATGAAGAAAAATACCTGGGCGGCAAAAATATTACCGAAGCAGAGGAGCATGTCATCGACAAGTAAAGTTGCCAATGACAGCGGCTGTCAAAATTCACACAAGATGTGACATTAATACTGAATAAATGATATCAATGCTAAATTATAATATCAAGTACAATCCTGTCAAAATCTTGCGAAGAGAATGAATGGAAGAGCACAAGCAAATGGACGAATAAAACCAAAGACAAAATATCCTTTAGGATATCCGCTTACTTGTGCAAAAGCCGGCACTTCAATATCCCATACACATGGCAATAGCCCATCCTCTGCGCCCTGAAATGCACGCAGTTCGTCCTCAAAGAAATCCCTACAGAATGAACAACAGTAAGTCCATTGCATAGAGAGGATACTGAAAAAGGAAGTACGCTCAACACTCAAGAGACAACCACAAGGATCAAACTCAACAGACTGTATACGAGACAACCTGCCAGGTACCCAAGGTCCAAGGGATGAATCTCCAGTATCTAACAGTTGCCTCAAACACGAGCTGGCTCCATACTTTTCAGGTTCCCTGCATCACGAATAGCTTCATTATCTTTCATAGTGTACCTTGAAAGCATTGAAATTTCAAAGGAAAAGATAAAGACTTTGAAATGATACAGCATGTCTTAGTTCTCACAATCGATTAGCCACAAAATTCTTGGGCAAACGCACTTGTAAGAAGTCCGATACTACTGATCCTTGAACGACTCAACAAAGGCACTTGAACGTCCTAGCATTGTAGTATTGGTCTTAGAGTTCACAGGATTCAAGCAGGAAGTTCTACAACACATACCTAAAAGGCAGAGTACAGATGGCCAAGAGAGCAACATGATCACTTCTATATACAAATGGATCTGGAAGAGCTTGGTATGCTCTAAGAATCTTAATAGTAAACAGATCAACGGCAGGTTTCAAAGACAGCGGTGCCTCTTGCAAGGTTGAGGAGGCCAAGTACTTCAAAGCCCTGTACCATCAGAAGCATCCACTTTGCAACACGATTAGCAATTATCTCGTTTGTTAAAACTAGAAGCAGACAGATGTACGATGGATAGCGAGTAATTGGAGGAAGATATCACACACATAAAGTACTTAACAAGATACCAAACGCAAACTCGCTTTGTATCCTGCCTGCAACAATAAACTACTACATCCTGCTAGATCACGCTGCATGACCGGTGTAGGAGTGTACCCAGATAGATAGCTAAGGACGAGCTGGAGAAGAATTTCTTTATTATCCAATGTTGAGATGGGCAAAACATAGCTGGTCGAAAATGCTGTCAAGGCCTCAGCTGCGGCAGACCAGCAGCTGCACATTGCCACTCCAAATAAAAAATAAGCATGAGATACCTCAGAATTAATCGATCCTTGAAACAGTCCCATGACATCCTTTCTATAAGATGCCAATTGTACCAGCTAATGCACACACAATGGTAACATTTTGCAGAATTACATCTAACATTTTCAAAAAACGAACTGCACAATAAAGCCTCCAAACTAAACCGTATAGTGCCAGACGCTGGTGCTCATTGAAATGCTACGTATTCCGTAAAATCACATGCAAGGTCCATACCGCAAGTGTGCAGCTAGACTTTTCTCAGCTTCCTTCAGTTGCTCACGCGTACCTCCAAACTCCGAAGCCCATAAATCGATCAATTCCCATTCTTGCTCCTCGAGTTCCTGGAGAATCCAAAGATTATACACAAATTCATGAAGCTGCTGGTACCTTTTCGATTCAACTGTTTCTCAAAGTTTCAGAAAAAAGACAAAACATGATGTCTCTAAACAAGATTCTTAATAACTTAGCATGGTATATACACGACTCTGCACAGCTTGGTCACTTCAATACATACCTGCTTGGGCATGGTCGACACCAATGCTCCAATTAACATCCAACCGGCTTCTTTCTCAGCAGCTGTTGATAGGGACTTTCCACTCTGCTGTTTAACCATCTTCTTTGCTACCTCCAGAATCGCTGAAGGTAGCCTGCACAAAAATGAGGGAACCGTAAACCTTCCTGCACTTTCTGGTGGTTTTATGGCGGCAAGGGAGAGAAGACCAGTTTTCATGACTCTTTTCATGCAGAATACGCATACCAATTTTTCCCAGGATTAGAAAATGCCAAAGAGTAACCACCTGAAGGGTACTCCAAGTGGTAGTCTTGGACATACAGCGAGCAAAGCAGCTAGCATTGTTGCTTGTCCATGCAGAGAATCCAGCTCAATCCTCAGTCGATCACCCTGCAGCAGCTCCCGACAATATACACGTCTGATTGTCCCTACATTCCAATGCCACACATTGCATTGGGCGAAAAAACAGCTACAGCTGTGAAAGACCTAAACATTATGTTATATATCCTATCGTGCTCCTTCTTAAGTGTGTAATATTGTTGTAATTATACAAAGATTAATTGGGTCCTTTTCTAAGTAGCCAGCTCCACGAGACAAGCACTCAAAGCTCCCCTCCAAAATATCCTCCCAGGATGGACACCAGGGAGTGAATGAATAAAGTGACTGAGCTGACCTTCTCAACTACTACAATTTCTCGTATAGCGCGGAGGGTGGTCACGCCGCAGGACAGAAGGTTGTTAGCACAAGTAGGATCTACTTCAGCAAGAGCGCGAAGAGTAAGAGCTGCTTCCACTCGGACCTGCAACAGAAACAGCGTCATTAAACAGCGAGTAACTGCGTACTATAATACACTGTCAGGTTTATTACAACAGTCTACGTTGACCACAAAGCATACCAGGACTTGGAATTTTGAGAAAAACAGAGCTTAGCACGTACTTCCAAACATTTCTCATTGGTAATCAAAATAGAAAGGAACAAGATCGATTGACACTCACGACGACAGAAGGATTTGAAAGCGTCTCCACCAACGAATTGTCAAGGGCTTCTCTACACGCTAACGAGATCTGCAAGTCAGGAATTCTTAAAAAGATAAGCCAACTTCAAGGTAGCATTGACTGTGGGTGAAATGACGACCTCCAACTGCATCGTGATCCTCTAGGCCACAAATTTGAGCGAGACATCGTCAAGTCAACAACAACATTGATACATGAGCAAACCACGCAAATACAGAGAGATGGTCAAGAAGAAACCTCTCCAAGTGTTACTAAAAGATATGCAATTGTCCTTAAGATGACAATAAGCCGTGGTGAGCTATTATCCACCCCAGACAGCTGCAACATCAAGCATTCCGTAATGCCTTTTTAGTGTCAAATTTATCGCATAACTTCAGACGCAAGTCAATGCAGCGAAACTTCAGATTATGAAGCACAAGCTCAAGCTGATGGAAGATAGACACGAGGAGACTCTACATAAACACTGACCTCCTTAGTGAGTAAGAAAGTAAACTCCTTCTGTGCTGGCTCGCCCATTTGGTCAGCAACTCCAACGCGTAATATGTATTGCACACAGGCCTGGGTGTATCGCACAAAATTTAAATAATCAAGCACTAAAATAAAATACATCACAGCCTGCACAGAGCTTCCAGGACTTCATACAAAGTCGACTCACAGAGGTAAAAATTTTGAACAATAAAACATTGAACATCATTCATAAGCTTGAATCTACTTAACAGAATAGGTCAAGAGGTTAAGTTTATCAAATTTAGAAGGCAAAACCTGTGCATGTGCGTTGGGACCGGACGTAAGCAAATTAGTAGCCTCCATTCCTAGATGTGCTAAATCCATATGATCATAACCATAGGTTAAGTTCATGACCTGCAGCATAGACATGACTTCAATATTACAATTACCACCAGAATCCAAGTAAACCATATGCCACAGACGATCCGAAATCATGCGATAATGAATCAGCACAACAAATCCCAATAAGAGATCAGTACACATTTCGTAGCTGTCCAGTCGGAAGCGCTACATGGATGATATAAATGTGTCACTTGGTATAAAAGTTGCCATAGAATTGGACTACTATATTAAAACGTAGCACAACATGAACAAAAAGACCAGAAATTTGAAATAAAGGGAGAAAAAGACTGTTGCTAGTATATAGTACCTGCAAAAAGGAGACCCAGGCCATCGTAACACCGAAGCGGATATCTTTGGAACGAGGACCTGATGCTGTGACACAAAAAATGACCTATTGATTACATGGTAGCGAATTGAAAGTTAAGTACGTGCATAAACCAGTACACAGATGAAATTGCCAAATGGTTTTGACGTCTCCTTCTAACAAAACACGTCTATGTGACTCTGTACCTCGTAAGAAGGGGATGATCAGATGCTTCTGCAAGGCCCCTTCTAAGGCTTTTGGGGGAGTAGTTGTTCCTTTCCCCTTCGGTTGAACCTACATAAGCATATGAAGTTGTCGTTCAATGGATTTCATTTCAAAAAAAAGAACGAAATTCAAAGCGGAGGAAAGAAACCATATCCAACCATATGAACTAATTTTGCAAAGAAACTTACTTGTGCCTGCGGGTTTAAGCCGAGGGCCAGCAAAGCTCCTAAAGCAGAAGCATACCCATCCCGAACACCTTGATGCACATCCTCCAGCCCCTGTTCAATAGAGGACCTTTTTAACACAGATAGCATTCTGAAATGAGGTGACAGTTTGTTGACAAGAGAGTTTTCATTAAAGTAATACAAGCATCCCAGTCCATCTAGTACCTTCAAGCACAAGTTGATACAAGCTTCCAGCCCACCAGAGGCTACACCAGGTCCACCGGTTAACGCAACTGCTCGGAGGCACCCAGCCGCCGCAGTCCTGACAGCGGCGGACTTATCATTTAATCCAACCTTGAAAATCATACGAATGGCTTCTACATAAGCGGCAGTAGGTCCTCCTCCCCCGGATCCCTCCAAAGCATCCTGAAGTAGTTGCAAGCCCGCTTGCCTTATTCTGACCTGTCCAACACACACAAACATTGTAACAATTTGAAACAACTGACCAATAAAAGCTGTTAAGTTCTACAAAGCTCTTATATAAACCCTTTCATAGACAGTGAAATCAGTGAAACGATAACAGACTAGTCGAGAAATTATAAAAGACATAGAATTTCCTCACAAAATGCTGCCAAACCAAGGAATCTACCGGAACTACAAAACAAAAGGATTCCAAATGACCAATAGTAGTCCCTTCCATGTCTGCAGAAGTTGAAACAAATTGTATAGGAAGCGCCGAGAAAGGTCCCAAAATGTGCCAATAAAAGAGAAATAAAATACTCCAAATTCTATAATAACAGAAATATGCATTGAAAGATACTATAAACGACTGTTACTTCCAAAGTAAAATTCTTTATATCTCAGGCACTGAGGGTTAGGTCTTCTACTCGCAAACAAATTATTACTTGAGCTCTATTGCTATCAATACCAAAAAAAGTAAACAAACGGCATATATGTGAGTCCAGCAAACGCAATGTTTGTTTACGTACCTCTGAGGCTTTCAACAGCTTCCCTACAATACTACTGGTCTCCACAAGTCCTGAAGTGATCCTTATACCAAAAACTTTGTATAATGCACCCAAACATTGCGCTCCACCTGTACGACCAAAACCTGATCAACGTCTGATTTACATCGCAAGGAAGTCGACATCTTTAAATAATCTATGTGAGTCTTTATTGAATATGGCATGCTCATTTATCAAAATCCGAGGAAGTTAAAGTGCAGCAAAGGTTCAACACTGAAATTTGAATAACCTACCGATACAAGCAGCCGAATCAGTCTTTCGAACATCTGCTTTATCAGATAACCAACCCTGCAAACTACTAGCTCTGGAATAGATGGATATACTATCTCCTAATTCAATTAACCTAATCATAGCTGCCGAGGCCAAACGCCGCACGGGTGGCCGAATCCCTAACAGGAGCATATTCTGGAGGGCATCCTCGCCTTTTCTCTGGAGTGGCAACAATGTTTCCTGCAAATGCCATTCAAAGGATTACATTCAGCATTGTCAGGAAACAGTAACCTGAATTTAAAACCAAAAAATAAGATTCAGGACTCGAGTTCTTTGTCAATCGCGATTACAGTAAATAGGCGCATCAATTATATTGAGGCATAAACCTCTATAAGGATTCCCAAAGCTGCTATATCATTTCTAGATTCGGCGAAAGAGCCAGTTCAATTGCAGGTGTTGCAGCTACATGCACGCACAGGACCTTGTGCCCTAAAACATAGCCAAACGGATTTTATGTGTCCTCCGATTTTCCTCAGTCGAACAAGAAAGAAACTTCTAAACAAAAAACATAAACATGTCTTCACCGGGACATATGGCAAAATTTGAGTGGCTTAGTCTTCCATGAGAATGATCGAGCTCAATAGAGACAAACCATAAACGAGGAATTCACATTCACGCTTGGATGTTCAGCGAGAGAACTGTAAAATCCGCGGCCGATCCAATCAACATTGATGAGAGTTTTACAGGAGCCTGTTTCCACAAGCCTAATTGCAGGCGATGCAAAATGCGCGATGTGAATAGCGATTCCCTGCCCTAAAACTCTGCTAAATTGATCACTCAGATTCTCACCACGAAGCCAAACCTTGAATTCAGATCGGCGGCGGAATGAAAGCGACAAAAAGACTCAAGAAATATATTCACCTTGGACTCCCTGTCAAGCGTGGACAAGAGATAGGACAGCAGATCGAAGCACATGAGCGGCTGCAGCGGCTTCTGCGAGGCCGAGTGCACCACGGACTCCAGCTGCGCCACAAGTACCCCGAGCTCCGACAGTCCCCCGCCCTCCGCCATTGTGTGCCCCCGTGCAACGCCGGACACGCCCTAATCAACAGCAGATTTTCCCCTTGCTCTAAAATCACAAAAAAAAACAGCTCCAAATCAACCAAACATCGCAACTAATTCAATCCAGTGCCCGTCATCACCAATGCCATAACCTCCTTCACGGGATCGCCAACCCATTCACACGGACCTCTCAAGGAACACACAACACAGTAAACACAAAAGACCTCGAGAGGGACCCTAAGCACCAATCGTCCCATCAGAGAGCTGGCTTTCTGCCAGCTAGACATTTTCTCGGGTCACGTCAGCGGCCACGTACTCACCCTCGCTTTTCTGCTTCAAGTGTTTTTATTTTGATTCACAATTAGGGTTTTCACAGGCGTCTGAGCATTGAGTTTGAAGCTGACGCGTAATTGAGATTGTTGCAAGTAGGGTTTCAACAAGCTTTTGTGCACTGAGATCGGCGCTCAAGCTCCATTGACGTTGTTGCAATTAGGGTTTTGGCTATGGCGGAGGACGGGGATAGTCGGAGGGACATGGAGGCAGGAGAGAGCACAAATTCAACAAGTGGTGCTTCGACAGCAGATAATGCCGGTGCAACGACAACGCTAGGGTCGCATCAATGGCCCACAATTGACGGTCCTTTGGGCGTCTATCACGAGGAGGCAGTCAAGCTCTCGAAGCGCTTTTTCTATGCGGGGTTTCTCTTGCTTCCGTGGTTGTGGTTCATCAACTGTTTCTACTTCTGGCCCGTGCTGCAGAATCCGAGATCCGATCCTCTTATTCGCCCTTGTACGTTAGTGTTTCACCCTTTCACAGCTATGTCGGCGTCTTGTTGTTTGCATTTGTGGTCCGACAATCCACGTCTTGTAATTCTGTTTCTTGCTGTCATCGAGATCCCTATCATGGATGTAGAAAATAAACTCCTCCTCTACGACGCTGGTGTCACGGTGTTCTTGAACGAGCTTAGGTCGTTGATGTGCGTAATTTGTCTGGCTATGTCGCCTGATTACAAATCACCGAAAACAGATGTGAATAAACATTCCAATACGGAGTTTGATAGACTGTTAACATTGAATCCATTGCTTGGCATATGAGCTAGCAACAGATCCATGATTCACTATACTCACTGAATTCCTTGCGAAATTACTCACAAAATTCTTGTCATAATTGCGATGAACGGCGATTAAAAGGCTCTCGCTCACTAGCTCTGCGCCAATGTGAAGGTTCTTCTAACGTTTTTCAGCTGCATTTGAGGAAAAACTTACAGAAATACTTGAACCTAGAATATTTGACGTTCTTCTTAACTACGGTTAGAGCGTTTATATTTTACTATGCAGCTACGATCCTTGTTGGCTTCAATTCAGTTTCCTTGTTTACCGGTGTATCTGGATATTTGAGATTTAGGGAACTTGATAATTAGGTTATGGCTTGCCTTCCTTACAGCAAATCAACGCAAGTAATTCAACTGAACAAGAACTGGATTTTTATGTTAACCCTACACCGCCCAGGGTATTTCAAAATACTCGCGAAACGGGACGTATTTCGTCCCCTTGGGCGGTGTAGGGAACATTGAAAAGTTTGACTCCACTAGCAATTCATCAACTGAAAATTGTTGGAAAGTTGGGCCAGTATTGCTCAATTCAAAACCAAACGGATCAGCTTGCAGATATAACTTATAAAGTTGCTGCTAAAGGGTTTTTTTTTGCTCTTTCTTATATTCTTTTCTTCGCCCATATTTTCTGGCTATCAACATTAGTGGGTTTTAAAGAATTTGAGTATGCAAATAATCTATTGAATGTTTCCATGTTTCCACTTTTGAAAGAACCAGCAAGAGGGATAAGATGTGTAGGTGCATTGAAACCCCATCTACTTTCAGTTCTCAATTTTACTATAGAGGAAGATGAGTCTTTGAGAACTATCACTCACCTCCTTGAGTTTAGGGTTTAGGGCAAGTTTTGTTTGACAACAAGAGCCTCTAGCAATGAGCGTGGCTACATTGAAACACTCGCTGTTTGTTGCTAATTGATTTCTATCAACAGTATAGGGAAACGTTGATTGTGGTGAATTTTTTCAAATGACTTTATTTCTCTCAACACTCTCCATAGATGGATGGTGGTGCAGTCCAGATATGGTGTTGAAATATTGAACATTATTAGAAACCTGGCCTTTGTACCCCACGAGGGGTTTTTTCAAAAAGAAACCTGGCCTTTGCAGATGTGGTCAGGTCCGGTATCGGTTTCCTTGTGTTTGGTTCCCTCCTCCTCGCATGGGCGTTAACGTTTGCATATGGCGGTGAGGAGTTATTCGGTGCCTCGTGGACGTCCCTGGCTGTTTATGACATTGCTGAGAAATATGCACAGGTAAAGGCTTAACCACACTTTCCCTTCCTTCAAAACTTTCTAAGACAAAATTTGAATCAGAGGTTTTCTTGTTTCTACTTGTTTAATTGAATGATTTACCCAATTAGCGCTGATTAACCAAAATCAGCATTGTTTAATCAGAATCAGCATTGGTTGATTTGATTGGGTTTAAACTTTTTCCATACAGAAGTTGGTTCACACGTGATGCTTGAGTAAGCAGTGGCTTTGTATTTTATCGCTCTTCGAATTGAGGTATTGCTACAGTAAGGTCAGACTTTGGCGATCCTAATTTAGATTTATCGTTTGCAGATGGTTACCTGAGGAAGAGCTAAAGCTGGAGTTAAAGTTCCCCCGCAATTGGACCACTCCAACTTCTCCTTTTTGGTTTCGGCACATATGAACAATGTGTTTATTGCGAGTGGGGCCGCCATCAATGTCGGTTGTGTCATTGGGCACATCATTGTAATATACATTTAATAATAAAGCTTCGGTATCAAACCAGAACATAATTGCTTTCATGCAATGATCTGTCCTGTCCAGTGTGGAGCTCTTAATATAGACCCTTCCCTCCGTTCAGAAAGGTTTAAGTTACCGAACTTGAATTTACTGTGCCTGCAAAACAGTTAAGAAATGTTATTATTACTTTCCAAGTGGAAATATTCCCTGTGCATATCTATCTGGAGCACTGCCGTTAATGAACTTACCAGCAACGAAGATGCCTGCGTAATTACCAGCTCATAAATGGGGAAGAATGATTCCTACAGCTTACAAAGCTTTTGAAACTCGCTTCGGAGTAGTGACGTTGGTTAACTGCCATGGGAGATGGGACTTCGTGCTTTCTCATGACCTCATCACTTCTCATCTGAACGCATTGACACGCCAGGTCTCCTGGACCAACCGCACTGAAGTACTGTTGTCAAACACTTGTGGGAACCTCAGCACACACAAGCCCAAGTGGTAGGGTAATCATTCCCTTGTCATCCCCACTGCAGCCCCACTTTACCTCTCTTGTCCTCAACCGATTCTGTCAACCGTATGGCACTTAATGGCAGTATTTCGTCAACAAAGTCTTCCTGATTCAAACTGCGCTGCGACGTTTTCTGAATCCTGCAGATCCGTCCTGTACCGTTGTCGACCTGTACGTACCTCCCTCTTCCACTGTGCAAATGTACGCCCAAGACCTTCCAGACTAGCTGCTTCCCGGTCAAAGATTGCCTTTTGGAAACAAGGCAAGTCCCTAACTAAATGCCAGTTTACCTGCGGGCACTGTGTCCTAGTTGCCGGGACTTCCGTTGCACGAGACATAACTTTGCTAGTCAAATCCGTTAGATGGGCTCGACTACTATGCAGCATTGCTCTCTTGGAAGATATCAGTGGTGGTGCTACAATCGGAAGAGCTGCTGGACTTGCTCACACTGCTTCTGCAGCTGGCCTGGAGCTAGTTTCTCGTGTGCAGGTGCAGGTTTGAAGTTATCGTCGCATTGTCGGGGGTGGCGATTCTGAGGCGAGAGCGAGCTAAGTTTGGCAATGGGGATACTGAAAGTGCCCCGCTAGTGATCTTCATTCTACTCGAATCAAGGTCGCCAGTGGGATCTCGGAAGAGTCCTGAATTCACACAAGTAAGGATGATTTTTTTTCTTCTAGTTAGAAGGTCCTTTAGACGCACTGAAACTAGGCAGGCAATTTGAGTGGGAAGGATGCATGCAAAGTGCGAGAATGATGGCGTAATGTAAATGACCTACTTGAATGTCAAGCACAAAAGCTGGGTAGTTTGTAGTGCTTGAGCTTGGTGGACGGGCTTGATATTCTGCGCAAAGAGAGGACTGGTATAAAACGAACGGTGTCACTCGAGGATTGCAAAATCTGAAGTGGAGGTCGGGTGGAGTACGTAGACCTGGAGTGGGTGCGTGCAGCTTCACGACGGTCACCACTGATGGCAAGCTAACGCGTTGTCGCTTTTTCTTCTCCAGCTTTTTATCATTCTAATCTGCCGAAGATTCTTTCGCAACGGTGCAGAGATAGAGATCTTTGCACAACCCAGTACAGATTGGGTGCGCCGTTCTCGTTCCTTGGATTAGTTAGCAGTGTGACAGGAGAGGACAGTTGGTGGATTGGCCTAGTCCTCCTTTTTGCCTCTCTTGGAGTCCTGGTAAATTCAAACAGTTGACAGCCATTCAAAATTTCGGAGCAAAGAAGCGGAGGTTTATGGAGAACGTTACCATGGACTTCGTAGATTTATCCCACCCGGGTTTCAGTTCAGAGAGATGACTAATGGTAGTTCCGGCGGCAACAGCTCGTGAGGATATTGTGGCCGATTTCCAAGTTGGTGTCACCATTGCGAAGCTGCCTATAAACATTGCACACTGACGTTAGTTGCATTACTCATCATTCATGCACATTGATTCCTCACTGACATTAGACTAAAACTATCTGAATCCGTTGTCAGGCCCAAATATGGGTCTTTTCCATTTAGCACGTCGTGCACTCAGCTTGAAAACTTCTACTTTTATAAGCCTATTGGTTCATACCTTGATGACCTCCAACTGATTTGCGGTGTATTTTTCTCGCAGGTTACGTTTGAAAGGTAAACCCAACTTTGTGGTGCCCCAGGCGGTTCGCACTCGGTAGCCGAAGACGTTCCCGTCCGTGAAATTCCAAATGTTTTTCGCGAGGTTGAGGAGCTGGCCTAGACCCTCGACTGTGGGTATTTTTCAGGCCTATTAATGTCAAAAAGATTCAATGGTGGAGCTCAGCACTCACCACTTGTAATAAGCTCGAGACGTTTGAGCCAATGGCGACAATATTTCAAGTCTTCGACTTGAAAGAAGCAGCACGTCCGGAAGCGAAACAAGAGGCTCGTGAGCGGAGATACTTGGATGGAGGTACTTGTCTTGGTCTTTCATTGGACTCCCGATCTTATTGGATGCTTGAGCTAAGAACGATTAGTGTTTTTTCGGATGGCTTTTACGAATTTTTGCCCGCAATTTTGAGCCATAATCAGTGGCTTTGTATAACACTGTCGACTACTCGACTGAAGAATAATAAGTTGCATCGAAGGTCAGAGTAAGTACTGAAAGCTTGATGTTTCTCCAGAAATATTAAGAAAAGCTGAGAGGAGAATGTACCGTCCTCGTTCAGAGTACTCATTCTTTAGCTCGTCCACATTCGCAGGTTTTGAGGCACCAAGGAACAGTTTAGACGTGCCGCTTGAAGCTGTCGATGATTCAAGGAGCAACCTTTCCAAGCCCGAAGATATTCCGGTAAGTTCACTGCGGAAGCATTTCATTTGTGGATAAGGTTTTGCTATTTGCTAGGAAGCAAACAGGAAGGTTTCTTTAAGCATTTGCGCACAGCATTAAGCCGTGTAGCTATATTTGTTGCAGTTTGGTTACGAATACTACAACCCAGTGCTTGCGGGGAGCATCCGACGGTCAAAGAAGAGCGGCCCACCACAGTCCGTGTCGCATGGTAACTCGCCGATGAGACAGTGCGAGAGTAAAAAGCGTGCTCCAAATGTTGTGGCGCGGCTCATGGGCTTGGAGGCCTTGCCCGATGAACTCCCTACTCGGAAGTTTTCGCAACCTGGAACGCCAGCATTTGGAAGTCCTAAGGTTGGAAACCCAGGCTTAACAAGACAACGCTCCCAAGGTGCAGTGCCTTCCTCATGGCAGCGTCCTCCTCTGCCCCGACGTGCACCTGCAGAAGAGAGAGTTACACCACCGGTGCTTCCATTCCGAGATCATCCACAAGAAGAGCAGCTGCAGACGTTCAAGAAAGAATTCGAGGCCAAGCAGCAAGCAGCTCTGGCAAAGAAGCAAGAACAGCTTCGCACCTTGCAGCTTGAAGACATGAACCGGGAGCTGGAGCAGAAGAAAGAGAAGGTGCGAGCCACTCTAGACAAGGCCAAGAGTGCATTGTCGCTGGGTGAGCACAAGCGTCAACTCAATGGTCGAGGACAATTCGAAGAATCGAAGGAGTTTCTGGATGCCATGAAGTTTCTGCAGTCCAACAAGGATTTCATCTTTCAGTTTCTCCAGCCGAAGTCTGAAGTTGTAGGTAGCAATCAAACCTCTAACGCCACATCACCAGTCGCCCATCTGAAGAAGGAAAAACAGAATGCATCCAGTTCTAGTAGCGTCCGGAAGCGGGATGGATTCAGCCCTCGCGCATTTGCTCGGCTTTTCATGAATCCTCGGAAATGGAATGACAGCAAGCAAAAACCAACGACATCCGTGGTTTCGCAGTCGTATCAGCCAGCGATGATCGATAGCTGCAACAGTTCTGGCTCCAGAAGAGCGTCTACTGATGAAATGTTGGATGATGTGAAGCTGAAGACTTCGAGGTCTGCAAATTCAAGATCTGATTTATGCGCCTCTCCGTCTCTGAAAGTGCAGAGTAAGACACCTAGGGATGATGTGAAAAAGAGAGCTGCTCGAGATGTCATCGAAAAGATTAAAGAGAGGTTGCGACAAAGAGAGCAATGTGATAGAACAGGGGAGGAACTACAGACGGAGCGTTTGCAAGGTTTTCTCAGAGATTCTAACGACATCGCGCACAAGGCTGCTGAAAATGCCTCCAACTTCACTCGTACAGAGTATCTCTCCACGGGCAAGCGTGTTTCAATGCACACAGAAGATATGGACGATGTGAGATACACCAGTGATGGCGAGGAGTTATCAACGCCAATGGTAACAATTGCTAGAGAAAATGCGAAAAGATCAAGTATCAGCTTACCAGGCTCACCGCACCTTTCAGCGCGATCCCATGTCGCTGCAACGAGCTCAAGGGTGCTAGGAGGGCGTGCGATTGAGAGACCCGGGACCGCAACCACAGAAACTCCTAAAGAAGCGAAGAAGGTTACCACCTTGGCATCCGAATCCCTTCGACGACGTGGGAGTCAACAAGTCCGAGGGTCTCTAATTTCAAACAACGAAGCCGAGAGAAACTTGCGAAAGTCTGCTTCTGGAAATGAAGACGCGTCTCGGAGCAGAACCTTGAAGCAGAAAGTTGATGCTTCTGGAGCCAGACATTTGGATCAGAGTAAAGAGCCTGCGTCGAATCTCACTCGGTGTCGATCGATTCCAAACGTGGCCTTACAGCGGAAGCGAGAGCAGTGTTCCAGTGAAGCAATGCAGACCATCCGTGGAGAGCGCCAATCTGAGAAATTCAAGGGCACTACCAAGACAATTGAGGAGACGCCCAAGCATATGTTAGGTCAAAAAGCCGAGAAGACAAAAGGATTTTTCTCTGGAGGAAGAAAAAAGGCTCGCAATGTCTCCGAAGCCATGCCTTCGGCCCAACAGCTGTTGTTCCCAAGCTCAACTCCAGTACTGGAACGCTTCGCAGCGCTTGCGGAGTCCTGCATCTCACATAGTAAAACCCTAAGCGATGCAGACAGTGTCATGGATGTCAAGCTTCATGATCGAACGAGTAGAAACGCAGGTTCACAAAATTTGAAGAAGAATCCAAGCGCACGGATATCAATTTCTCAAAGAAGAGCGTATCCACGGTTTGACAGATTTTTAGGTGAACCTTCGCCTGCGGAAGCTGAGAGCGTTGTGTCTGAAAGTAGCGCAGACTCAGATACCGGCTCCTGTGACGACGAGTTTTTTAAGAATTTCGCACAGTTGCCTCCACTTGCCAAGTCGACCTTAGCCGAGAGCCGCATCGCAGGAGAATCTCTTCCAAGCACTGTGCCAAAAGCACAGCAACAGGTAGAAATCTCAAGCCAAAATCATGAGTCTAAAACCCTGTTTCCTTCACCATCTAATTGAGATGCATGAATGGAACCAATTGTATTCGGGGAAACCATGCTAGCCGGGAATTAAAGGGTTTCTGATGTGTATTTCAGGTTCAAAACTTCAAGACGAGCTCAAAGCCTCCAACAGCATGGACGACGGCAACACAAAACATTCAAAACAAAACGGACGATGAGCAGGACTCGAACAGCGACAACAATGGACAGCCAAGCCCTGTTTCTGTTCTGGAGGCGCCATTTGAAGAGGAATCTTCTTGTATCGAGTTCAAGGAGACTGCAAATGGCCTTCAAGGTTGCTAATCATGGCCTTCACTCTTTCCTCAAAAGTGTAGTGAGTACACCGAAGAATGTTGTCTCAATTTCACTTTATTCGGTTGACGAAATCTTAGCGAAGGGGAAAAAGAAACATACCTGTTTTCATAGCTTATTATTGTCCTTTGTTGCTTTGAATTCACTTTTGTTTTCTTAAACACTCTCTGCTGAAGCTGTAAGTGCACATACAAAGAATGAATAACCTTCGAAATTGTTCAAATTGTTGCTAAATTAGGAACAAGAAATACTCTGTTTTTTATTCTAATTTCGATTATTCGAATGATGGATTCCTTTTGACATTCGCAGTGATCCATGCAGGCATGCAAATTCAGCCAATTCATCTGAGATTCGAAAGACCAAAGAAAGACTCGGAACATGTCGCTGACACACCAAGGGTGGCTATGCGACAACAATTCCTGGACTCCGCTCGAGAAAACCAAATCCTTACTACCATCCCGCAGCATAAGACCAAGCCTCTTCGTCAATTCGCAACGACACAAAGCCCGAACTTATCTTGTCCTGAAGGCCAACAAACAGATCTCGCATTCGTGAGCAAAGTTCTTGTTGTCTCCGACTTCATCACTCACGGCGGGAGTCACATCAGCAAGTGGCATTCCTCAATACAACCAATTACTCCACGTCTCTTTCAGAACAACTTCGAAGACAAGAAACATAGCGCACATCGGCGAATTCTCTTCGACTCCATCAACGAGATACTCGTTGAGAAGCTGCGACCTAAATGCTACGAACCTTGGACATTGCTGTCAAACACCAGCACAGTAAGAACAGGAAGGCGACTTGTAATGGAGATTTGGAACGAGATTCACAAGCGGCAATGCCCGGCGAATTGTAACGACTTGCACGACGATTACCTCGAGAGCCTGGTGGCGCAGGACCTCCAGAGGAATGCTTGGATGTCGCTCCATCACGATGTGAACAGCATTTGCCTTCAACTGGAGAAGCTTATCTTTGATGATTTGATCAAGGAAGTGTGGTTAGTGTAACATAAAATTGAGCTCGTTAGATAGCATTTGGTTGCGGCATTGTTTCCACGACCATGGCGCAATTCGAAGGCACCGAAGTGGTAGTTAGCCTCGATGCACGCGCATTTAATTGTGCCGTCCCTGATTTCCATGTCACGGGGGCCGGTGTACATAATACCGTTAGTTAATCTTTGTATGATAGCAACAACCTGACCTCGGACAACCTCCGTGTACCTGCAGAGTCGCCTGCATGTCTCGATCATTTGCTGTACACACGGCTCCTGCAATTCTCTCAAGTAGTTTGAATTTGAATGCGCGGGAGCGGGACGTGTTGTCATCCTTCCAACCGCCTTCGAGTAGACGCAATTTGAATGCAAACCCGGAGAATTGGCGGGATCCACTGATTGATTGATTAATCCTCTCGAGCGCGTCCCCTATGGAGCCTGTGAAAGGTTCTGACATACCTAACTGAATGAAAAGCCACTGCTCAGTCTACTGCATATACGTCGATGTGGGGCCGGGGTGGAAAACCTCAGGTTTTTTCACTAAGAAGGGTAATGGTAATAATTTGTCCCTTGTATTTGTATTGTTCAATTGTATTCTCATGTATGTTCTAGAATAATGAAGCATCTTTGAATTCAAAAATAAATTCAAAACTCCATAATTCAATCACTGGATGACAACATTTAAACTCTCACATTTTTTTTGGCAAGTGAAAAACCTGAGGTTTTCTACCCCGGCCCCACATCGACGTAGGTGCAGTAGACTGAGCCCCCTTTGCAGGAGTTGCCCAAGGAATGCAGTCATGACTCATGTGTTGTGCTGTTGTTGTACGTATATCCGGTCCTTCAAACCAGTGTGCGGGGAGAATTTTTCACTTGACCGGTTAAAATTCGGCATTTCTCATATACAACCGGTTCTTTGCTGGATTGGATCAGATATTTTTGTATGTGGGAAAGGTTCATGGATACCCCTGAAATTTGTAATATTTTCATAGATCAGTGCCCTTGCTTTTTCAAGAACTTTCAAAAATACCCTTGTACCAAAAATTTCAGGCATTTTTTTTGTTGTGCATGTCACTTTCATTCTTCCTTTATGCGCACACTATTTTCTTGTTATGCATGCGCACAAAGGGAGAAGGAAATGACATGCACAACAAAAAAACGCCTGGAATTTTTGGTGCAAGGGTATTTGTGAAATTTCTTGAAAAAGCAAGGGTATCTATGAAAATATTGCAAACTTCAAGGGTATCCATGAAATTCTCCATTTTTATATTTACACTATGTTTGGATTTTTTGGGTTAGCTTTAACCCATTTTTCACCTAGTAGTTACAAATAGGCTTTTTTTGCTATTTGACACAGCTAACAATACACTCTATATGTCAGTTTTCTTTGCACATTGCTTCAAACCATCTTCCAAGACTAAGACAGTTCACTCTATGTCCCACTTCCCATCTCTACAAGTTGTGTCCAAACTCAAGAGCCCAACTTCATTGGATTATTGAGGGCAAAAGGGAGTACTAAAGAAAGTCATGAACACTTTATGCAATAATTTTGGTGGGACTTGGGATGAAAGTTGGGCCAAGCAAAATAATTGACCCAAATTCTTGAGTGAAGCCCCAATTTCTTTGGCATCAAAAATTTATTTAAAAATGCTGCCATGTAAGCAATTGGGATGTGGGACTTGGAATATAGTGTGAAGCACCAAGTCCCAACTCTTTGCTATACACTAATTAGATTTCCAAAATCAAGTGGGATGTGAGACTTGCAATATAGTGTGAATTGCCTCTAAATTTATAATTATGAATTTTTGCACTTAACACAAACTTTTGTACTCAATTACATGTCTCCATTAAATCTTCTTTAACATTCAAATTGAGATGAGTCTTAATTGGTCCAATTTGAGTTTAAAAAATGACAACTTATAGCAATTATCATATTAACTCCTAAAGGACCAAAGTCCCTATGGCAAGACAAAATGGATTTTGGGTAGGTTTGCACTATTGGGGTCTTTGGTTAATTTTTTTAAACATTTTTATAAGAGGAATTTTTATAAGGGTTACAAGAGGATAATATGTTTCTTTTTTAAAAATTGAAACTAGATTTACTAATAAAAAATTATGGGGGTTTCAAGGAAATTTTAGTTGGAGGTGCACATTGGGCATGACATATTTCATTAACTTCTCCTATGGGCAACCATTCAACCATTGAAGGCATGACCTTTTATTAAAGTATGTCTAAAGCAATAATGTAATAGATAAATACATTAACATTCAATTTGCAATAATCATTAGAGATTTGGTTTTTCTTATCAATTTCTTTTTTTGTAATTGTCAATTAAGCCAAAATCATCCAATCTACCACTTAGATTTTTATCTTCTCAAAAAGTTCCTCTAAAAAATTTGTTTGCAAAAAACCTCAATGTTGTGTGAATTTCAAGCACATATTTACAATGCACGGCCATGTAGAGCTTATGTAGGGTGTGTTGCATGTCTCTATTAACTATGAAAACTTTGTGATAGTATGCCTAACATGATTCAAAGCAAGTTAAACAAATTCCTTCAACCCAAATAGTGCAAAAAAATGTCTACAACATGTGGTCACTGAAGGGGCCTAAAGATTTCAAGCATATTTCAAAAGAACTTCTAGATTAACTCCAATTATATTTCTCAATTTGTACAGTCAAACTTCTCAAAATCTTTATTATATCTTTTTACGTAAATCTAATGTAGGATCCTACAACTAGACTTGTATAAAATAGATTTTTTTTGTTTTTTTTTGTATCAAATAACTACACATGACAAGCTTGAGTGTTTGTATTTGAACATACAAAACACATTTCCTCTTTAACCTCTAAACAGCCAAGCCATGTTTTCTCAAATAAGAGGTTCAATTTGAAACATTACTAGAAGTTACCATCTAAGTTTTAAGAATTTACAAATAGTGGTGCAAAAAGAAAAAATATTATATATATGGGCACAATTCTAAAATAATTAAAAATGGGGGCACAATTTCTTTTTTTTTTCAATTCTTGTAAATTTTGGGTTTGGACATTGGTTGATTTAAATAAATCACATTAACCCCTAAAGGCCCGTTGTTCCTTTGGGGACCGTTTGGGTTTTGGTCATGTGCCTACGAATAAACTACTTTATGTAATTTTTTGAAACTTTTATGGGAGATGGGGAATTCAAAGATCTACGCGGGTTTTAAAAAAAATCTTCATTTTGACATTTATTGAAGAAGTTATGCATGTTTTTTTGAAATTTTGGGGAGGGCCGCCTGTCCGGGCAGCCCAAAAACTTCTGTAAAATTCTATATTTTTAAAATAAAATTTTGAAACTTGTTCTTTAGATTTTTTCATACATGAAAAGCTTTGAATCATTCAATTTCAATGAATGACATGAAAGTTATAAGGAGCTTTTGTTTGCGGGCAGTTATGGATTCTCTACTCTAAAATAAACTTTGAAGTCCTTTATTTTACTCAATTTTCATTATTTTGGAATAAAATCTAAACCAAAGGAAGTAGATTGTTCATTACAACATTATAACCGTTGGGATTTGCATTTTTCATTTCAATAATTAAATTCTTAACAATTTAGTGTTTTGACTCATTCTATACTTCTTTTTACTTACTAATTTTTCCCATGTGTTGTATGGTTCCAGTTGATTTGAAAATTCTCCCACACATACCTAACTTGGTCTTTTACATGGGAAAAAAAAACCTCAATTTTGTAAAGCAAATTTTTTGATATAGGAGTGGTCAACGGCATCTGAAGTTTTGGGTAATATGAAACAAACTTTGTCTTCACTTCATTTGTAAAAATCTCACTCCTTATCATTTGGAATAAGCTCAATTGTTTTTCCCAAGTACCTCATGTTGTCTAGAGCAAGATCCTACGGTTGGATTTCAAACAAAATAAAAATAAATACCATTCCTCTCATTCCCCCAAAAGTGGCAATTTTCATTGTTTTTCACAAAAAAATGGCTTGGACCTTTAGGAGTTAAAAGTTAGCTACTTTCCAAAAAATTAGAAGCCTCTCTAACTCAAGCCTAAATATGAAAATATTAGGAAAGAGGTTTTGAAATTGTGCCCCTATTTGGAACTATTTTGAAACTGTGCCCTTGTATATGTAATGTTTTTCATTTTTGTGCTCCTATCTGTAGATTCTTCTTTAGATTTCTATGCCTTATCGTAATCTCCATCACAGTTTCTTTATCTCATCTTCTCAATGCCCAAGCTTGATCTATTCAAATTGCGTGGTCATCAATTGTTGTGTCGTTTTAGAAAACTCAACATTTGGTTTAGATACATGTTTATATTGTTGTCCATTTTCAACTCAAATACAGTGGATGCTACAATTGTGTTCATTCTCAACTTTATGGATTTCTTGTGCTTATGCATTTCTAATTTGCTACATGCGCTTATAATAAAACCAGTGCTTTTAGTGGAAAAATCAATTAATGCATAATAATCAATGATGCAAGTACTTCCGAAATATTTTTACTTTTTTTCTTAATTTTTCTAATTTTAAGGTCAGACACAAAGGGGGTGAAAGAGCTCTAGGTATAAATGTAGTGGGGTTGTGACGGGATGGTGATGATTAAATGATGATGGGTATGACAAGCCTCATCATGATCATGGGAAATGGTAAATTAAGGCTTCCCATGATGATGGGATAACAAAGCTTCAAATGATGATGGGGGATGACAAAGCTTCACGTGATGATGAGGATTGTAAAGCTGAACATGACCATGTGGATGACAAAGCTTAGCAGCGATGAATGATAAAACCTGAACTTCTTATTCGAGAGAAGTTCTAAACGTGAGATTCGATAAAAATGGAGTCTACAAAATTCAGTTATATGAAAAAATGGACAGTTTCTTTCTACAACCATCGTGGTTACTCAGTTCTCTACACTAAACATTGCGTTTAGGTTGCCCCACACTAATTTCTTCACATTTTACACTATAATTACTGATATTACAATAATTATTATTATGCACTAATCAATATGGAAAGAGCCCAACAACAACAAATTTGCAAAAAACACAAACTAGAAACATCTAGGTCATTAACCATGTGAAATCTTAACATCTACAAAGTTACATGCACCTCCAAGCACTATAAGAAAAATTGTCCAAATTGACCAAATGTGTTCAAAATAACAAAAAATGTCCAGACTAAGATAGCTACCCCCATAAGCGTGAGTTTAAGCACTTTAGCATGGTTAGGGTAGTTGGACAAGCACAAAATTTATATCATTAGATTGGAAACAGAGAACAAAAAATATAAGTTTAGTTTGGGAAGTTATCCACAAAGTCATGTGTGCGTGGGTATTTTCTAAAGTGCTAAATCACTAAAATTGTAAGAACCATGTGTAAGAGATGCTAAAAACAAGGCTTGTTGGTTCTCAAATAGTGAGATGGGTACCCAAAATTGTCTTACCGGTCACCCACAACCATCACTTTGTCACCCATAACCATCACTTAGTTCACTCATAAGCATTTGCTTTTATAATTATGATGGCAATGACGCCCACGGGGACGGTCAAGCTGATAGGTGTGGCTACCTTAACAAAAAAAACTTTTGAACTCACACTTTCAAATTGACATTGTTCCCGTACATGGCCAAGTCACAAGGTAACATACCAAGGTTAGGCAACCTAAATGCATTGTTTATTGTAACTTGTCAATGAAGAAGCTACACTGAATATCAAACTTAAGTTGTCTTAACAATTAGGTTGTCTAAGGGCATCTCCATCGGTCCGGCAAGATTGGCACGCGAGGAGAGCAAGTGAGAGGGCATGGAGGGGAGAAATTATGCGCAACAAGGTTGCAAAGTCCACCAATTGCGCTCAAGAAACAACTTGCTACTCTACTTTCAAGAAACTTGTATCTCAGGGTTTACTCAGGGGCTGCCTTGTTTGGGGCACCAAGATCACGAGCATTGCAGGAGTGTATATACAAACAAAGCCTTGCAAACTTAGCTCGCTCAAAATTAGTTTGATGCCAATAGCTGTACATCTTTGGAGCTCTTTTGAGCAAGCTCACTCAGATAAATTTGCCCCCCGTGCCACCGGTGGAGATTCTTGATGGGCAAAGAGCCTTCGGCCACGCTATTCTCCTGTTTTTTGTCAACTAGTGGAGATGCTCTAACCATGGAAAGTTACCTTGGGCCCAAGGTTTTTTTTTGGGCAGTGTACATGAACAGAAACAAGCTTGCGTGCTTGCACACAGATGGAGAATTTCGAGAGGGAGGGAGATCTGCTGGCCAGAATTGAATAAAACTTTATCACATATGGCCGCAAAGAGCCAAAAAAGAAAAACCTTGCTTGGGCCTCATTCCTTGACTACTTGGCTAGAGGCGCATGCAACTCTCTAGATACTAGGATTCCACATGGTTAATGACTTGGACAATTACTAGTTTTTTTTTTAGCAACTTTGTTGTTGCTGCCAAGCCCTTTAGAATTTGTTCATTGCAAAAATTGTTGATGGAAATTCTTGTAGATCAATAAGTAATATATAGAGAAAAATGTCAAGAAATTAGTGTGGGGCAACGTAAGCATAGTATTCAGTGTGCAATACAAAATTTACAAAACAAAGATTCAATTTTCCTTACCATTGAAACTTCAAGTTTTTAAATTCCACTTTCCACCGAATAAGGTAGGATCACCCAATACCAACAGTGTACTTAACGACGTCATCTTGTATACAAGGTGGTCATTCTAGAACTTAGATCTAGTTATACCATAGATAACTTATTGATGTTGATCAAAATGATAAGCTATTGATGTTGTACCTAAATTTAAATTCTAGAATGACTATGATACCATTAGGTATAATATTGGTATTGGGTGCGCTTACCTTGGTCCATTTTTTTTTGTTGAGATTCAAGGTACCAATAAGGTAAAGGCACCTAAAAGTAACACCCGTCGTTTAGTGACGTCTAAAAGTAAACCTAAAGTTGTGCGCTTGTGCACTCAAACAAGACACGCAAGTGCCAAACCAGACATACAATTTAACATAAGGGAACACAATTTGTGTAGGTGGCGGTTTAGGGTCGCATGTGACATGGTCATTTTGTTGTCGCTTGTTTGGGGGTCTAATGTTGACAACATGTTAATTTAGGAAGTTACCTTCAACAATTCAGAATTTGTTCATACAATCTCAAAAAAATCCAAAAATAAATTTTGCTTGTATCTATGCCCATTTCCTAAGAAGGGCATGCCATTAGATTCTCAAAGGACCCTCCAAACCACCACATCTAAAGTAAGTGTCAATTTTAACCCTTAAACGTCGGGCTCATCCCGTGGCCAACCAGCTATAGTAACTTCTACAATGTTTTTCAAGGATTTTAGAACTATGATTGGTGCAACAAGTGCCCAGCTAGCTGCAAAAGTGAACAATACAAGTTGATCTCACAAAAATTGTAGGAAGGGTAGTATGGATCCTCTTAGAATTTGGAATGTCTAAAAATATGAGTGTATTTGATGAAGTTATTTTTTGCCTTCCTTGATGGAGCATGTTTCTTCTACCATACAAAATTTTTTTACAGAGGCAAAGAAAAAAAAATGTCCTTCTGACATTTAGGAGTTAAGGTAAACGTATCGTTCACCAAGCGTCACCCAATGCCGACCCCTAGTTTTGAGGTGTTTAGCACTCACTGTTGAACCCATAGTGGAGCAGTGAATGCCATTTGCACAAGCAAATCACGCCACATGTCAGCTTAGGAGCTAGTTTGGGAGGGTTGGAATTGAGACAATCAAGCACATGTATAGGAACTCATTCAAACAATTCCAAGGATAATTTAGAGTTGCTAATAAGGACCCTATGAGTTGCAACTTTACCCTTTAATATAAAATAATCTACTATACGTTTTTCTACAAAAATTACGTTCCGTGATAGCTTGTTAAAAGGCTAACCCTACAGATTTTTTTCTGAAATTTTCCAAAACCTTGAGGTACCCCAAACCCTTAAACGCTCGGGTATAGGTACGTTTACCTTAAGTGCCGCTACCTTACCGAAACCCAAACTCTGCCTCCACCTAAGATATACAGCGACATTCTCGTCCGCAGTGGTTTACGAAAATCAGCGTCCAGCGCCGCCGATTCTGTGGCTCAAAACTCGGCACTTCTCCTACGGCTACCTCCACAGTGCCGCGTTAATGGACGCGCCAGCTCGTGAATGCGACGTCGCAGTCGCTGTCTAGACAAGTATAGACAACTACAGACCCCTTACGGAATCTCTCCGATCACTGACATGACTTCCCATCTAGAACCTTTGTGCAGGAGCATTCACGAGTAGATCAACTGATGCAATTAGTTTAGCATCAGAGCTATGCATGCTTGATTGCATTGTATGTAGTTCACCAGCTTCTTTGGTCGTTGGGATCTGTGATTGCCGAATTCGTTCAACGATGGTTTCGAGATCCGCTCCGGAATTGTGCGCTTTGGCATTGTTTCTGGGATTGTTTCTCGACCAATGTAGCTGCCAAGCTGTACCACAAACAGTCGTGCTCGGTGGCGACACCGGCTGGACCGATGGCGCCAATGTGAACTACACGCAGTTTATGGCCTCGGTGCTGTTCAAGGCAGGCGACAGTTTACGTAAGATTTTTCTCTCTGCTAGTCCTGTTTGAATGAGCTGCGTCATGGACATTGCTTCTTCTGCACATTCAAATATATGCTGTACGGCTTCTGTCGAGAGCATCCCCATCAGTACAGTGTCTTGAAACCCTAAGGGCATCATCAATGCATACACCGGGATTGGGGCTAGGAATTGGCCGGTCCTACATTTCTCCTTGTTTGAGTAACTTTGCTGTCCCTTTCACTACACAGATCCTCCTAATCTTGACTCAATTTCATCACAAATTTAGGCACAAAAGAAGATACTTGCAAGTATTTGCGAGTTGTTGCTTAGAAATTGCAAGCAATTTGTCATTCCAATAACAAACACAAAGGAAGTTCTAGGGCACTGGGAAACAAGCAAATTTACTGTATGAGGAGATTGTGTTGAGGGGGTCATCTCCTGGTTATGCATTGCTGTGCTTGTATTAACATAGCAAACTTTTGTTGATTTCCTTGTGTCAGTTTCAGGAATTCTTCACATTTTCCCTATGAGCAAGGAGACATTTCTGACTATTTCTTTTGTGATTTTTCCTTTGTCACATTTTCTTGTTAGTAAACAGGGAATTCACATACAAATCCCTACAAATTTTTTTGACAAGAGTTTGTTGTGATTGGAGCCCTAAAAGTTCCTCATTCTCCCACAATTGGGCCCCACCAAAAGAAATACAGTTACAGCCCCCATTCCCATTCCCAGTCTTAAATGAATTGCTGATGCTCTAATGCGATGCTTAACGGTGAATGTGGTTTGTGCTACCGTAGGGTTCAACAATACGGACATTGAGGATCACAACGTTCTTCAGGTTTACTCGCAAGCCGACTTCGACGCATGCAACAGTAACAACAACACTGGCTGGGTTGTCAACGCCGGAGATTCTTATGACGTAAGTGCTATTAACGCCATATTCGTTAAATTGGGAAAAAGAGTACATTTTGGGACTTTTGAAGAATTAAGGTGGTCACCTTAATTCAAGTTCCAACGTTTTTTTTGGTACATGTGCTCGATGCCCTCATCTAAGAGGAGGAACTTGCGAGAGAAAAAATCTTACTGGCTCAAACTGAATCTAATACCTTTGAATTTGGTTTAAGGTGACTTTTTGGGTTTAATGTGGCGTACAAAATGGTACTTTTGTTTTTCTCAATTTAACGAATATGGCGTTTGCTGCTTGATTGAATCTCGCCATCGCCATGCTTTCTTCTAGAGTATTTTTTTACTCTCTCTTGCACAACTATAGTGCGTGCCACCATAAATCAACAAAGATGCAACAATCATATTAACTATTTATAGCAACCCTAAAAAAATATGTCTCTTTGTAACTACAAGCAATGAGATGTTAGGAAAAAAGTTACGAAGAGAATTTGGAACTATTGTTTGCCAAAAAAAATTATCATCATTCCAAAATGGTAACTATTGGACATTTTACACTAAGAGGGCAAAGAATTGGCCACCCTAACACTCATTGCCTTAATATTAATAATTGATTTGCATGAAATTGACAAGTTGATTAACTAAATTGATAAAAATCCAAAGTGAATCATGCTACTTAGTCAACACATTTATGCCCATCATGACAAGTCCATGAGATGTCATCTCAGTAGTGGAGCAGGTTACAGCTAAAAGTGAATAAAACAAACTATAAATGAATTTGGCCACTTTCCATAGTTTGTTGATTTATGGTGGCACGCACCGTACATATCTTCACCTGATGTCGGACCGAAAATGCATGAAAGTGATCGTGGCGCTCCGTTTGCAGCTACCGTTTCCTGATCCGGCTTACCGGGTATGGATAATAGACCCCGCCTACTGCCTCGTTGGTCAGAACGTGGAGTTCACCGTATTGAACGAGGACGGCACTGCTGTTCTACCTGACACCGGCGCCGATCCACCGAGTTTGAATGCACCGCCTGTGTCTGATGGCTCACCACCCTCCCCACCTGCTCCGCCTCTCAGTGTCGCTGGTGGCCCTACTCCCAATTCTGCCAGTGCTTCTCAAGCAAGACTGGCCATTGTCATGCTTGTTAGCTCCGCTTGCTTCTTGGTAATCTGATTTTGCTCCTACAACAGAACTATTCTTTACCATTGCTTTTATCAATTCTTTAAAAACTAGTTTAGGTACCCGTTGTACCAACGGTGGTCCTCTGCTGAAAAGACTTAGTGCAAATCATTTTATGCATGTACTCTTCTCTTCTCGATTGGTCATTTACTAGGACTCATTATAAACCACTTTATGCATGTATTCCTCCTTTCCTCTAATGGTCTTATGCTAATAAGACTTATTGTAAACCACTTTACGCTTGTACCTCTTTCCCCTATTGCTCCTTCACTAAATGGACAAATAGGTTATTGGAAGTTGCACCACAACAATGCCTCAACCATTCAGAATGAGCAATTCAAAAGGATGTATTCTTTTACATTTATAGATTCTTTTTCCGACCTAGATTCGCTTGAATCAAATCCAGGGGTGTGTTTTGCTAGTACTATCTATATTATAATCAATGCTGCAGTTGATGAGAAGGCATAGTAGTGCTGTGGTACACTATAGTGAAGTTTTAAATGCCATATTAGTTAAATTGGGAAAAAGAGTACATTCTGGGACTTTTGAAGAATTAAGGTGGTCACCTTAATCTGAGCTCTAGCGTTTTTTTTTTGGTATAGGTGCCCTCACTTGAGAGGAGAAATTTGCGAGGGAAAAAATCTTAGTGGCTCAAACTAAATCTGATACCTTTAAATCTTGCTTAAGGTGACTTTTTGGGTTTAAGGTGGAGTAAAAAATGGTACCTCCGTTTTTCCCAATTTAACGAATATGGTGTTTTTACCGATTCATAGACTAAATCCTAAAGATTTATAGGAATGAGTGTTCTCACCAAAGTGCCTTCACTAGAGTTTCTCTCAAAGGATGACAGTTTTTGAGATGTCTAGTAAAAGTCGGCTCCTGGCTCCCTTGCCACGTGCTGCAAACATGGGCAGCTCGATTCATCGTTTGATATGAAAATGTCGCTTGAAGTGTATTATTGAAAAGGTTAATGGATGTCCAGGCAAAGGACATCAGAACTCTTAACACCAGCTTCTCAAAACATTTTACTCTTACTGTTGGCCTATCACGTCACAAGAATAATTGTTCACAAATGAGGAGGGGATTTAGAAAACAATCCTGCACGTACTTCTTATACATCGCTTTTCACATGCAATATTACAAGAGAATCATGTTCATTTTAGGTGTCTAGGTTGAGATGTAACGCCATACCCCAAGTACTTATTTTAATGTCACATTGACATGCAACCGTGGATTGCAACGACCTTCTAGAACTGTATACAAATCACGAGCATTTCGGGCATATTGGTATTTAAAGCTATGTAACGGGATTAGGGTTTAAAGAGCATAAACCCATAGCTCAAATCCACCGCGTTCAGACTGGCGATGTGGTGCACCTGCTCTTTAAGTGCTTTTTACAATGTGAAGGCCCGGGAGAAGGAATGACCCTTGACGCCGGGAACGTGAACCCGGAATAAGCCCCCTCGGTTAGGCGAAGTCCCTCCTTTTTTCTCTTCACCTGAACCCGTCCAAATCCCCATCCTAAAAATTAGAATCTGAAGGGAATCTTTTTACAATGATAACCTGTTTATATTCTACAATGCGGATAGTTGCAAAAGGATCTGAATGAACTGGTTCTATAGGAAGTGGCTCACACCTGACGCTCCAGATGTCACGTAAAGCTCACTCAAATCCTTTCCTGCCAATCCACCATTATTGTGATGTTAGGTCTCACCTCTGCAGACTTATACCATACTCAGTGAGTGAAGCATCAGCAGCAATGGACTCTATTTAAGGCCTTAACCTTCACAAACCTAGTGGTTTGAACTAACTGGAATTAGCTACTGAGTTACAGTGCCCACAGTATCAATTAGCGTCAAATATACTAATTATCTCTAAGGTTGTATACTTCCACAGATATGACATGACGACGTCGACCACAAAATTTTGGACTCTCTACTGGACCCTGTCTAACTACCTCTAATGCAGTCAACAAAATTTTGAACCTCCGTAAAAACTACCCTACATGAAGGAGTTAAAAAATTTAAACCCAGCAAGGCAACCACATGGTATTTCTCAAAACCATTACATTATTTTCCAGCGTCCATGCCTTTTGCAAAGGATGAGAGATTGCATCTAAGTTAGTACAGGTTTAAGGTTTTGATTTTGAGTTATGGACCTTGGGGCTAAACTTGGCATCCCGTCTAACACAACACTTGCACCACATCAAATTGAGAGAAGGTGTTTGAGATGAAAGTCCTGCATATTCATTTAACCAGATTGGTGTAAGATTTATATTCATTTCCTTAGTCAACAACTCTCTTTTTGGAATGCTAACCTGACCAACTAGTTCCACGTTGGTATACCTAATAGAAGTGTGAATAATGAAGATTCTAAATTCGTAAATGCAAATTGATTGGTACAATGCAACAAAAGTTCTTGAAATGATACAAGCTAAATAACCACAAGAGTGTGGAATCAATTAAAGTTTGTGTCAACCAAAAAATTGGAGTAAGCAGGAAAAAATAATGACTTGGACCACGTGGATTTCTACAATGCAAGAATTTCTCTTGGGCGGGTTTTTTTTGTCAGAATTCTACCTCATTCTAATACTGACTACCTTTGTAAAAAATTGGGTGAGAAAATGCAGGAAATTGCAAATCCCTCTCAAATAATGAGTGACGAGATCCAAAAAACAATAGAAAGTCAACCAAATGAAATGGCAAAAAAACTGGTCAAAATATAAATCTACCAAAATAGATATAGGTCAAGTTTCAGAAAAAATGTTTAGTTATTGTACAAATATTAATAAGCAATATCCAGTGCATGCATTCAAAAAACTTGTTGAAAATGAGAAAAATGCCAGACGTTTGCCAGTGAAGCTCAAAATCTCCCCTTTCAAAGAAACATTAGGTGCGTCAAGACTTGAAAATGAGAAAAATGCCAGACGTTTGCCAGTGAAGCTCAAAATCTCCCCTTTCAAAGAAACATTAGGTGCGTCAAGACTTGGATGATGTTACTAATATTAGCTGATTTTTATAGATGAATATGCACATATGGATGATTGTACTATTATTAGCTGATTTTATGGATGAATGTGCACATATGGATGATTCATGCATGAGAAAACAAGATGAGTACATAAAAAGTTTTATGAATACCTCCAAAGCACACGCTGGTAGGGCACAGAACCGGCACTTCAATTGCCATGAGCTCCGTCTGAGTTTCAGGGTCAATTTGCAATATACAACTGCCCCCATATACCGCCACCCACAGTTTGCCGTCTGCATCCAACGTCATCCCGTCCGGGAGCCCTGCACGCTCGAATCCCTGCCTGTCAGTAACAAACTCCCTCCTTCTTTTCTGTTGTACTCTAGAACCTGCTTAATTGAATACAGTTAGGAGTAGGACTAAGGCAGAATATGTACTTCAACAGGTTATTCATTTATAGAGGTTGACTTTCGTGTGTATTTTGGCCAGTCATTGATTGGCCATAACAAACTTGTGTACACATAGACACCACCACACTATATAAGCCCAGTTCCAGTGCCTTTCGTTGCATGTAGATAATTTACTGGTTAGTTTTAGTACTGCTTGGTACAAATTTAGATAATTTCAGTATTCTTGTTTTAGAATAAATGTGAAATACAATATATTATTCATTTACTCAATGTGGAGGTACAGTGTCATATGAATTAAATACCAATTACCAAACGTTGCCATGGACATGAGGTTAGGTCTAAGAAGTTGCTATTCGTTTATGGAGGTTATTCACTTTCTTTCAGGCAAGTTCTACTGTATCCACAATCTTTTAACAGACATGAAACTGACAAAACATGAGTAATTAGGTCCCAGATTTGCAGAATAGCCTTAGAAACCTCCTTCTTATACTCCCATACAATGATACAACCAAGAGAGAGAGGTAAATGTTGTTGCAAGTGCAGTACCTCGACTTTCGGGAATGTGAAAAAGCCGCCTCCGGTTGCTGATAGAGCCATCGGTTGCATTGAAATCGAAGAGGCTCACCTCCTGTAAATGCAAAATGGGAACAGTATAGACTCGACCACAACATTTCTCTGCATTTTGGGTGCAGCTTGTGTCCATAACATACAATAGTTTCAAGGGGGTGGATGCATTACAGGTCATTACCATGACTAAAGAATGGCCGCAAGGGGTTTTTGACTTAAGGCCCCTTTGTGCAATTCCCTTGCGGCCATTCCTTATGATATACTCCCTCTGTCCCTCTAAAAACATCCAAAAAGCTCCCTTGCAAACGATTAACTATGTTTTTAGTCTTTGTACTAGTGACACATGCATTCTCGAATCAATATACCATCTACAAATGTATGCAAAATCTCCAGCTTTGATGTCGCCATTTGGGTACCCAAATTCCATGCAAAAAGTACCATCTTTGTGCATGCCGCTAGCTCCTCATTATTGATGATTTAAAGGTTAGTAGCAACAATGGTACCTCAAATGGGCAACAAGGCCAACCTTGCTAGGAGAACAATGCTCTCTAATCACTTAACTTACCCCCATGAGATCATTGAACATGGCAAACGCTTTCTCACCGTTTGAAATCAGCAAAAGGGAGCTTTTTTTTAGTGGTACAAGAAATGTGTCTGATCTGGGCGTTTTTATAGGAAAACAGAGGGAGTACAAAACAAAGCAATTTTGAAAAACACTAGAAATGGTGGCGTACCGTTGCCAAGGAATCGATGTAGTACATGTGCTCGCCACACCAATCAAGCCCGTTAGAGATTCCAACTGGAAAAACCTTCTCCACGAGATCATACGACTTGCCTGCAGCAGAGCTACGTTCAAAGCTGTACAAACGACCCGCTTTAGGGTTTTGATCAGGAGCCATAGCCATGGTGCCCGTCCATAGCCGGCCTTGCAAGTCCACCTTCCCATCATTAAACCTTATTTGAACCGCCGGATCGATGTGCGACTCGTGGATCGTGGCTAGGCACTCACTCTTGCAATCATTACCGGCAAAATTCACGGGCACAACAGACGTCTGCAACCAAAACCCAAATCCAATTGAAATAAGGGAAAATTTCATGGGTACCCCCTGAAATTTGCCATATTTTCATAGATACCCTTGGTTTTTCAGAAATATCACAAACACCCTTGTACCAAAAATTTAGGTGTTTGTTTTGTGGTGCATGCCACTTCCCTTCTTCCTTTGTGCGCACGCATTACAAAAAAGAAGTAGTGGGTGCACAAAGGGAGAAGGAAATCACATGCACAACAAAACAAATGCCTCAAAATTTTGGTCCAAGGGTATTTGTGAAATTTCTGGAAAAGCAGGGGTATCTATGAAAATATGGCAAACTTCAGGGGTATCCATGAAAGTTTCCCTTGAAATAAAAACATGTGCAATGAAAACATGTGCAATGAAAACTTGCGCGCATTTCGACCAATAATGTCTACCAATTGCGAGAGGAATCGGAGGTAAGGGCATGACCTCAATTGAAGCGAGCAAGTCGTAGCCTGCCAATGAAGCGCATGGGACTATATTCCCGACCATTTTGCCATTAGTTGCGAAGGAGCGGGCATGGCTGTTTGCAACCGTGTCGAAATCGTGGATTTGGCCTCCCTCGATGTCGACGAAGAGAAGACTGCCGTTGGGATACGACACTGGGCTCTCGCCTGTCATGCAGTGGCTGTCCATCGCCAGCTCCACCTTGGCCATCTTGCGGCACACACACCAATTGCGATGAGCTCCACCAACTCCGCAGCTACGAAACAGAAATCCCGTGATGTTTTCGCGTCAATTTCTAAAGCGATTTTTCAAAGAAGAGACTCTGATAGAATGCGAATGCGGAGACTGTGAGATTGCGTGATTGTGCATGGATCAGTACGTGATTGCTTCCGGGTTGGATTTCATGGACATGCTCAGAACGTGAGCTTTTCAGGTTCAGGGCGAGTTTTTCCGGTTCCGAGTGGTGGATGGCTGGTGATGGACTGCAAAAGTACGGAGTTAACTGACTGTACCGTTTCGGACCGGAACTGGATAGCGTGCTCGTTGGCTCTTTATTTGGCCATGTACTAGTCCTGCAGGAAGCTTAGAACATCTTCAACGTATGCACTGGGAATGGGTCAGTCCTGCATTTATCTGGGTGGAGTCACTTTAACGGGAATTTTAGGTATTTTTAGGGCTCCAACATCGTTACGGGAATGGAAATGCCAGAACTAACCTCGTTAAAACCACCTCCGGAGTGGCATATTGTCTTGTTTTCGTATGCCCTATCTCGTTTTCCCAATGCACACTGTATTTGTTAAAGGAGTGACATGTTGCTTGTGATTGCTTACAATAGCTTGCAATAGCTTGCAGTTTCCTAACAACAACTTGCAAGTACTTACATTCTTATACTACCGTGCTTGAATCTGCTTTGGGAGTTGCATCAACATTGGGAGGATTTGGCCAGTGAAAGAAACTACATACTTAAAGGGCGGGAGCAACGTAGGACCGGCTACTTCCAAGTCCCGTTTGCAGTGCATACATTGAAGATGCTCTTAGCTGTAGTCTAGCCGTCTAGGGGACTTGTTGTTGGGCAAATTTGCCATAATCTTATCTCATTTTGAGATTGGTTATTTTGACACTATAAAAAATGGGTGAAATTGTCATATCCCTCTGAAAAACATCGAGGGCGCCAAAGTTTGGATAAAAGTTATTGGTATTAGTTGGTTTTGTTGATGAATGTAAACATGGATGACTCAATTCATTTATCCGTTGTTTTTCCTTACTTGCATACATAAGAGGGTATGTTGCTCAAACAATAAAAAAACCAGAAAAAAACCGTGCAAACCCAGGCCATACAAAATTTGACCCTGGTCATACAATTCTCAACCCTGGGCATGATTGGAGGCGTTCGTTCGGGGTGTAATAGGGGGTTTAGGTATCTCAGAAAAACGGTGAACGAAATAGTCGTGAAGGAGTTTTTGTTCATTGGTGAATATGCTGTTACAGCCTTAAGAGGTTGTCATGGCTTGTTCAAGGAGTGATTTGGCCGGGTCATTCACTCACTTCATTCATGAGAACAAAATGGGAGGTGAATGGCATATTTGAAACCCCTTATTATTGAAATGAGGACATTCACGAATAGAGCCACTCTAAGTAAATGGTGAATATGGTATCAAAGGCAAAAGCATTATGTAGAAAGTAGGGTTTGAATTGGGTGCAATGGAAAGAGAATTGTCCTAGATTTCTAAACATTTCTATGAAAACACGTCTTTGCATATCTTAGGGATTACAAGTTGGATAAGCAAAGATGTGGAAAGAGTTATTCAATTTTTTTTGGCTATCCAACTTGTAGAAGAGCTAATTTATAATTTGGACATGGAAGGAAAGGACTTGTCAATGCAAGCATGATGGCTCAACCCAAGCTTGGATGACAATTAAAGAGCAAAAGGAGAGCTATTGAATATCTCAAGAGCTAATAAGAGACAAATAAACATAATACTAAGAAAATACAAAAGGTATGTAAATTTTGGGATCAGTGATGTGAGTTGCTATGTAATATAGGTACATAACATCTAGAAGAGTAAAAATAAACATTTAAGAGTAGAAGTTCTTATTACTTGCCAAGCTTTCATTTCTGAATTGGAGTTGACTTTGTAGCAAAATAAACTCATTTAACTTCTTATAAAGTTTCCTTGAGGGGGGATTATCTCTCAACAAAGCAAGAGATTGGAACTTTTTGCATATACAAAACATTATCTTTATTTATATACTAACTTATATGCACTAAAGCTTTACAACCTTAAATTTTGGTCAATGGAAAGGAAAAATGAACTCCCTACAAATCTAAGAATAACATTTTAAAAATACATACAATTATTTTGATTTGCAATTGAATTTTGGTTGCAATTCCATTCCTACTTGTATGTTGATATTGTAAAGTTGGCATCAAATTGTCCAATATTTGTTGGTGTGACTAGGACTTGAAAGTGCTCCTAAATTGCACATTGGGATTTTCATTTGCATTGGTAAAGGTGTCGGCATTTTTTTGAAGTTGGTATTGTATTAGAGAGTGGGTCAAGTGGAGAAGATTCAGCATTGCATGTGGTCACTGGATAAGCCTAGAGGGCTAATCTTGTGGAGATGAGCACTGTATCCCCACACAATTTGTTCACTTGCATCATAAGAGCTTCTTGAGCGTTGTCCTCCTAGGATCTAACACACTTAAAGCACAATTGATAAGTGCTAGAAGTCCCTTCAAATTTGCTCATGTCACCACATCCTAGTGTGTCAATAATGGCCCTTCAAAACATTATTCATCTTAAGTTTAGTGAGCATTATCTTCTATTTCCCTTGGTGAATGGTCAAATGATTACACCTGAGGCAAATATGAAAAACAAGGGTGAAAAACAAGAATTTTGAGGGCTCATTAAAAAGAGATGTTGTCTCTCGAAGTGTCAAATTTGATGTGCAATGTTTTGAAGCACTGCTATAGAAAATTAACACTTTGAAAAATCATATTCAACCTAGGACATATTTTGCACCAAAATTGGCCCTTGGAAGGGCCCAAATAAAACACAATGTGTAAGGTAAGCCTCTTATGCAAGGGGATTTTGGCATATAAGCCATTGGGAATGAGGGCAAAGCTTGAGTTCCCGGTGGCTTATATGCCAAAATCCCCTTGCATAAGAGGCTTACCCGGCGTAAACGTTGCTTGGGCAAAATTCGGCCATTCTTTTCTGAGTGAGTTACGCTAGTCCGCACTCTGCAAATTTTAGAGTTGTGTGACGGAAAATAAAGCCACTCTCAGATTTTCATTGTTACTTTCACAAGTGTAAAGAAATATGAAAACAAGAAGGATTTTGCCCAAGCGATGTTTACGGCTATTTATCAGCATCAGTCTCAAGATTAGGGTTTCATTTAACTGACACAAAGGGCAAAGCATGACTTTGTGTCCACTTAGCATAAGAAGATTGTTTGAGGGAAGTTGAACTAATAAATTTGACAAAAAATGTGTCAGTTAAAAGAAACAGTGCTCAGGATTGCTTGAGCTTTGAATATTTTTGGTCTCAATCAAGGTTTCTTTTAATTTGACACATAGGGCAAAGCATGACTTCGTGTCCACTTAAGGTAGGTACACCCAATGGCGTGGGTGTACCCTATGCCACCCACATGTCAGTCTAGATTTCATTTCAAATTGAAGATCTATCCCATCTGCAGATGGCTCATCTTTTAAGTTTCAGAAGGTAAGCCATCTACGGATAGGCTAGATCTTCATTCTAAAATGAAATCTAAACTAACATGTGAGTGGCATTGGGTACACCCACACCATTGGGTGTACCTCTACCTTAACATAAGAAAAATTTTTGAGGGAAGAGAAGTTACTAGTTGAACTGACAGATTTGGCAAAAAAAAAAAAAAAAAAAAAAGTGTCAGTTAAAAGAAACACTGGTCTCAATTGCCTTGGCAACTTACAGGGCCGCTTGCCGGTACCAATGGGCCAATTTCAGAACCGGAACTCGGGAAAAACAGTCTCGAGCTTGTTAGGGTTTGGTGCTCCGAACTGCTCAGTGTAAATCGTTCTGGCAGATTGCACCATGGCAGCTCCTCAATGCTCTTGAGCTGATGATCTTCTTCAACAATGCAGTGCAGCTGCCAGAATTCTCTGTGATGAGATATTTGTAGCACGATTTTGATCCAGCGCGATGGATTCGCCGCAAGTCCCTGCAGAGACCAAGCAGTCTCACGCTCAAACTGCCGAGCATTCTCACGGTCAGACTGCCGAGGATTCTCATGCTCCGATTGCCGAGGAACCTCACGCTCAGATTGCCGAGAATCCTCACACTCCGATACCCGAGAAGTCTCAAGCTCCAATTGCCGAGGAGCCTGACTCTCCGATACCCGAGGATTCTCATGCTCAGGCTGCCGAGGAACCTCACGCTCAGATTGCCTCGGAGCCTCACACTCCGATGCCCGAGAGATCTCACGCTCAAACTGCCGAGCATTCTCACGCTCCGATTGCCGAGGAGCCTCACACTCCGATACCCGAGAAATCTCATGCTCCAATTGCCGAGGATCCTCAAGCTCAGATTGGCGGGGGCGATGGATCGGCCGACGTCATGGCGGAAGGGCTTGCTGCTGTTTTAGGGCCAGTGGTGCGGGATTTCGATGCGAGAGTAGAGGGAGCTCTCAAGAGCCAGAGCTTGGTCACTGGAAGTATTGACCGGCTTACAAAAGGTTAGTTTGACTGAATGGAGTGCTTTATTAGGGTTTTGGTGTTTGATGAAATAATGAATGGGATTACGGTACTGTGATTTGCAGAGCTTGATAAGTTGCTAGAAGATACACCGATTCCTGTGGTAGCTCAACATGCTGCCAAGCTGTCGGGAGTGCGCAAGCGTGTGGCATCTCTCATGTCTACGTTGCGTGTTATTCAAGGACGTATTGTGAACATGGATCGAATGTTGAATGCTCGAGGTAAACCCTAATCCTCCGACTCTGTCGTTTTTTCATCGTTCAGGTTCTCGGATTAGTTTCTTGGGAAAGTTTCATGGATACCCCTGAAGTTTGCCATATTTTCATAGATACCCCTGCTTTTTCAGAAATTTCATAAACACCCTTGGACCATAGTTTTCAGGTGTCTTTTTTGTTGTGCATGCCACTTCCCTTCTTCCTTTGTGCACATGCATAACAAGAATGAAGTAATGTGCGCACAAAGGGAGAAGGAAGTGACATGCATAACAAAACAAACCCCTAATTTTTTCGGTCCAAGGGTGTTTTGTGATATTTCTGAAAAAGGAGGGGTATTTTTGAAAATATTGCAAACTTCAGGGGTATCCATGAAAATTTCCCTATTTTCTTTAGGGTTATTGGTGAATTTTTGATCTTGCTATTGTGAAGTTACCTAGTGCTGATTTTGTCCTGCATGGAACAGAAGCCAGTACACCTTCTCCGCAACCCGGACCTTCTCCGTCACCATCTCCATCGCCACCTTCAGAGAATCCGGACCCGCCATCTTCAGAAAATTCGATCCCGGGGTCAAGGGAAACAAAGGCTTTGGCATCCTAACACGTAGCATTTTCAATGGAATTATTGAGAGGATGGATACCTGATCATGCCTGTGGACAACTGCAAAAGCTCTTCGATTCTGAGCTCGAATTGCTTAACAACAGGTAAGAACTCTGTTTCATTTTCACAATTGCTGTGGTTCATGTTATAAAGACTGTTGTGAGGACCTCAGAGTATTTTTCTCCATCTTTCAATGAGTTCGGCGAGGTATTCGTTTCGGTTGTACTGATATACCCTTGCTTTTCTCACGTCCCATCACTGCCTGTCGATTGATGTACCAAACCATAACATACAATGGTGTCTAGTTTTGAATTCGACAAAGAGAGCTTGCCATTATAAGAGTACATTTCTTTATTCGCAGGTATGTGTCGTCAGGAAGCAATTTTAAATGCGGATGAGACATTGAATCCTCAGTCAGTGTTGGCAATGGAGAGCCAACTCTGGAGCTCGCGGTCCACTTTTGACAATTTTCCTGCTTCCTTCAAGATTCCGAATCATTCTTTTTGCCTTTGCTTTTTCAATTTAGAGTCCTGGATTGACCAAGATGACCACCTCATTGTTAACTCCAGAAGATTGTTTGAGTACTAGACATTGCCCATTGGTCCCAGAAGAGTTCTCGCTAGGTGTACGTGCTCTTTTTTATTTCTTTCACGTGAGCATGTTGCTTGTACTATACTGTAGACATTATAAAATTTTTACATATGTAAATTTGAAAGCTATTTAGCATTTAGCACACATCGCTTTGGGATTGCTGTGTTCTCATCCAGACTTGTCCTCAGTAAGCTACTTGGATACATCGGGTTCCTGAATTGTATCTTGATTGTTTTGCACCTGCCTTTCTCCTCAGTGAAGAGTCGTAACCTCAATTTGCAATTCCTGAATGTGATCTCTATGAAGATATGGTCAAAGTTACTGATGCCATGATCTCTACAGAATGTGAACGAATGGACCCATATGTGACTTGAATTGGGATAGAAAAACCGGGTCTTCTCTCCAACTGATTTTTCGCTGTGTCACTGAAAAAACGTGATTGGGCGATGTGACCCAGCTACGGACACACCCCCGCACCCCTTCTCTCCCATTGCAAACCCTAATTGTGAGTTTAGAGTTTTGTATTTAAATGTATTTTAGAGCTCTTCCTCTAGCGAGACCTTGTCACATTGTTATGACCTCAGTTTGTAACACAAAAACCCTGTCGTAGATTCATGGTGAAGGAATCAGTTCGACCAGTTATGTCTCCCAGAACCGGTCAAGCCTCGCAGCAGGACAAAGCTCTTTGGCAAATTAGATGAAGACCTCTCAAAAAGTGAATGGAAAGAGAGAATTTTGACTTTCTACCATTATCACTCTTTTCAATTCTATTAGGCCATGCAACAATGAAACCACAATGGAAGTGACAAGCGTGGGTTGTGTATAAATGACATATTTTTAAGTAGATAAACTGGTTATGAAACATGTTATTCTTTGTACAATGTACTTGCCAGTCAATTAATGCTGGCTTTCTTTTTCCATACAAGGATATGGTTTTTTGACATTAGGTTCTTTGCAGTAGTCCAAACTAATTGGAGGAAATATGTAAGATAGGAGGTTCATAAACCAACCTTTTCTAAATCATCAATGATAATAATAAAAGATATTTGAAGGAACATATCACTTATTTCTAGATTAAAAACGCATTTAGAACATGGTTGCTTTTAGAGCTTCTTACCTCCATACCTGAACTTTGCTGTAAAGTTGGATTACTATCGTTTGCATCAACCAGCCTTTCAATTGGAATAGCATGGAATGATGACTTACCATGTACATTTTGGGTCAGTCATCAATGTGGCGTCCCTATCATACACTTGAGGCTTTTTTGAACAGACACTTCTTTTCAACTGTATTCTCTTGGCTTGCTATATCTGTCGTTGGTTTTCATTGTCAGTGGTAGAAGATGATGGTATGTAAATGCAGTATTCTCTGATTGTAGTTTATCCCACATTGAATGTCATCCTCTCCTTGCAAAAGCGGTTTAAACTCTTGGCCCTTGACTTCTGAAAATATGAACCGGGTGCTCAGCACAGAGCGAACTATTCTTTCGCCTTTTACTAAAGAATACCGTGCGCCAGGTATACTCCACCGGTATACCCCATTTATTGGACTGCTCCTTTACAGGGGCCCACCAACTCAAATCTCAAGCCTGGAAGGATAAGGTAGCAACACAAATAACCATCACTGTACCCATAACCAGATGGCCTCTAAAATTTTGGAAATGATTAGATGAAATTACAAGGATGTACAACATATGAACATGAAACCTTAGTGTTGGTAATAGGTGCAATAAACCTTAGTGTTGGTAATAGGTGCAATTGCAATCGACTTTTCAAAAGTCATAAATTATTCTCACAATATTCAAATAATACATTTGAAAGTGCAAACTCATCATTTTTCTCTTGCTAATAGGATCTTATGATTTGCTAGATGTTTGATAATATTTGTCATGTTCAAAACCCTTATTTTGATGGTTATGGGTGTTGCCACCTTCTTCAGTGTCATTTGCTCAGACTTGAGAATGTAAAGCAATCAAATACCATTGCTGCACCACTAAGGTAGACATACCTTATTTTGTCCATTGTTCCAATCTTGTGCATATGTATGTATTGTGGGTATTTTAACCCCAAATCTAGGGAGGCCATAGATGCCCTATTTTTAGGATCCTAAAAAACAGGGCATCTATGGCCTCCCTAGATTTTGGGGGTAAAATACCCACAATACATACATATGCACAAGATTGGAGCAATGGACAAAATAAGGTATGTCTACCTTATATTGATTACCACACAAATCATACTACTAAAATCACAAGGCTTCTTGTAATATCACATCTCAATCTTTGTAATATTACATCTCTAGACCTCCGTAACATCACATTAATTTGCATTCTTTGATATCATCACACTACAAATTTCACAATGACCTTCGTAAAATCACATTTTTAGTCTTTGTAATACCTTTGTAATATCACATATTTAGTCTCTGTGATATTATAGGAAATGAGGAGATAATTGTGGAAGTTGCGGTGATATTAGAGAGGATGCACACAGTGATATTAAAGAGGTCACAAATTTTTTGCTTCTATTTGCTTCATACTTCATTCCTTTTCAAGACTTTGTGATTTTGAGGAGTTTTGCAATTCATGATTTCACTTTTCTATTGCTACTACCAAATAATTAGAAACATTTATTATTGAAGCAATTTTGGTTTTCACCACAATCTAATGGTAAATGGGTAGCGTACTATAATATTGTTAACCAACCAAGTTCTTTCCCCCCAAGTGGAGGTATATTCCTCCCTAGATACTTGGGGGGCAATTTAGTTATATAGTAGAACCTCCCTAAACTAATACCTCTCTAAACCAATATGCTCTATAAACTAATGTATAACACAAATCTCAATGTTGAGGCCATAATATAAAAAACCCAAGCTACCTATAATGCTATCCCGACACTAACTTGAAGGTTACTTCATTTACACTTCCACAAAATTAACTAACAATTTACTTAAACTAATATGATTCTTGGAGTTTAGCTTAGGGAGGTTCTACTATAATACACTCATGGTGAGTGGCTACCAGCCACTCACACTAAGTATAGTATAATTGAATTGCCACCAGGTATTTGGGGTAGAATATACCTCCACATAGGGAGAAAGAACTTGGCTGGTTAACAATGTTATGTAGCAAGCACTAATAGTTAATAATTTATTGAACAAACATCCATATTGGTTTGTGAAGATATATATTATAACCAGCTAATAAATGATTTTATCACTTTTATGAAAATCGTCCGAGGAGTTTCATTCTGATTGTCTTCTTTTGATTTTGGAGACCCTCTCTTTAGCCTTTCCCTTTTCATGTCCAAGGTAGGAGCACCCATAAGCGTCAGTGTGACAGTGTCCCCATAACTGTCACTTTTGAAATCTTGGAAAATCTGTGGAAGTGAATAGATGCAATGACAAGAATGTACAACATGTAAACATGAATTCTTAAAAGTGGTTATGGGTGCAATGGCAGTTTGCTCTTTAAAAATTCATAGCTTATTCTCACAGTATCCAAATAATACATTTGAAAGTGAATTTTTTTTTCTGTTCCTAATAGGATCCTATAATTTGCTAGTTGTTTATTAATAGTCATCATGTTCAAAACCCTTAGTTTGACATTTATGGGTGCTCCTACCTTACTCCTTATCAAGATTGAGCTTTCTAGAGTGTCAAAACTTTCACCTCGATTTTCCATTCTAGATCAACACAATAAAGGTTACAAAGCTTTGTAGATTTCTTGGAACACATGTTCTAATCTCAATCCCTTTTTGCAAGACAAGAATCCTTAACTTTCATTGTGATTTTAAAACTAGCCTCTTGCCTTTTTCTTCAATTTTCCATACAAGAGAGCCCATACTTGCACTTTTTTGCATTTTGCAATATACAAAAGAAATCCAAATTTTCTGATGAATTTTTTTTACATAATAAAAAGTTTAATTTTACCCTTCAATAATATCTCCAAAAAAATCAATAATTCCCCAGCTTTGAAACTGTCTATGGTGTCTTCACAAACATCTAAAGACCAAGGAATGAAAATGATAAAAATTATGTCTTCACAAGTGTAGGTACCCGTTGTATCAACGGAGGCAATAGGAAGGTCCTTGTAATAAGCAAATTTTGGGCTAGCAATCTTATTACAAAATGTGAAATTTAAACCATGAGTGATTGGGTAACTCACAAACGCCACTAACTTGAATCAAAGTAAAGCCTTAGTTTAAACTACTTTATGCATGTATCCCTCTCTCCACTCTATGCATGTACCCCTTTCTCCCTTGTAAAAGGACAAACAAGTCATTAGAAGTTGCACCATAACACACTCTCTCAACCAATCTCTATTCTTGGTTGTGTATTCTATTCTTGACTGTATTTTTCTACATATAGAAAAGGCTGTGTTCTATTATTTATAACAACGCCCAATAATGATAACATTATCCCACAATCATTGGCTAGAGTCGACATTTCTATTATTGGCGTATATAACAAGAGGACCATCACATCAGTTCACTTCACAAAACCGCTACTTAACTTACAGTATACCGTTTGTCCGGACCAGTCACCCTGTGCGTACCACTTTTCGGACCGCCCGGTACGGGGCCCGTCAATTGAAAACCTAGCCAGAAATTTTAGGGTTTGCTACCTTCCCCTTATTAATTTTCATCGGAAGCTTTGATCACAAGCGACGGTTTTTTTGCAGTCGATGGCGTGACGGTTCGTGCTATAGACTGTCGTCCTTCCAAATCTCCCTTTGTTGCATACGAAATTGGCTTTTGTTGTTGATGACCTAAGGTATTCCGGAGTTATAGACTTGTGTGTTGAAATAGAAAAAAATCTCGTAATTGAACCTAATTTTGTTGTGAACCTAAATTTGTTGTGACCTTTTTTTTGCGCTCTCCGATGTTTGCTTGCGGCAGCAGCAGCACCTGTGGATCAGAATAGACGTCGTACTGGATGGAGAACGAAATCAGCGAGCTTGTGGCGAAGTTTTGTGGAGTGACCACCGCAAGTCCGGAGCAGGCGAAGTTTTTCTTGGAGAGCACGGAGTGGCAACTGGAGCCGGCGTTGCAGCTTTACTTTGAGGCGGACAGTGGAGGCCCGCAAGAAGAAGGCGAGCCGACGCCTATGAACTTGGCCGACTACGATTTGGACGAGGTCATGACAAACGTTCCCGAGCCGGAATCCATGGCGCCGGAGGATAGCGCGTGGGAGCCGACCGGCGTTGCTGCTGCTTCTCCTGCTCCTGCGGCTGCTGCGGTCCCTGATGATCTTCGTTCTCTTCCGCAACGACGCTCGTCTGTACCTGTGAATAAACCGAAGGGCAAGGAGAAAGGGAGTGGCAGGAAGAGTGCTGGTTCGAGAGGAGTTACTACTCTTGGTGACCTCGGAAAGCATCACGATTCGGATAGTGACTCTGAAGGGCAGGAGTATTATACTGGCGGTGAGAAAAGGTATGTGATTTTCCATTCATGTGCGCAATGCCCGTCGCTAAGATGACATGCTTATAAGTTTCTTATTGTGATTCTTGTTATTCGGCACTCAAGTGCACTCGATTTGCAACCATAAAGAGACGATGAGCGATTCGTCTTGTGTTTCTTTCGGTGCCGATTTCGGAACTGAAACCCTAAGACTGATAATATTTACACTTAACCCTCGAAGGACCGAGGATTCATAGCTTTAGAAGGCTGGATCTGATTGATCAGATTGTGAAAAAACATAATTCAGTTAGGAACTTAGGATCGAATTTTACATCTCCAGGTATGTATTTTGGTCGATAAATATGTGAAACTCGAAAAAGAAGTCTCCGTATGATCTGATCAAAATTGCTGAAATGAACACGAGGTCTTCTTGGTTTTTTAGGGGCTAATTGTGTTGAAGAAAGTTTCCTTATGTTATGAAGCATCTTTTGAGCTGGTGATGCACGAAGTTTATCTTGATTGTTTGGGTTTTGAGTTTTGAGTATTGATTTGAACTTGTGATGACATTTGCACTTAACGCTTGAAGGACCGAGGATTCATAGCTTTAGAAGGCCGGGTTTGGTTGATCACATTGTGACAAAGCATAATTCAGTTAGGATCGGATTTTGTATCCCTAGATTTATTCAATTTTTTTTAATGTATTTTGGTCGATTAGTAAATGGAACTCGAAAAAGAAGTCTCTGTATGGTTTGACCAGAATTGCTGAAATGAACATGAGGCCTTGTTGGTCTTTTCGGGGCTAACTGTGTTGAAGAAAGTTTTGCTTATGTTCTGAAGCATTTTTTGAGCTGGTGATGCACGAAGTTGATCTTGATTGTTTGAATTTTGAGTTTTGAGTATTGATCCGAATTTTTTGTGTGGCAGTGGCATGGTGGTGCAAGATCCGCATAAGAAGCCTGGTAGTCGTCGGGACGTGGAAGCCATTTTTGAACATGCACGAAAGATGGGAGCACAAGAAGGTCCTGCTGCGGAGCCTCCTCGACCAGCTGCTCCTAGATCAAGCGTCTTTTCAGGCTCTTCTCGTACTCTTACTGGCGAGGCTCCAACACAGCAGGAGCAAGCCCCTCCGCAAACAGAACTGCGAGCTTCTCCTCCGGATCCAATTGTTCACAACGTTCACTTCTGGCGAAATGGATTTACCGTCAATGATGGTCCATTAAGAAGACTCGATGATCCTCTGAACTTGCCTTTTCTAGAGGTTGAAGTTCTTATACTGGACCTAAACTTTTTGCACTTATTCCTTTGAATGCTCTTGGACATTAGGTTTTTGTAATGTGCTCTTATGTGTTTGTTAGTAAGAAGCCATTCTTCTAATACATATTGCAGATACATACTTTCGTAATTCCAGGCGTGTTAAGTGAGTGATCAGGTGCATCGATATGATACCTTGAAAGACTTCAATGCCGCAGTTGTGCTGACTATGCTGTGATGTGTGTTCCCCATGCAGAGCATCAACAGGTCAGAGTGTCCGAGAGAGTTGGAGCCTGCAGACCGAAGCATTCCCGTGAACGTGAACCTTGTAAAAAGAATTGGCGAAGATTGGCAGGTTGGTCATCTTCATTTGCTGGTTGTGGCAACCTGTTGTATTTTGGTTGTATCTGGCATGTGAAATTAGCAAAGCATCACTCATTTGGAACTTCGTTGGCATGCTCTGAGTTAGTTGTTACTGTCGATGTTGTGTGTTGTAGGCACCTGCTGAACCGAAGTACGTTCCGTTCAAGGGGCAGGGACATACTCTTGGCAATAATGCTGCAACTCCTGAGAATGTTACTTCCTCGACCACCACGAATGATGCACCGCGACCTTCACAGGGCTTGGTTATTGACGATGCCAAGCCTGCCACTTCTATACAGGCATATGAATCACACTTCTTCTCCTACTTTGCTCATCTATGCGGCGGAGGCCATATAGTTACTACAGATTTCACTCACTGTGCAATGGGCTTGCTCTTAATATTTGAACTATACGGCTAAAGTAGTTTGCAATTCTCCAGGAAGATCACATTCATCTCATTGTTGGAGGCTCTGGGCATAGAAATTTGCTCTGAAAGCTTCATTCGTAAAGACATTTGCTGATGCAATGCTTATGTGTGTCTAAATGCAGCTAAGACTTTCGGATGGGACTCGCATGGTGGCTCGCTTCAACACCACGCACACTGTTGCTGACATTCGAGGATTCATAGATGCTGCTCGACCTGGAAGCATGGGACCCTACCAGCTCCAAACCATGGGCTTTCCTCCTGTGAAACTCACGGATTCGAAGCAAACGATCGAGGGCGCAGGTCTTCTAAACGCCGTCGTTATTCAGAAGGCCTGATTTTGGCCGTACTCGTTACGCACGTCAGTCAGTTCAGCGTGCATTTTGGAAATCCCGGTAGATTTACTGTAGCAAAGTGTCCGAGTGTTTGTATGCCTGTTTGGGAATAATATTTTGTGCACCTGTTTGGGAATTTGGAGATGAGCTGAGATGTCCTTAACTTGTAAGTTGTGCTGGTGACTTTCCAGCTCTTGCTCGTAACGCATATTGGTGTCCCAAGAAAATTTAAATACATATCTTGTTCATTCTGTATGTTGTTTCTGAGCTTCACGTCTAGACTGTACCAGATTCTCGTCTTTCGATCCACCAATTCAGCAAGTAATTATTACCACAAGTATGTCTGAGGGAGCAGCTGGGACTTGCAAGCCAGAAGGCATAAGTTTTGCTTGAGGGGTTGATTACGACCACCTCCTAATCTTTTCATAGAATACTACAGGGGTTTAAAACAAGCCGGAAAATTAAGAGATGCCATGCTTCTGCACTGCACGGAATTTGATGAAATAACGATACTTTCAAGCCTTCTATGTTTGAGCGCACTTCGAGTAAACGTCATTGAACCTGTTCAGACAAGAAATTGCAGAACTCATATTTCATTGAATCGTTGCAACTGTACGTCCACACATTTTTTATTTAACAACTTATCCGTATCTTTGCTAGAAAACATGAGATCTGAATTGTAAAGGCTGTTAACCCCTGAGCGCCCAGCACCCCATATATCGCCTCCTACTATTTTCAATCCTTGTTTTGAGGGACTAGATTTAACTTTTTGGTCTTACTTTACACTACAATTATGAAGGTATTCAAGTTGTCCATGTCAATGGAGTAATGGCAAGGAAAGCCAAATGTTGTACAAGTGCTACAAGAGATTTGATTTGGTGAAAACATCATACGAGGAGTGGTGGCACCCTACAGGGCGTGCTGGCAAGCAACATTTTACAGGCTACAACTAGTCAATATCCCTTGCAAGCTTCCTTGTGTAAGCTTTGTGGTAGTGGGAAAGTTGTTGGCAAGGGTTCAAGCATGTTCTAGACCCTTATTATGGCAACCGTCACCAACTGTGGTGTTCATTGTTTTCTGTGCCATAGCGATTTGAAGCCCTAAAATTTAACATAAAAAGAAGTGCAATCTTCAATAATTTACAAGTGTGTGCGTTCACATCTAATCTTGCTACTCACAAAATTTGAGATGAATCCGGGGCTTATAGAATTTTTTTAAAAATCATCAAATAGCAACTACCTACCAAAAAATGAGATTTTGTCATCACATGTTGTTTGATCAAATGTTATAATCTCCCATCTCCCACGGTTAGTTATTCCCAAAATTTGCAAGCCATTTTCTAAGTAGGTGTTCCACTATTTTCAATGGTCACATTTTATGGGTCTCAAATTGATTGAGATACGGTGCATCAAAGTTATCAGTCTTCAAAAACCCTAATTTTGGTGAAAATGGCCCGAGCACTCAGGGGTTAACCGCTATTGGGCTTAAGTTCCTACAAGGAACAAAATGATATTGAGCAAGTGTGTATCATTGAAAGTTTTAATTAATTTTTTTGATTTTTTTTGTTAACCCTTAAAGGCCCAAGCAGTTTTCTCTAGTGAAAGTCACTGTTAACTACCACTTTGGGGGGAATGAGTAGAAAAGTAGGAAATAAAGTTTGTTTTGCAAATCCAACCATAGGATCTTGCCTTAGACTAGAAGAGGTACTTGTGGGAAAAAATCAGGTCATTCTAGATGGAGAGGAGGGAGATATTCACATCTAAAGTGAAAAAAAAGGTTTCTTTTTGTCCTATCCAAAAAATTTCAAAAGCCTTTGTCCACAATTACATGAAAAAAATTACTCAACACAAAGTTGAGGTTTATTTTTTCCATGTAGCAGACCAAGTTAGGTATGTGTGGGAGAATTTTCAAATCAATTGGAACTATACAACATATGGGGGAAAATAGTAAGTAAAAAGAAGTAGAGAATGAGTTAAATCACTAAATTGCTAAGAATTTAATTATTAAAATGAAAAATGCAAATCCCAATGGTGATAATGTTGTGATAAACAATCTACTTCCATTGGTTTAGTTTTTTTTCCAAAATATTAAAAATTGTGAAAAATAAAGGACTTCAAAGTTTATTTTAGAGTAGAGAATTCATAACTGCCCTCAAACTAGAACATCTCATAACTTTCATCTCATTGATTGAAGTTGAATGATTCAAAGCTTCCCACATATAAAAAATCTAAAGAACCAATTTCAGATTTCTATTTTTAGAAAATTCAAAATTTTAAGAAGTTTTTGGGCTGCTCGGATTGCCCTCCCTCCCCCGAGCAGCATAAATTCTTGCATAACTTCTTTGTCAAATGTCATAATGACAAAAAAATTAGATTCCCGGGTAGGTCTTGGAATTCCCCACTTTCAATAAAAGTTTCAAAAAATCACAAAAACTAGATTAGCTATAGGTACATGCCCAAAATCTCTACTGTCCCCAGGGGACAACCAGGCCTTTAGGGGTTAAGATAGAGATTAGCAAAGGCTACTTATGCAAGGATATAGTTCTTATTGAAATTGGAATTCCGGTTCGAAAAAGCCATGGAAGATTATAGAGGAATTATATTTAGAGGGACAGGCCAAGCATGCTATTTTTAATTGACTTCTCATAAGGGCAACCAATGAAGGCAGCCTTTAGTGGAGTATGTCCAAAGCAAGCTTATATATATATAAAAGAATAAATTTGCATTTTGATTGATTGAGAGAGTATTGTGGTGCAACTGTCAGTGACTTATTGTTAACGTCTGGTGAAATAGCTCAATCTAATTGGTTAAAAGAGAGTGTTGTGGTGTAACTTCCAATAATCCGTCATACTATATTGTTAACCACCACATGAAAGAGGGGTACATGTATAAAGTAGTTTACATTGAGTCATTTTAGCAAAAAATCAACATAGGAGAGGGGTACATGCGTAAAGTGGTTTACACTAAATCTTTTTAGCAAAAGATCAACACAAAAGGGGGATACATGTGTAAAGTAGTTTACACTAAGTCCCTCTAGTGGAGGACCAATAAGGGAGAGAGGGATACGTGCATAAAACGGTTTACACTGAGACTTTACTTTGAATCAAGTAATTGCCTCCGTGGGTACCTAAACTTATAGTGTAATAGATTAATACATGATTGTATTAGACAAATACATTAGCCTTTGAATTGCAATGGCTACTAGAGATTTGGTAGTCTTTTCCAATTCCATGCTTGGATTTTCCTTTTTTCCAAACATAGCCTTTGAATATTTGGTTTTCAAAAACCTCAATTTAGTGTGCATTTCAAGCACATGTTTGCAATGGAAACCTATGTAGGGTGTGTTCCATGTCTTTGTTGGTCATGAACACATGTGAAAGTATGCTTAACATGCTTTAGAGCATGTAAAACAAATCTCTTTAGCACCCATAGTGCAAAAAATGTTTAAACATGTGGTCAAAGAATCTTGAAAATTTTGGGCAAAGGTCAAATTTTTTTTATACTAACTTCAAATGATGATATCTCTTGATATTATATAGTCAAACATCACAAAACTTTCACTATTTCTTCTTGCATAAATTTAATGCAAGACCTTCTGCTTAGATTTTTATAGAATAGGAAAAATCTTGTGCTTGGGATCTAATGACTAGAAATGGCATTTTTAAATGTTTTTCAAGAAAAAATGAGCTTGATTTTGTAGGGGTTAAGAAAGAGAATCCACGGCCACTACACACTAAATTTTTAAACTTTCCTATGCCATTACCATGAATTTTGTTTCTTAAGCATATTTTACCATCTTTTTTATCTTTTAACTTGCTTTCAATGGGCTCAATTTTGATTATCCTATTTCCAAATCCATGCATTATTGTGTTTAATTAAAGACTCTTTAATAAGCTTTTAATAATAGTAATTACAAATCCTATTCTTACACCAAGATAATAAACATTGAGTCAATGTTCGGGGAGAAATTTTAGCTTCACCGGCTGAAATCCGGTACTTCCCAATTTCAACCGGATTTACAGTGACATGTACCGGTTAAACCCTCAGCGCCCAAAGTTATTTTTGGATTTAGGAGAAAATGGGGGGTTTAATGGTCACCACAGCTTGGAAAATTACATCCAAAAAAAGTGACTGTAGGATTTGAAAAAGGACTACATTCTCTATTGATGGGAACCAACCATGGCTGTTTTCACTGTACAATTTTTTTTTAAAAAGAGATGAAATTGTGGGCCCCATTGACAGAATACTGTCAATGGGGCGCTTAAAGGTTAAATTTCTACTATAAATATACTATATTTAGAATTTTGGAAAAATGGATTGGTTTTTTAGCCAATAGCTTCAAGTTTCAACCAAGTTTTTTGCAATTTCAACCGGTTGCCACTACACTAACCGCTGGTTTTCCCTGATCATTGCATTGAGTTGTTTAAAGTGTTGGATTGATGATGCTCTTATGGGGTATTTCTCACCATGTCCCAAGTCTCAATGAAAATGAAAATTATGATTGGTTGAGAATGGGACTTAGCCTTTGGCCATTCAGCATTTGCATGCTTTCAATCTTAAGTTCCAAAAAACAAGACTTTGCAATTCACACTTTGTTGGTCTGTCCTATGCCTAAGGTTTTGGTTCAATTAGTATTGCCTTAAGGTAGGTATACCCGTTCCTAACCATGTATCCAATTTGTTGCTATGTATCAAGGTGGTCATTTTAGAATTGAAATGACCATTTTGGATACATAGTGACAGAATTGGGTACATGGTTGGAAATGGGTATACCTACCTTGATGGTAACACCTTTTGAAAGTTTTGGCATTAGATTTGAAGGTTCAAATAAAAGTGGGACCTCAAGAGTTAGGTCAAGCAATATCAAAAACCCAACTTTGAGCTCAAGTGCCAATAATTAATTTTGCTTATGCTTTGTTTGGAATTAGTTTTTTCCCTCTATAAGAGAATAAAGTTGGAATTTAGCATTGAGGCGAGATTTGCAAAGGTGGGACATGGAACTTGGTATAAATCACCCCTATGGTGCACTTCACACTACATCCCATGTCTCATCTTTGTAAATCACACTTTAAAAAAACACAAATTCTTTAGATTATTAAGGGCAATAAAAGTACTGAAGAAATCACAAATATTTCATACAAAACAAAAATGAAATTTGGGCTGAAATTTGGGTTAAGCATAATGATCAACCCAAACTTTAAGTGAAATCTTACCGTTTTAATGGCAAAATTTTCAAAAAGTGTTACCCTATAAGCAAATGTAGTAAATTGAGATGTAAGACATAATGTGACTTGCCGAGTCCCAACTTTAGGCTCTCAACCAACATGATTTTGAGATCTTAATGCAAAGTGTAAACTACCTCTAAATATACTAGAGCTAATGTTTAGGGAGAAATTTGACTACACTCGCTAAAATTTGGCATTCCCCACTTTCAACCAAATTCTCACTAGATTGCCTTGGATACTTTCTATATTTGCATTGGAGTTAACTATAAATAGTTTTTTTTGTAAACTTTGATTTATTTTTAGCCAATATTTTCAAATTGTTAGCAATTTGAACTGGCTAACAATACATTAAGGGTTGTTTCACACTATGGCCAAAAGTCAAGAGTTTGTTAATTTCCACCAATCAAATTGCAAGAAATCAAGACTTTGGCCTCTCAACCCTTCACATTAGAGGCCAAAGTCCAAAATCTCTCACCCTCCATGACATCACTCTTTCATCCAAAATAATGGTCTCTCAAAAGAATTTTGGGTCAAGCAAAAAGGAGACCCAAACTATGGTTGAGAGGCCATTGATTTTTTTTCATAAAGTAATAAAAAGCAACAAGATCTTAGCTATTAGGAAGGTCTAATGAATTTGGACTTTGAACTTGCATGCCCTTTAGAGGCTTCATGATATGGCCATTCAAGTGGAGAGGGTGTGAAAATTCATTGTCAAGAGTTTGAACTTTGGACTTGACCTTGGGAGGATTCACACTAAGGATACCTTTCCATGGGGGGGGGGGGGCTGGAGGAGTCCAGCCCTTTGATTATGCAAAAGTCAAACTACTACATCCTTGGGGGGCCTAGACCCAAAATCAGAGGTTACTTTCTAAACTCTATTCATTGTGAAGATTTAAAAAAAAAACTCTATTCTACCCGTGGTCAACTTGGATGGGCCTCCAATTCCAATTACCCATGGTAAGGTATCCTAAAAGTAGCCAAAAGGATTCAAAAACTTTTTTTTATTGCCTATTTTCAACCAATTTCTTTGACCTCTTAACCCTTTAACCCCTAAATGCCCAACACCCAATTTGGGCGTTTACAAAACTTTGAAGATGAATAAAACCTTATCAAATCACTACTTTTAGTATTTTCTTTTTAACATAAGTTTGTTTTGAAGTCCATCTTCAGCATCAAAAATCTGATCTAAAAAATGAATATTGATGATTTTTCCACTCAAGATTTTGTACAAGGGTCCACTGCAATCTTGAGTTTTCTGGTGTTGGAAGATCTTGAAAATGAGTCTCAAATATATTAGAACTTGGAGAAAAGTCCGTATTAGAAATCCATTTAAAAAAAATACAGGAGTAGATTTTGAAAGCTGTAAATTGACTAAAGTGAAACATGTAATGACCTTAAACCTCATATTTTTTTGATGTCCAACTTTTTAGATTTGACATGTGAAATGAGAATGAGAAAACTTCAAGTCTTTTTTTGTAGTTTTAACACCTTCATGTTCAAACGTTATAATCTTTCAAATTATAAGTGATATTGTTGTGTTTTCTTTTTCCATGTGTTCTCTAACATGTCAAGTTTAAATTTGTATGGTTACAATTTAAAAAAACTTGATGAGATTTATGAAAAAGGTTGGTTGATTGTTCACTCTCTTGAAAATGCCAAGAAGTTCAAAAAAGCCTTGGGCATTTAGGGGTTAAAGACCACCCACATTTTCACAAAATCCTTTAAAACCGGGGTAGTAAACTAAAATGTGTGGCTGAATAAAATGTGGACTTGATTTCAATAATCCAACCATACAAATGGGAAGTTCACCTTGTTTACTATAAAGTTTCAAATTTTCAATTATATCTATCGTTGGAGGTAAAATATTATAATGATTGAGTGAATTGTAGGTGGAAAATCTCTAGTTTTTGTGCTTGTGTGGTTTTGGATTTTACTATTTCATAGAAGCTTTGTTTGAGAAGAGCCTTATATTTCTAGAAAGCAAAGTTTCTCACCTTTCCAATGAGACCAGTTTCACACAAAATGGATAAAAAGAGCAATCACAAGGTGTAGCTAAGTGGACAAAAATGGTCAAAAATCCCACTTTATTTGCTACCCAAAAACAATTTTACAAGAAACTTGATAAATGCTATGGAAAATCCAATAAGTGAAAACAATAAAGAATTGGCCTTAAATGTAAGACAACAATTTTTAAGATGAGATGATAGCACCATTTCAATAGATTTTCAAATATTACAATTATACTACTATTGTATAGAGAAACAATACAAGCGTATTTCTTAAGCAATTTGAAATTTTTTTAGGACCACACAATTGAAATGTGGCATTCTTTTTGGGTGTTTGATGTGTTGTGTTGTTGCTTTGATCCATCTTTGACCAAATATGGATATGTATTTTGAGACCTTGCCATATAAACATCATTATTTATCAACTCACATGCTTGATTTCATTGTTTTTTACTTGGTTGGAGGCAAAATTCTTGTGAGCACAAGCGATCTTCAAGACCGGTTTCCAAATTGTTGAACGATTTTACTCTATAAGCCAAAAACCACTCTCCTAAACCAAAATATGGTTTGGTGGTCTCTAAAGGGTTAACAAACTTTGGCCACTCAATCCCGCTGCCCTAAATGTCGGTTCTTCCAAGACATTGCCAAGAGCACAATTGTTTGGTAACTTGAAAAGGACACAATTGCACATTTGGCTCTGCATCAAGCACGTGCTCTTGCTACATCTTAGACACTTAAAGGAGACACTTAACCCCTAAGTGCCCCAAGATCTCAAAATGGGGCACTCAATTTTGAAAAAATGTCCACATTTGACTCTTATCCTCTTTTTAATGGTAAAGTCAAAGGACTTGTACATTTTCATGTACCTTTAGGCATGTGTCTACTACCACTCAAAAAAATTCAAGCAATTTGACTCTACTTAGGTAATTGGACTAAGTACACAAGGGTATGGATTTGAGTGAATATGGCCTAGGCACTCAAGGGTTAACCATTGAACAGCCCAAAAGCCCTTTGTAGCCGTATGTATGATTGTATGTACAGACGAATTTGAACTACTCTAAGGTCTTTCCAATTTTTTTATGCATCCATCATCATACAACCCGTCAATATGTATGGTTGTAACACTTAATTTCCAGCTGATTCAAACTTTTGAATATTGGTTGCGACTATATTTGGTACCGTATCTCTAGAGTCCAAGGGCCCTTCAGGAGTTAACTCCTAAATGCCTGCGGCACCAAAGTATGGTGTTCGCAATACTCCAAAGTTCAATAAACCTAACTAAGTAACTATTTTTAGTACTGTACATATTGGATTTATTCTTTGTGAAGTCTAATTTTAGGATCAACAATCTGATTTTGAAAATGATCAATTATGAGTTTTTTATTGAAACTTTTGTGCAAGGATCTTTGACTTTCTCTAGTGTTGAGAGCTCTTGGAAATGAGCCTCAAATACACTAGATCTTGGAGAAAAATTTACACAAAAAAATCACTTGAAAAAATTGTAGAAGAGATTTTGAAAAGCTATAAAGCGATTGGGATTATGTATGTTATTTCCTTTAACCTTGTATTTTTTTGATGGTCATTTTTTAAAATCCAACATGTGAAAAGAGGATTCAAAGGCTTCAAGTCATTTTTGTAGTTTTAACACCCTCATGATCAAACAACATAATCTTTCATTCCATTAGTGATAATGTTGTATTTTCTTTTCCTATATGACCTCTAACATATGTAGTTTGAATTTGTACGGTTACAATTCAAAAAAATTTGATACAATTTATTAAAATGTTACCTTTTTGTCCAATTTGAGGCAAATTCCTAAAAGCCCAAAAAAAGGCCTCAGGCATTTAGGCCTTTAGGTGTTAAAGGCTAAACTCCAAAGCATTAAAGCAGGCAGAGACTAGAGAGAGAGACTTCTTGATTGGCAGGGATCAGGGATAAAGCTCGCGCTCACGCTTCCTTTCGTGGACGCAAACCATTTGCGGCTGCCGCTCTCTTATTAAAAAATCTGCAAAGCACGAGCAACACACATGCATTGTCATCATTTGTCCCTTCTGCCTCTCGCAATCAACTGCGGGCCCAGGATCAATGGCCGTGGTCCGTGGATGCACAGAATCGCAGGGCCGCAAGCCAGGTCAGTCCTTTCGATTTTTTTGAGTGAAACGTTTCAGAAGACGAGCAAGCTTGGAACACGAGCTGTGCGGTTTAGCGTAACAATGCGGTCACCTCCTCTCACTTACAATTCTGCCACAACTGAACTCGATGCGCCTCACTCGAGCCATCATCCGAGCTCACAACTCTGCTCTTGAGTCTCCGTGATCAGATCTGCAGAATCGTTGCCAAGGCAGCTGTTTTTTCAGGTGGATAGCTTGGAAAATTTCACCGGAATTGTCACCGACTTCACAGACCTATTCCAGTGCAACCCGGGCGGGTTCTACGAGGAGCTTCTGTTAACCTGGCCACGGTGAGCAAATTTCTTGAACGTGAGTCTTGTGCGAAACCTAGCTAGCGTGGTTGAGATCGCTATTTTCCGGTCACACTGGATGTAACTGTAGCCAGCAACACCATATTTGTTGAAGTGGGGAAAAAATTTATATTTGGGGACTTTTGAATCTTTGAGAGTATTTTGGGTGATTTAGAGTGAAATTTATGAAGATTTCTTCAAACTGTAGCCAGCAACACCATATTTGTTGAATTGGGAAAAAGATATTTTTTGGGACTTTTGAATTTTCGAAAGTATTTTGGTGATTTAGAGTGAAATTTATGATGATTTTCTTCAAGATCTTACATCAATGATATAGGATCTTGAAGAATTTGATCGTAGAGTTCACTCCAAATCACCAAAATACTCTCGAAAATGAAAAATTTGGAAGTCCCAAAATGTAACCCTTTTCCCAATCTGACAAATATGGTGTTCAGCCCTTTGTGCTTTTTTGCCAAGCAAATAAAAAATGGTAATATTTCAACTAAGGTAAGTACACCCAATTTCGACCAACTTTTGCACCTAATGCTGTCACATGTACTCCCTAGGAACATTTCAATTCTGAAATCTAGACCTTTCCTAGATAGCTCATCATTTGTGACAGAAAATGAAAGGTAGTTTCATTATGGTAATATATTAGCCTGTTTCAAAACTTCCAGTTCCAATTAAAGCATATAGATCCGTAAAAAGATTACTATGTATAGCCACTTTGGTAGTGCTTGTTTCTTGATTAGAAAAAGAAATCTTTTTTTTGGGAACACAGTCAACCAAAGTGGGAAACTATGATGTTCGCGATTTCTCCATGATCTGTCACCATAGAAAAAAGTTGAAGTTGTACAACAGGACCGCTGTTTTGTTATGGTAATATATATTATTGCTTTTTTGCTTTGCTTATTGTTGGGCCAACTAACGCAAAAAACGCACAGCGTTTTCTTAGTTTATGGTACAATTTGAACTATAAGATGATCATGAGAAAAAATATATATATATTTTTTTATTGTGGACATTTCATTTAAAAGGTGCCCTAGTTCCATCAATTTCGCGTAACTTCAACTTTATGAAATCTATAGCCTTGTTCAAATATTGTAATTCTCTTTCCAAGAATTCCTTATTCTCCAATTTCTTTTTTCATTCATTCTATTTTTCTATATTTACTTTAGTAAAAGGTTCTCCCATATATTCCTGATGTAGGTGATTCAAAGAGTTATCAAATGTTCTCTCATACTCGGGTCTTAATTCAGCCCTTTGTTTCATTTCTAACGAAGATAAAAAGGAATACACTTTCTTTACAATCAATACACAAATTTCGTAAAAACTGAGCTGTTTGCTTAATGCATGAATTGAACCACCATAAATGAAAATCTTGTTCAATAAGAAAAAACCCAACATAAGCCACGAAAAATAAAACAATAAAGTCAATACCCAATAACATGCTATCATGAAGAGTAACCATATGGAAAAAAAGCCCCTACAACTTTGAATTGAGAAAACTGCATAGCTCCTTTCTTTTTATTTCAGTCCTTTTTCCAACCTTTCGATCCAATAAAATATTTTAGCGCTAACCTTAGGAAAAGAATAATCATCCAAATCCTCTTTTCCTTTTTTTTAAATTTAATGTTAGAGGAAGGATCATCCAAACCCACACCATTTTTCCCTGCGTCAAAAAGGTATTTTTTCTCTTTGAATCCTCGAAGAGCAAAAAGTAAATCCTTATCATCTGTGACATAGATGATAAGCTATCTAGGAAAGGTCTAGATTTCAGAATTGAAATGTTCCTAGGGAGTACATGTGACAGCATTAGGTGCAGAAGTCGGAATTGGGTGTACTTACCTTAATCGGCACGTTTTTAGAATTTTGAGGGTTCATGTCTGTTGTTCTAGTCTTTAGACTTTTGGAGTGTTCTGTGCACTTGAATGTTGCTTATGTCATGTTTTTGTGATTGGGAACTTCTGTGGTTTCTCGCTTGAGGTGAGGAAGGGCTACTAAATCTGAGACTGCACTCACCAGCTACAGTGGCCTTGCTCGAGCAAAGCCGTTGGTTTCCATCAACTCTAAAATATTCTTAGGCTTCTTTTTCTTTTTCTTCAAGGATCAAGCAGCTGGGTGTGACTGATTGCATTTGATAAATTGGAAACAACAAAGAGGGGGGATTAAGGTGAGTGGATCAAGAGGACAGGGTTGAAGCGAGTATGGCGATGCAGATGTTGGTACACACTCCGGGAATTGGATTAGGGGCGAAGTGCAATGGTGTTGTCTTTGAGGACAGGATTGCTGGTCCCTCCCATCCTCAAAGGGCAACGGTTTCTTGGAGGTATAGTGCACCAACAAATTATTGGTAAAAGATGTCAAAGAGTTGCTGATTTTGAATGTCGATAACTTTTTTTTGGCAAATGGTTGTTCCAATTTATTTTTGTACCTTTTCTCTTAAGACCTTCTTGCTTATAGTTACAAAGAATTTCAACTTATTGAGGGGTGCTATGAACATCTCATATGGTTGTCAGGTCTTTGTTGATTTATGATATCTTGCACCGTACACTTGGAATGTTGCTTTGGTCGGATGTATTTGAATTGTGTGTGTGGAAGAAGACGAGGAAACATAGATCTCTTAACATGGCCTTTTTGGTATTCTATTATGCTTTGCCATAATATCATAGACTTGTGTTAGGGGTGGTTCATACTATGTTTCAGGTATCAACTTTGCAATTCTCACCTCAACGCAAGATTCCAATATTCTTTTTTGTTATAAAGGGTAATCAAAAATACAAAAGCAAGCCTTTGAAGCAAAATAAAACTGGTGGGTGTTGGGCTCAAAGTTGGGATTCTGTTTTTGCTTGACCCAACTTTTAAACAAAGACCCACCGTTCATAGTGGCAAAACCTTCGAAAAGTGATGCGGCATTTGTAAGTGAACTAGAACGTGGGACTTAGTGTGAATTGCCAAGTCCCCTAATTTCAGTTCTTGGCTAATCAGATTCTGGAATTTAGATTTGACTTATCTGAAGATTCTGAACTATCCATTGGTTCTTGCGTTGGGACATTTGGTAGTCAGGCTTAAGAAGGGTCGGGGTGTTGATTGTTGTTATCCTAAAAGCTTTTGAAAACGCACACATATCAATAATTGCAAAAATCTTTTTTTTTTTCTTTTTTTTTCTTTTTTTTTTCTTTTTTTTCTTTTTTTTCTTTTTTTTCTTTTTTTTCCTTTTTTTTTCTTTTTTTGTTCTTTTTCCTTTTTTTTTTCTTTTTTGCATTTGGTTCATAGACCTACATAGTCTTTCCTATGGAGGCTTAGGTTGATTGGAACAAAAATATGGGCTTTTTCTGTAGGTCTATGGAGGAGCGCAAGGTGAAGCAGCAAATTTGCTTAGTGCAGGCAAAGGCAGGGAGTAGCCAGGTATTGCCCACCTCACCTTTGTTCGGCGCCACCATTCTTTCTTGGGCCTTCAAAGACTCCAAGGCAGCAAAGAGGTGGATCTGCTTTGTGTCATCCCCGCCCTCGGAAACCCAGCAAACCAGTACTCAAGATTTTACTGAAAACATTCAAGTACTCCCTCTGACTCAAATCTTTGCAATGTACCTTGAATACATTGCATTTAGGTTGCCTTGACAATTAGGTTGCCTTACCCTAGAAAGTTACCTCATGACTCATTGTTTGGTCACTTGGAGGCGCATGTAATTCTTTAGATTCTAGAATTTCACATGGTTTATGACAGACGAGGACGTTGCTAATTTGTTTTGCCATAGCATCATTGTTGTTGTTAGGATCTTTAAAATTTGTTTCTTGTAGTAATTACTAATGGAAATTATTGTAACAGTGCAAAATGTCAAAAAAATAGTATGGGGCAATCTAAACGCAATATTCAGTGTAGTTTAAAAAATCAGTGGGAATATAGATTTTGGGAGACTTCTTTTAGAGCTATAGGGTGATCACCATTGAGAAAAGGAACCCAAAGTGTTAAATTCAAGGTTTTATCAATTTTGTGTGCTTCGTTACAGCAAAAATGGGTACTCAAATGGACCTTGAGTTTTTCTTTAATTAGATACTTCAAAACATGGTCAAGAGATTGTTACCTTGTGAGTGTGCTTTTGACACTTGGTTCTTAGAAACCCAATTAAAAGATGGAAAAAGCACTTTAGTAGTACTATACCGGTAGTAACTTCTTTGTTGGGCAAAGTAGTGACTTTGCTATAGGATAGCATGAATGACCATTTTGTGGCCCCATTCTTCTAATTTTTTTTGTAATTTCCATTTGGTAGGACGTAGATTGATACAACCTTGATTTTGTTCAAAGTTTAGTGGCTATATTTGCTTGGCACCCCTTGCTAATAAGTATAACCTAGTGCGTGACTAGATAACAATAGTTGGTTAGTCAATGGGAGATAGGATTTAGTTCCCTATTGATAATTTTAAAATCTCTTTTTACCTCCGACACTTTTTTTCATTAAAAGTGCATGTGATGTTTCCCAAGTGCTTGTAGTGAAAGAATCTTTATCTAAGTGTGTTTGTAAAAAAGTTTGTAACTGCCAACTTGTGGGAGGTATTTTCCTAAGAGGAGTGTTGTGAGGTTGCAGGAGGAGGCTGAATTGCCAAAGAATGCCTCGGGGACTCCTTTTGACTGGAAATCTAATTGGTATCCAGTTTTTCCTGTAATTGATGCGGACAAGTCCATACCCCATGCGTTTCAGGTGAGACAACATGTTTCAAACTCTTCAATTCTTAAGTTGAATATACAAATAAGCACCACTTTTAAATTAGAACCTAATTGTTGACTTGACTTTTAAAGCACCGGGATTGCTTAAACCTTACAATTGGGTCCAATTGAGTTTTGGGGCTTTCTGTGCAAGGTTAGCCAATTCTATTTTTTTAATGACATGTTTGTTTATGTTGCAAATTTTTGGTACCATTTATTGAGCCCAAGTCAAAAGAAAATCTTCTCACCACAATTGACTGAGATCCAATTGAAAAACTTAGGCCCAGTTTGTTAATTTGTAATTGGACCATCAATTGGACCTAAGGAGGCTTTATGGTCCAATGCCAAAAGTCTAACTTCATTGATGACCTAGTGTATTATGAGCTGAGCAAACTCACAAGCTCCGAATTGAACTTGGGCTCAACATCCTTATTATATAGTGATACTTATTCTTTTCTATAATATCTTAGTGAGTTGCGCTGCCTAAAATTTGCGCTGTTTCAAACAAAATACTAAATACAATGATGCTTGGATAAGGTCAACCTTTGTTAAAGAAACTGATTTGGATAGTGTCAAGATCTCACTCTCTCTTTTTGTCTTTTAGGCTTAGTTAAATGGAGTATTTGTTTAAGATCAATGCATGGATATGATGGTCAACGTTTTCTTGCCCAGAGTACCACCGTAACAAGTAATGCATGAAGTCTTTTGTTGATTTTTTATTTATTAATACGTAGTGTTATTTTATGCTGTTTCTTTTTTTGCTTTGTTTGTTCTTCCTTCCTTTTTGGTCAAGGGATTGTGAATGGGTGTACTGCAGATCCTGGGTAGGAAAGTGGTCATCTGGTACGACAAAGAAGTGGAGAACTGGCGGACATTCCTAGACATGTGCCCGCATCGCCTGGCGCCCTTCTCTGAAGGAAGGATTGATGAGCACGGGTGCCTGCAGTGCTGCTACCATGGCTGGTCCTTCAATGGCGACGGCACTTGTGCTCGCATCCCGCAAGCTCTCGGGGATGGCCCCGAAGCCAAAGCAGCTTGTCAGTGCTCTTCTTCACATCACTCCTTGCTTCCCTTCCATCTGCATACAAAGTTAGCTATTATTTACAAGGGAAAATTTTATGGATACTCTTGAAGTTTGTCATACATTAGAAGAAAAACGTGTTCTAAACGACTAGTTCACAACGACTACAAATGTCCTAAACAATTATACAATGACTCAATTATAGTCATTTAGGAAATTTGTAGTTGTTGTGAACCAATCATTTAGGACATGCTTTTCTTCTAGTGATGTTTTTATAGATACCTTTGGTTTTTCAGAAATTACACAAATATCCTTAGAACATGATTTCAATAGTTATTTTGTTATGTATCACTACTTCCTTCACAACAAACGTTAAAGCAAATGGTGCAATAGAATGGAAAAGAAGTAACGTGCACAATAGGGAGAAAGAAATGACATGCATAATAGAACAACTGCTTATGATTCAAGAATATTTATGCAATTTCTAAAACACTAGGGGTATCTATACAAATATGGCAAACTTCAGGAGTATCTATAAAGATTTCCTTATTTACAATTGTTGGCTGACAGTCTTGTTGTTTTTTTTTCCCTGTAGGTAACGATATGGCCCGTTGCGTGTCGTTTCCCACGGTGGTCAAGCAGGGAATGCTGTTTGTCTGGCCTGACCAGAACGCCTTTGAGTTGGCGGAGAAAACGCCGCCTCCTACTACCCCTGGTAACTACAGCATTTCCCCCAGTTGGTCCCCGTAGAGATTTCAGTTCAAGTCGCTGCTAAGTTTAGAGCTAACTAAGTATGCTAGAATTTGAATTTGGACTTTGGTTTCCACTGTTCTTTTGTAGTTTTGGGTGAAGTTTTGCTTACTTTTAGTCTCGTTTGTAAACTCGGAGTGGTGCTGCAACAACAAGTGCAGTATTGGTTGCACATTGCTGGGTGATGCCTATCTTATACTTGCAAAAAAACTAGTAGGGTAGTCACACTTTCTTCATTCATTCTCAATTTTCAAAGAATTGGGATGTGGCACTCTATCTTTGATTTGCGCCTGGAGGCCCTCATTCTTTGAAGATTGAGGAGAATTTTTTTCTTCACTTCTAGAGAAGAAGAATGGGTATGAAGAACGACGTGATGTTTTCACTGATGCGTGTCTCTTTTTCATCTTGCTCTTCTTGCTTTCACCCTCCTTGTACTTGGAGACCTCAGTTGAGTGTGAATGCAACTCGCTTTTTATTATGATGAACTCATTTTCCATTCTTCACCACCCACATTAAGGGGAGTTGCACCTTAGTCATGAAGAAGTGCTCCCATTGACTTCTATTTCCACCTCACAACTTCTCATTCTTCATAGAAACTTCATTCTTGGAGAAGGTATAACTACCCTAATGATTGTTTATAATAAATGATTGTAATGAGTCATTGTACACAATTCCACACTTTTCAATGAATGTAAACAAGTCATTGTGACTGTAATGGAGTCATCTTACACTACAACAGAACAATGTCAATTTGAACATTCTTGATCAATTTGGACGTTTTTTTTGTCAATTTGAATACATTTAGTCAATTTGGACGTCACTTTGAACAATTTCTCTTGTAATGTTAGACAACTCCACAATTTTTCAGTCATTGTGGACACGCTAATTTTCTATTGATAAGTGCAACTCATTTCCAGAGTGGGTCGCAACCAAAGTTGAAATTATTGCTCCAGTTTGGACTCGCAGCAGCAGTAGCACTTGCAAGGTTTCAGTAATTAGGGGTCTGATTTGCTTGTGCTTGAATGGTGTGGGCCTGTGGGGGGTGGGGAACAGGCATTGACGAGCCAGGGTGGTACTTCACATGCACGTTTCGGGACTTGGCGTACGGTTACGACACAGGCATGGAGAATCTGGTGGACCCTAGCCATGTGCCGGTGGCGCACCACGGTGTCAACGGCGGCGTCATGGGCAAGCGCCAAATGGCAGCGCCCATCCAGCTGCAAGTCACCAAGCAGCACCCGCGCGGCTTTGAGGGCCAGTGGAACAAACCGCAGGGCGGCGCCCCCTCGCGTCACGTCTTCGACGCTCCCGCACGCTTCTCGTACCGCTTCTACCTCAAGCAGCCGAGCGCCTCCGGCTGCACCACCACCTATTGCACGCCCATGGGTATGTATGTCCCTCCCTCCCTCGTCTCTCTCTCTCTCACACTCTCACTCTCACTCTCTGGCTATCACAGTCAAGGATTCTCTCTTTCGTCACCCGCGAGTCTGCTAGCGCTTGCCAAATGAAATCTATATATTTAGGGGTGGTTCAGACTACGTCCCACATCCCAAATCCCACTGAAACTTGATGAAATCTGAGAATCTGATTGGTGAAGAGGCAAAAGATGGGACTTCAAATTTCAGACTATGTCCCAAGTTCCACATCCCACTTGCTTACATGGAGCCTACATGGCAGCACTTTTCCAAGTTTTGGTGCCAAAAAAAGTGGGACTTCACTCCAAGATTGAGTTTAGCATTTTGGTGACCCATTTTTTAGCCCAAGTCCCATCTTTTCTAGCCCAGAAAGATGGGATTTGGCTCTCCCGTGGGACTTTGTCAGATGCAACATGGGACATAGTCTAAACCGCCCCTAAATATATATGTAGATTTCATTTAGCATGAGATGATAAAACATAATGAATTGCAGTAACTTTTTGGGTCAGCCTACTCTATGGCAAACTAGTGCAAAAAAATGCACGCTAGGAATCGCAAGAACATTGTTGTGCTTTCCGTCTGCTGGCGGGTAAAAATAGCAAGGACAAAAAAAAATATATATATTTTCACGCATGGAAGCAGATTACTAGGACTTGTCATTTTGCAGCCTTTTGACTAGTATGTAGGAATGTGCTTTTGTTAAGAGATTAGTGCCGAAAGCTTCTCGGAGAGACCACTTCCGGTATCAAACGAGCCTAACTCTCTTGAGATAAAATTTAGTTTTTCTCTCATGTACGACGTTATCGTGCACTTTTGCTCTTGTAATGAGAAATCAGTTTGGGGTGTTGGCCGCATGCAATTACTTCTCAAAGTGGTTGGCAATTGCAAACTCCTCTTTTGCAAGGTTTCGAGAATTTACAAAGGGTTGGGCCGTTGCAAACCTTTTACAAATAGATTGAGACAAGGATTTTGCACCACAGACACTTTTGGAAGTATCTTGCACTTTTATTTTATATGGTGCTTAAGCAAGCATTCCAAGAGCATCTGCACCCTTTTATGCAACTTGGAGCTCTTGAAAGTAGGTGTCTAGGCCTCTAGGGTGCATTCCCTACCACGGGCTCGCTCAAATCTCTGATGCCCCACCCTTGCCTTTAAGCAAGTACAGGCAAGCACTAGTGCGTATTACAGAGGACAAGTGTTGAACTTCAATTGTGGGCCTCTCGGGTCAACCTAGCAACAAACTTTGATTGTCTAAGATTTGTGCGCACTAATGATTCATCGAACCTTGAATGTTCTAGTGTTTTAGATACAATTGAGCAAATCTTGGCTTGCATACGACGTTGGTACATGTGCGGTGCGACACGCCAAGACAAGTGCTATTGATGGCCTGCTTGAGTACAAGGGTGCGGATGCTCTAACAGTGGGAATATTGATTCTCTCGCTTGATGCAGGGCCTGGAAAGAGTCGCATTCTTGTGATCAACGCTAGGAATTTCATGACGCAACTGTCCAGTGGGCCGGAGTGGTGGCAACTGTTCCCACGATGGGCCGACCACCAGATGATGCTCAACCTCTTCGATGGCGATCTCTCTCTCCTGCATGACCAGGTGCGTTGCTTTAACTCCGCGCTGTTTTCCTTACATACTCTCTAAGTATTGCTGATCTTTAAGGGAATTGGATCTGACTGTGGAGGCTTGATAATCGGGGCGCAGGAGAGGAATTTGCGAGACGTGACGGACGGCCGCGTGGAGAGGTGGAACAAGGCGTTCTTCATGCCCACCAAGGCTGACCGCTACGTGGGCGCGTTCCGGCAGTGGCTGAGCCGCCACGGCGGCAACGGCGTCGCATACGTCAATGGAGTCTCTGATGCCCAGCTTCCCCCGCTCATCACCAACAGGGAAGATCTGCTCGACCGCTACCACACGGTATAAGCCACGCTCCCATCTCCAAAATCCAGCATTTCCTCACTTTTGGTCATGGTTGTTACTTTGATAAAATCGGACAAAACTGGTGGGTGGGCAGGTCTAGATTGCATAAGCATGTCAGTCCAATGTAGCGTTTTAGGATTTTTGACCTAAAAAAGGGAAGAATCACAGTGTTGTTTTCTATCTTTTTAAAAGAAAAGAAAACTCCGCTTGGGGAAAAATCGGAGCGTCCGGAGACTATTGTTGTTTTCTATCTTTATTCAGTGACAATGTTTTAAATCCCAATCTTGACCTCATGTTATAACTATGTGCGTAACCATCATGTCAAAGGTAAGCTTTTTATAATATTTTTTGAAATCAATTTTGAATTGACTAAGATTGTTAGCTTGAGTTGCATCCCCTCTCATGAAAAGCGTCCCATAGGTAGCTTAGGAATGGATATGAGGTGGTTCTTGAAGGGACCCTCTTTAGCGATAGAAGAAAAGGTATATTTAACTGTAAGAGCCAATTATACTCCTTGATTTCACCTCATCTCTTTACAAGTTGCAAGTAAATGGTTTAACCCCTGAACGGCACAAAAGCTCTTTGTGGCCGTATGTATGGCCGTATGTATAGACGTATTTGAGCTGCTATGAGGGCTTTCTAAATTTTTTTATGCACCCACCGTCATACAACCCTTCAATATGTATGGTTGTAACACTTAATTTCTAGCTGATTCAAACTTCTTAATATTGGTTGCGACCTTATTTGGTACCATAGCTCCAGAGCCCAAGGGCCGTTCAAGGGTTAATGGGAGATTTAGAATCATTAATAGGTGCCTACTGCAGAAAATTTTGAAAATTCATCAACATTGCAACAATGCTTCAAAAAATATGAAAAAAATTGTGTTGCATTTGGCATCCATTTCTCTTTGTTTCAAAATTAGATATAAATCTTCTTGTTTCAAATGCCCATGAAAAGACAGATTGGCCCTTAAAGTGTTGCTTTTCAAGCTACCTATCTTACATCAAACGGATGAGAGCTCAATTCGGCGTATAGGGTGGACGGACACAGACAATTTGTTCAATGTGACAACCATGGCTTTGGCGCTCGTCTCTTCTGAACTTTGTTGCTGTTTTCTCTGGTTTTTTGGCAGCATACGAAGCAATGCGTTTGCTGCAGCGGGGCGCTGGAGGGATTCAAGAGGGCTCAAACGGCGCTCTACGTCTTGGCCATCGTGGCCATCGGGGCGGGAGCGGCGCTGTCTGTGGCATTCCAGCGGTATATTGCAGTGGCAATTGGCGTTGTGGCGGCGTTGGTTGCGTGGCACTTGAATGGTTGGATCCGGTCGTTTTACTACAAGGGCTGGGATCATTCCCGGTTGGCGTGATTCTAACTTAGTTTGGCACAACGTCATCCATTCTCATGCTTCGCTTGTATAGTACATTTACAGTACATGTTTCTAGAACTAGGACTTTTATTTTGTAAGTAGACTAGTATTCGTCCGACTCGTCACTAGTGGACTGTATATGCCGAGTGGACTAGTAGATGCCGAGTGGACTAATATTTGCCAAAGTGACTAATATTTGCCAAAGGGACAGTATATCTCAAGTGGATTAATATTTGCTGAGTGGATTGATATTTGCCGAGTGGACTAGTATTTGTCGAGTGGACGAGTATTTGCCACGCTTGTTTTGCTGCGCTTGTCACAAGTGGGACTTGTGCTTTTGTTGTTGAGATTTGGAGAGGATGGTTGCATGCCGTCCAGGAAACGCAGGCTCCCATTCTACGTTTCATTTGTATGATAAGACTTTTGTATGATAGTATCATTTGGGAAGAAGTTTTAGCTTCACCGGCTAAAGTCCGGCATTCCCCATTTTCAACTGGTTTTTCATGCGCATGCACCTGATATGTCTTGTATTTGTATACTGTAATTTACTACAATTGGTTCCATTATAAAATGTGGCCAATGTTTTTATCCTTTAGAATTTCAAACTCCAACCAATTTTGTTTGCAATTTCAACCAGCTGACAACACAGTGAATGCCGGATCTCACCAAACAATACTGTGATGTTTTAGAACGGGAAGGTTTGGATTTCTTGCATCTTGCTTGTGCTTGGGCACTGTGGGTTGGGTGGTTTGTTGGTTGGTTTGTTTGTTTGTTGTGGAACCTTGGTGGTTCCCGAGTTTTGGTGGATGTGGTTTCATGTATGAACCGGAGACCTCTAGTTCTATGAGTGGTGTAGGTGGGATTCTCAGGACCCTACAGGAGACAGGAGACTCTGCTAGTGAATTTCGGACAAAATCTCATTTTCTAAGAGCATTCTCATCGTTACACATTCAGGGTTTGACACACTCAATACTTGGATGGGAAGTGCTCAGGGCTCCTCAAAATGTTCTACACTCAAACTAAGAGCATTTGCTCTATTACATGTCCTTCGCAAAGAGGACTTGGTGTGGCCACTTTGCTCGGCGTGCCTCACCACAATTGCACCAACATCGTATACAAGATAAGGCTTGCTCAATTCTAGCTCAAAAATAAGAATGTTGAGGGTTTGAATAATTGTTAGCATGCCCAAATCCAAAACTATAAAAGCTTGTTGGTTGGTTGGCAACAAAGTCTTGCAATTGAAACTCAACACCTATCCTTTGTGATATGCTCTTAGTTCTTGTCAGAGGACAACCATGGGCCATTTGAGATTTGAGCAAGCTTGTGGTTGTGAGAGCACCCTCAACACCTACTTTTGGAAGCCCCAAGTTGCATGCAAGGTGCGGATGCTTTAAGTGTGTCAAGCAATGGCCCTTAAAATCACTATTCATCATAAATTTAGTGAGCTTTATTCTATGCTTCACTTGATGATTGGTCAATTAACTATTTGTGGAGCACACTTAAAAAGGAAGGGTGGAAATAAGAATTTTGAGGGCTCTTCAAAAATAAATGTAAACACTTGATGCGTCAATAATTGCATGTAAGGGTGAGGATGCTCTTCAAAAATAAATGTAAACACTTGATGCGTCAATAACTGCATGTAAGGGTGAGGATGCTCTAAAGCATGTTGCTTCACGATTAGGACTTGAGGTTGGCTTTGTCACATTAGTAGCCAAAATGGTGCTTGAAACTTTGCATGGCATTTGATTTCGTAAGTAAACATTCACTCCCCACAATGAATGAATAATTTCAAAACAATAGTGCATTTGTTGTATTGGATGGATTATGTTTGACATTCAACTCTTGTAAGAAAATGATTGAGGTAAGCTCTACAAGTGTGACCACTAATTTGTAATGGTCGTTACACTTTTGAAAGCATTTACCCTTACAAATACCATTTCTATAATATCCCTCAATATTCTTAGAGATTGAACTACCTCAAAGCCTATTACAAGAGTCAGTAATTTAGTCAAACCGAAAGATCCTCCACGTTATACAAATGTTCTATCCAGATTTCAAAACTAACCACGAAGGCAACAAACGACAAAGAGCTTGAAGAAAAAAATCATCAAAATCACAAACCTCAAAATTTCATGCAACAGGAAAACACACCGTGTACCCAAACCAAGTAAGCAGCAGCAGTGAGTACATCTATTTACAAACAATAGTCAAAGACATCGTCGTGGTCTGATTCTTTCAGAAATCTCGTGTTTTCTGAAGTAAAAATTTGGCAATTCTTCGCCCAATCAAAAAATATACAAAAAATCCAACCCAGCTTGGCTTGTGTGTGAGAGGGTTTGTGTATTTTTATGTGAAGCTGAGTGTGTTTTGTATGGAAGCTCTAGCTTGGAGTGATGAGAGCGAGTTTAGCGTTTGGCCTGCTGCTTGCGAGCAGCTTTGGCAGCTTTGGCGGCTTCGTCGGCCTCGACGCGCTTGGCGTGAGAGGAGAGCGTGTCGACGAGCAAGGGCGGAGCAAACAAGGGCGTGCCGTTGTTTTCCTCGGAGTCGATGCAAAAGGAGAGCAGGATTGTGTCGATGGCCATCTCCACCACTCCAAAGAACATGCCGGCTGCCAGGTACCCCACAAACCAGCAGAACTGTAGCACCACCCCCACGCACCCCCTAGCACCATCAGTCTCTCGCTCAGTTGTAACAAGTTGCCACATGTGAACAACAAAACCAGAAAAGAATGAAACAAACAAACACTGATAATAAGGGTAGTTGAGAAGTTGTGGAGTGAGTGGAGATAGGAGCCAATGGGAGGACTTTCCCATGAAGGTGTGATTTTCCTTTTGTGGGTGGTGGAGAATGGAGAATGGTTTATTAAAAAAAAAGCAAGCATGAAATGAGTAGGAGCTAGCATGAAGGAGCAAGGATGAAACAAGTTTTTATACAAATTTCACATACAAAGACTTCTTCACCCCTTCATCTCCTTCTTCATTTTTTCCTCTAGAGGTGAAGAGAAAAGTTTCTCAATTTTCAAATAATGAGGCCTCCAAAAATCAAGGAGAGACTAGGACATTCACTGAAAATTGAGAATGGGGGTGAAAAATGTGTGACTATCCCTAATGCAAAATCTAGTTTGGACTTGCTTAGAACTGTTTGAGTTTGAACATCATATTTGTTGATTTAGGAAAACAGTACATTTTGGGACTTTCAAATTTTGAGGTGAAAGTTTTACGAGGCCACCTAAAACTGAGCTTAGAGTTTTTTTTTGTACACATGTTTTCACCTAAGAGGAGGAATTTACGAAGGAAAAAATCTTAGTGGCTCAGATTGAATATAATACCCTCAAATTGAGTTTAAGATAACTTTTGGGTTTAAGGTGGAGTACAAAGTGGAACACCTTTTTTCCCAAATTAACAAATATGGTGTTTTTGGGAAAAGAAGGGGGGAGGTGAAGGAGGCGAGGTGAGCTCACCAGCACAGGGAAGAGGGGGGAGGAGACTTTGTTGTGGCCAGACTTGTATTTGTGTGCGTCCAGCATGAGGAAGGCGAAGAGCGCACTGGCCAGGCTAACCACCACTTTGCCTAGAAACAAAATCAAGTCGCCGATGATGTTCACCGCCGCCACTCGCAGCACGTTGTTCACGATCAGCCCCGTCGCCTTGGCCGCTGCGCTACAAAACCCCTTCCCATTGATCGCGATCTGCACCACGTCACCCCAGCCCAGCCCCCTACCGTTACCAACAACACTTGCCAACCTCTTATTGTACCAACACTCTTTTGTACGTGTACCTTTGTAGTTGCAAAAACTATGTTCAAATACCACCCCCTTTCCCACAGCTAAGGTAGGAGGCTCAAATTTGGAGCACCTCCTCAAATGTACTCATTTCATACATGTTGTTTTTCATAGCCCTTCAACAATGTACATGCAATATACATTTGAGGAGGTGCTCCATTTTAGATCCCTATGACCTTTCCACTTCAAAATTTCATAACTAATTCCACAAAGTTCAAAAAATATGAAACAGCTTGAGTTAGATGCGGATTCTTCTGATCTTTTGAGAAAAGTTTACTCAAAATCATTTCAAGGAGTTTCACCTACCCAAAATTCAGTTTCAGCCCTTAGATGCTCCATTTATAAGCCTCCTACCTTAACCGTTCAAAACTTTAGCACAAACTTTGAATTTTTGTTTTTTCTGAGCTGAATAGAGCGATCAGAATTGGCATGTCCAAGTTCTGGAGCAACCGTGTCACTTTCTCTATGGCTGGTCGAAACAAACAAAGGGATAACCAAGTTTTGAACAAAGATTGAGTGAGGGCAAGGTTGGTAAGCCTAGTTACTACTTGTTGGGAAATTTTTATGGATGCCCCTGAAGTTTGCCATATTTACATAGATACCTTTGGTTTTCCAGAAATTACGCAAATATCCATGGTTTTTTGGGCATTTTTTTGTTATGCCCATTACTTCTTCTTACATGACCAATGTTAAAACAAGAAGTGCAATAGAACAGAAAAGAAGCAATGTGCACACAAAGGAGAAAGAAGTGGCATACACAATATAACAAACATCTAAAAATTATGATTCAAGGGTATTTGTGTAATTTTTGTTAAACCAAGGGTATCTCTATGTAAGTATGGCAAACTTCAGGGGTATCCATGAAATTTTTCCTTACTTGTTTCAGCCTGGTTAAGACCACCAGCCATAGATACGCCAAAACTGAACAAAAAGGAACAAAAAAATCTAGTGATCCAAAAAATAAACTAGATGAAATTGAGAGGACATCAGTAGGAATGACTTACCACGATGTAAGCATTGCGATTGATGAACTTGATGGTCCACTCAATGCAGCCCAAGCAACATTGCGCACAACAACAGCAGATGGTGATGCAGCACCCACCTGGCGCCGCTTCTAGTGCCTTGAGCTTCTTGCGCACCATCTCTAGCAAGAAGCGGATCATTTCGATGATGGCCACTAGCAACGAGCCCAGAGCCATGGATCCCAAACTGTAGCGAACCACTCTCTTTGCCGATGACAGCACCGGCATCCATCCCAAGTCCTGCACCACCGGGGCTCACACACAACACCACGTCAACTCTCACAACCACCATGCTTTCCCTTGTCACATTGCAAATGAATAATAAACCACCCTAAAAGGTGGGCCATCTTTTATCTTGTTACAATCATGCTATATTTAACTAAATCTAAACTACTCATGTGCTTTAGTGTGCAAAACAGAAGGAGATTTCTAGATATTGAGTGACATAAATCTTTACATGTTCTTAAATGTTTTGTGTACATCTCTTACTGTTTTGCTCACATTTCCTACAATGTTTTGTATTTTAGTTATTATTTTGGCCTTGCATAGTTTAGATTTAGTTGACTGTGACTTAATCCTCTTAATGCAAACATACTACTCTAATCTTCTTCCAAGGAGATGGTCACATAGCATCCTTACCAAGTTTGTAACAAGTACACACAATAAATAAATAAAATTTCAATATGAGCAATAGGAGCATGAAGAGTATTTTGCGATGAGACACTCACAGCACTTTCACCCCTTGCCCAATAGTAAGCTGCCACGGCACCAGCAATAGTTGCCAAGCAACAAGCGGTGATGAATTGGGTAGTCCAAAAGAAACCAAAGAAGTGATACAAAATTGCCCACACCAAGTTCTTGGGATGGTGCAAGTCATATCCACAACAATTGGTGTCTGTGACTTGATTAAGAGTGAGGTCATATGCTGCACAACTGTTTTTGCAATTGTTTTGAGTTACAGTACCTGCACTAAAGAGGTAGAGCAATCCTGCTACCCAATAGATTAAAAATGCACTTTGGAATATGAACGGCACAATTGGGTATAAAATTAAACTAGGTAATGCTCCAATTGCCTTTGCTGCCACCTGCATTGATTAAAACCACAAATAACATCTCTTGAGTTATTTGAATCAACACCTTTAAAAACAAAAACAAAATTCATTCATGTGCATGAATTTTGAAATTGAGGGTACGATAAGACATGTATTGGCCACTCAATGAACAAATTCTCTACTATTATTGTCAAAAAATTAGAAGGCACCATGCATGTTTTTTACAATAAATGTTTTGAATTTGTTTTTGTGCATAATTTTTGAACTTATCTCAAATGGTTGGTACCAATAGCTATAAAAAGTCAAAAATCAATTATCAAAAGTTGTAGAATTAGCTATTCATTGAGTGCCGTGCATAATTTGTTAGATTTTTAGATCTTTTCTCTTAGATGCCATGAAGAAAAGAGTTTTCTCATGGCTACTCAAAAGAAAATTATTAACACCAATCAACTAAAAAGCTATGTTGATAACAATATGATTCCAAAAGAAAAAGTATTTGCAAAAACAAAAGTTCAAAATTGTAAGTGTAGATGATAAATGAGTATTTTGTACCTTGATAACTGCAATAGCAATGATAAGACGTTTGAGTAGAACAAGTGTGACAAGCACTACAATTACACAAATAATTGTCATGATCACTGCCACTATCTTCAAGTGGTTAGCTTCCTGCATGCAAAAAACACCAAAATGAAAAATAAATTCTTAAATGAGTAGTTTGGAGGATGTACCCTCCTCTCAAATGTTTAATTAAAATTCGAAAACATTATTCTCATATTTATATAAATGGAATTGAAACTGGCCCAAGATTATAGACAACTTATAATATTGATGGAACTAGTTCATATAGAGATGACAACCACTTGTGAAAAGCATGGACTTTTGTATCTCATGATCAACATTTCTTGCCTATCAATATATCCATATCCTTAAATCCTTGATTCAACACAATTCAACCCTCCAAATCAATCCAAAAAAGATATTATTTTCCATAACATCTCCACCACTCTTATAGTTCAAAATGATACTTCATTAGCTATCAACAACAAGCTTGGTTTCTTTTGTGAAAGGCACTAAGGTCTTCTTATTAATGATTATGATTCCAAGTGCTTGAGTTCAAGGTAAAAGGAAAAATGTGTAAAAACCATGGTATCAATGTTTCAATTGAAAATAAGAAAAATATAACATAAATGATTTTCTCAAAAAAAAAAAATTGACAAATGATTTCCTTTGAGAACAAGAACAAAAAAAGGATAAAATGGTACATACACTTTCAGAAGAAGACAACACTTTGTTGGCACCATCTCCAATTACACTAGTAACAACATCCTTCCCAATCCATCCAGCTGCACATCATAACTCCAAATTAGCCTCCACACAACTTTCTTTCAACCATCAAGCTCCACTAATTGATCCTATTAATGCATGTGGTAGTAATTTATCAAAGTCACACCATGCATATTATAATTATATTAGTGCAAATTTTTAAAAATTACTATTAATTGCATTAATTTCCACCTTAAAACCAATTTGAAATGACAATAATTTGCAAATCCCCTAATGTCACAAGGACACCAATTTTGCACAAATGCTAGTTTTGGACTCTCATTGATATGAAAAATTGGTTAATATAGCTCCACAAGGAAATCAAAGTGACAACAATATGTGCAAATAAAGACAACTGCAATTGAAGGCTTTGGAATGAAAACATACCTTTGATGTAGAAAAAAAGAGTCACTAGGAGCGTAAGCACATTGAGTAGTATAACAGTAAGCCATGTCAATACACCCACAAAGTACCGGATGAGGATGAGGTATACAATTGAAAGGCCTAGTGGGGCTATGCCACCACAAACGACTAAAACTGGCCACGCTCTTCCCAAATCAGCAATGTATCTCTGCAACATAAATAAACCCCCAACCAAACATTTGCATCAAAACAAACATCATTTAATAATTCAATATGTTATAAGTAAAGCCAAGAGACCTCAACTTACAAAAAAACTTTTGAAAATGAAAATACCATGATAATTCATTGTCTAGTCATGGTTTAGTTTTAGTTTAAGGAACCATGCAAAGTGCCAAAAACAAAAAACGCAACATTACTTTTGTCTTGGAAGGCAACAAAAACAGCCCAAAATCTTAGGTCCTCATATTCTTTTTAAGTCAATCCAACCCAAGCAAAATCTAGGTACTCTAATGTCAAAAAGCTCATGGTTAATCAATTTTCAATTCTTTAAGAGATACTTTATCACTTAAGCATATTTAGAAAACATCTATTTAGCATGTTGGTAAAACATGCTGTGATCCCTTTTCAGCTAATACAGAGGTCAATCTTTCAAATCTCAATGTAAATAGAGCCTTACATATCATACTGCTATTGCCACAATTTACAACACCCTTAACAAGTCAAAACCCATACTTAAAATCAAAATTATAAATCTTGATTTGTACAATATTTAGGCATGCCTAATATAATTTCCAATAACCATGTTACGCATATGCCATACCATGCAATGCACACAACCTAGTACCTTACAAGATGAACCTTTCACAATAAACCTTTACAGAATTTTTTTGTCCAAAATCTATATAAATTTGATGAGCTTTGTTCAAAATAAACAAAACGCTAACAAACACATGAAATATTATATCATTGTTTTAAAAATAGCAATATTCACATACCATTAAGGATCCACATTGCAAGGTAGCTTGACCTTGAATAGCAAAGGACAAAATGTTCACCTTGGCCACAGCACTCGGAGCCGAGACTGCTTTCTGAATCACTTGCACAATCACATTACCCGAGTTCACAGCCACACCTCCGGCATTTTGCCAAACAGCTAACGTAGCATTGGATGGCGAATCTGCCAACTGACAGCTCCAAAATGCTAACCCCACCCAATCCATTCCACAAGAGATCATTAGAACGCACCCCAAAAAGAATTACAAAAAAAAATTACCAAGCATCACAAAACCAAAAACTTTGGTGAAAACGTCATAACATGCAAAACTCAAAGAGTGAAATGAAGTTCAATTGTTACAGCGAGTGTTAAGGTAGAAGGTTCATAAACCAACCATTTAAACCTATCTAAATCATCAATGACAATAATAATAGTACAGTAGAACTCCTCTAAACTGATATGGTTGGGATTTCAAGAATTAGATTAGTTTAAGTTATTACTTAATTTTGTGGAAATGTAAGTGAAGTGACCTTGAGGTTAGTGCCTGGATAGCACCAAGAAGCATTACTACTGTTGAATTAATTGTTTTGATTTATGACTGACGTATGATCCAACATTGAGATTTGTGTTATATACAGAGTATTAAATTATAGAGAATATCAATTTAGAGAATATCTGTTTAAAGGAGTTCTACTGTAATAGATATCTGAAGAACCTTGTCACGCATTCCTAGAATGAGAACACATTTAGAACATGGTTGCTTTTCCTACCTAAATTGACCTTGGTTAGTCATGTCAGTGGAAAAGTAGGGATGATGAGAGCGAGAGAGAGAGACAGGCACGTACTATTGGTGCTGGGGAAGAGCACAGGATAACAAGGCCCTGTCAAGTTGAACGAAGACCGCTGCTGCTCCGGCGACAACAAACTATAATAATCATATTTTCTCCTCGCCCAATCCGCCATGCTCAGAGTCACACTGCCTTCAGGGTAATCACACACCCACGTCAAGTTACCAGCACTCGGCTGCGGGCACTCCGCAACACAAATACTTCTCGCATCGCCGAGGGTGAAAGGATCCGAAGTGAGGCCACTCTTATAAACCTGATTAGGATTCACCCAATACCGAACATCATAATCTTTCAAATTCAAACTCCCCTTGTGATCTCCGCACGTGTTGCCTTTGTAATCCAAGCCATACACGAGACGTCGTGGATCGCCCTTATTAAAACCGTAGCTGGACTCGATGATGATGCCGATGCCGTAGGCGAGAAAGAGCGCCAGGAAGATGATGTCGCGGCACTTGCGGTTCTGCTTGATGCGTGGCTTTGCGAGTGGTGGCTGGGGTGGCGGTGGGGATGGATTACCGGTATTGGATTCGGGGTCGGGGTAGAGGTAGCCCGGGGAAGAGTAGATCGGTGGTGCGCTCGGGGAGTATGCTGGAGGGCCTACGTATGGTTGTGGGCTGTTATAGCCGGGGAAGGGTTGCGGGCTGCTGGTGTAGTCGGATGGACCGGTGCGCACGTCGGGACTGGCGCCGAAGAGCGGCGTGGTGCCTCCCCCGCCGGACACTATGGCGCCTGTCGGTCCCGCTGATGCCCTCTTGTTTCTGCCCATCCTGATTCAGGAGCTTGAATTCAGTCTGACGCCCATCCACACAAAAATTCACGAAAATTGTTCAGGAACCCGTAAAAAACACTTTCACACGTAAGTGCATTTGCATCCTTGCATGCAACCTGGGGAGCTCTTCAAAGCAAGTGTCTAGGGTGCATTCACAATCACGGGCTCACTCAAATCTTTGATGCCCCCATCCTTGCACTCAACTAGGTACAAGCAAGTATTTTCACATGTTGTTGCCTCTGTAGGAGCATTCACACCCTTGCAGCACGCAACTTAGAGAGTTCTCAAAAGCAGGTGTCTAGGGTGCATTCATTCACAATCACAAGCTCGCTCAAATCTCCGATGCCCCCGCCCTTGCACTTAACCAGGTACAAGCAAGCACTTTTACACGTTGCCTCTCTAAGAGCATTTGCATCCTTGCACATAACTTGGAGAGCTCTTGGAAGCAAGTGTCCAAGGTGCATTCACAATCACAGGCTTGCTCAAATCTTTGATGCCCCCACCCTTACACATAACTAGGTACAAGGTACAAGCAAGCACTAAACACAAATTGCAAAGGATAGGTGTCAAGCTTCAATTTTGGGCCCTCTTTTGTCAACCAATCAACAAGTTTCCATTGCCTTGGATTTGGGTGCGCTAAGGATTCATCAAACCTTGAACAATTTAATGTTCAAGTTACAATTGGACAAACCTTGGCTAGCACACGGTTGCAATGAAGCGCGCCAAGCAGAGCAAACACCCCAAGTGCTATTGAGGACATGTTTCAAGTACAAGGGTGCGGATTTGGGTGCGCTAAGGATTCATCAAAACCCTGGACAATTTCAATGTTCAAGCTACAATTGGGCAAACCTTGGCTAATACACAATTGCAACTAAGCAGAGCGGACACCCCAATAGCTATTGAGGACATGTTTCAAGTACAAGGGTGCGGATGCTCTAAGCAAACCAATGAATCCCCTGCAATTATCACTTTCGGCATGAAATTCCCTGAGGGGGTGGTAAGTGGATTCCAAGACACGAGGATTGCTCCAATTCAAAACTTCTCGCCTCGTGAACGTCGAGAATTCAAAAATATAAGCATAATTACACTACAACCCGAATCTAAACCAATCTATGAATCAGTACAGTTCGGCTTCAGAAGAAGAAACCTCCGATCAGCTAGCGACAATCACCAATCCCTATTGAAAATCGGTTCCAAAATTGCACGCAATAACTCGCACACGGAAATCAATGCAAGAAGCTCAAATACCAAACTCACCTGAAAAAGCAGACCTCGTCACGTTACTCCTCAAAAACCCCTGCAAGCGCAACTCCGTCCACGAGCGATATCCCAATTCTCCACCTCTTGCAATATAACTGCGTAATCTCCTCTTCAGAATTCAACGGCTCAAGCAAAGTGCGAGAACAGCAACGAACAAGGAATGCGTGCTAGTGCTATCTCAGAACTAGTATACTGTACAAGGAATCCTCTGTGAAAGGGAACCCAATGCGGTGGAGAGGCGTTACGACCGTGTTGCGACGAAGAAGAAAATGAACTAACTTAGAACATTGTTTGCGAGAACTGAGAAAGCCAAAGGTCGGGATGCTTGATTGATTGAATTGATTGATTGCGAGAGAGAGAGAGCGCGGTAAGTGCTGCTGGGGAGGGATCGTTCACGGCGAGATCGAGAGAGGAGAAACCGCGTTCTTCATGATGCACGATTGCGTTGATGGCGTTGCATCTCCATATGTCGGACACTTTTTTTCTTCCGGTTTTCCTCGAAGTTTAGTGGATTTGCACTCTGCCTCGGTCAATGTTTATGAAAAGTGGCGCTTTTTGTAAACGGGGAGTGGTTCGCCGAAACCGGAGTCTCTCAGGAGTGTGAATCCTGCCAACCTTGAGAAGCCTTTCGGGGAAGTTTTTCTAAGCTTTCTTTGATACAGTCCACGTCTTCTATAGAAATCCTCTGGTGTTTTCCTCAATTGTCACCGGTTTCATCGTCTAAACTCTAAAGTCTTCCGGTTACTTTCTCAATATCATATTTCTTCCTCCTCAAAGATTGAATTGAGATGGGTAAAAAAATAGAAAAATAGCAAAAGTTTTGATAGAAGAAGTTACACTTCTAGGATTTCCATTTTTGTTTGAAGTAAAAGGTTTTCTATTTTTGATTGATGTTGGCCTTTTATCAATTGGTCCGCGTACATGCCAAGCACTGGTGGTGGTCGCTAGTAGATGTAGATGACTTTCATCTACGACCACCTGGTGGGGGGCCTAAGTGGTCCTAGTATACTTCATCACAGCCAACTTGCTATTGCCATATATTTTTAGGTCTTTGGAGCTTCTTTGCAACTTCTTTTGAAAACAGCTTCCGCTTCCTTGTTATAGTTGTGCATTTCTTACAATTTATATGTGGAATTTTTGGTTTTTGAAATAATATGAATTGGGCTTAGCGGAGCAAAATGGCGCAAAGCATGTGCGGGAGCATTGCTTTGTCATCTTGATTTGCAAAGGGGCATTAGGCCCCCCCCCCCACTCACGCCTCGCCACCTATCTTGGCAAATGACTAGGCGGGTTCCTACGCATGTGCATTGACTTAGTAATTGAATCAACTCCAAAACCTTGGATTAACCTCAAAGAACCTTGATTTAGCCTTTAATATCTTTAGTGATGTAGTGCAATATAAATTGAACCTAAAAATATATGTCCTTGCTTTTTTTTGTCACTCATTGTTTTCATGTACTTCTATTTTTTCCACAATTTCTAGATCTTTGCTTTTAAAGTTTAACACCTAAAGCGGTGTGAAAGCACCTTGATTCATAATCAATACAAAATAAGGTACTTTTTTTTTATTTGGAATGAATCCACACCTTTACTACATTAAAAATCAACAAAGAAGTTGGAATATAGATTGATGCAATTTTAGTGAGCTATTTGAGATTCCAAATTAAAATCAAAACTTCTTATTGGTAACAAATACCAATTATACAGCAAAGCATCTACTATCCCCATAGGATGTTTACATTGTTTTTGCCAATTTGTCATTTCTATTTGATAGTGGTTTCTCCCCCCATCAAGCAATCAGAATCTTAGTATGGATCTTATGCCACTTTAGTGTTTTCTCAAACACTCTCTAGGACTCCTTTGCTTATTGTGTTCAAGTCCCACATCCTAGTTCTACTGGCCCAAGTTCCACTTGACAACCTACCATATCCAAATTCAAGGTTAATCCCAACTTTCTTGGATTGTACAAGGAATAATAGAAAAAATATTCATAATTGTAGTAATAATTACTAATATTCTTATTAAATATGAATATTAATAAAATAATTACTAATAATCTAAAAAAATTGAAAATTTTGTACAAATTGATTCTTTATATTTAAAAAAAAACACTCCTCCTCTAGGTTGCTATTATTGCTAGGCCCAAATCTTGAAACCCAATCCCCTTCCCACTTCTTGACTCCATAACTTCAAAAAGATAAGCACTTGTAACAATTTTGAACTTTGTTCATGATCTGAAACTATAAATTCCTCCCAAATCAGCCTCTTGACCAACTAAATTTCTAGAATTTGATGGCTATTGTGACGTGCGAGCCCTAGACCCTAAAAATCCTAAGACCCTAATACCCTCCCTCCTAGTCTAACACAACTAAAGCTATTTACAAAGAGCCTAGGATCTTGTGCCAGATCATTGGCAAACATGAAGGATTTGGAGGTGTTCACTAACCCAATATCCAACCTTGAAGGAGTTGATGAAAATGCTGGAGTTCAAGCATGATAAGTTATTCATACTAGTATTTGGGGAGAAATTTTGAGCTTCACTTGGTCAAATTTGGCATTTCCCAGTTTCAACCAGGTTTTTGCTAGCATGCATCCATTATTTTATGTAAGACTTCTAAACCTCTACTATAATATTTTATTTTTAAATTTTTTAAAAGAAAGGGACTTGTTTTTTATTCAATAGCTTCAAATTTCAAATTGGGTTTTTTGTAATTCCAACCAACTAACAATACAGCAACCGCCAGTTCTCCCCAAACATTGGCAACAACTATTTGGAGATCCCACTAGGAACTAGATTGATGTTATCTAGAGCATCACTTTATGCAATCTACAATTGAGTGTTGTTTTAAGGGATGGTTCACACTATGTTTCATGTCCCAAGGTTCATTGAATTTTGAGAATATGATTAGTGTAGAGTAAAAAGTTGGGACTTGGCATTTCACACTATGTTCCAAGTCCCATGTCCCAGTTGTCAACACGGTAATACTTTTGAAATTTTTGACGCCAAAGAAGGTGGAACTATATTCAAGATTTGAGTTGATCATTTTGCTAGACCCAACTTTCAACCTAAATCCCACCAATATTTTTACATAAAATATTCATGACTTTCTTTAGTACTCCTTTTTGCCCTTAATCCCTAAAGGACCAAGTTTCTATTCAATAGACAGTTGAGAACTTGGGTAGGATCACATGGAGTCAATTTTTTATTAGGTGTTCTCAAAATTGTTACTCAAGGTGTGAATTTGTATTACGCAAGTGGAAATGTAATTTTTTCTCCAATTGGATGCTTGGTTCAAAAGTTGTGATGCCCAAAAGAATTTGGGCAACTCTGGCAATTTAGGCATTTTTTTGGAGAATCTTATGCTAAAACTCTCATCAACTTTAACTTGATATTTAGTAATTTGGGAAAAACAACCAACTTTAGGACTTCTGAATTTTTTGATATTAGGAGTTTTTTGGTGATTTAGAATGATTTTATGATGATTTCCTCAAGACCTTACATTGATGGTGAAACATGAAAGAATTATCAAAAAACTCATTTTAAATCACCAAAATACTCTCACAAATGCAAAACTCAATATCCCCAAAATTGGTGTTGGAAAAGATCTTTTCCCAAATTAACAAACATTGTGATCTTTTCAAGTTTGGTATGCATGTCACTAATACAATATGGTATACAATTGTCAAAAAAAAATTGAGCTTGCACATCACATTCTAAGAGGAGTCAAACTTTGTTAAAAATGTTTAGGCCGTTTCAAGAAAAAATATATATTCTAATATATTCTTCTAACTTCAGGCCCTTTGATCTTTCAGTCTATAAATTCAAAGTTCTTGAAACTTATTTCACATATTTGAGATGTTTGTCTCTAGCTTTTTGCCATTCAAATCTCAAATACAAGACTTCCTCAATGCAAACAAAACCATGAAAGTATGACTACCGTACCTTACTAGCAGCTTCGGCAAAAATTAATTCTTGAAATATTTGCCTAATTTTTTTCATAATTAAGGACATTGATTGCCTAAAATTTGGAAAATGATTTCTAAATAGTGCTGAAAAAAAAAATTATACAAAAAGGTGCTAAAATAAGAATCAAAACACTACCAAATAAGTTTTGTAACTACATTGACTTACACATAGGCACAATATAAAATTTGAGCTCAAAGTTGCAAAATCAAGCAACGTGCATACTTCCAACTCATTTTTGTCAACTTCTCTAAATTTTCATTGTAGAATTATTTGTTGGATAATTTTCATTTTGTTAAAACACAACCTCACATAAAAAAAAAGAATTTTCATACAAAAATACAAGCAAAAGATAGTTCATAAATACAATAAGCATTAAGGCAATATGAGAAATTAGCAACTACCATTTTTTTCATGAATGCCATCTTATCAATGAATACTAAAATGAAGATCATCTCATAGTGTTGATCATATCAATTTGATACAGTAGCTAACTACCTCATTTATAATATTTGACTTGAATGAATGCCTAAATGTTTTTTTTTTTTGAAAGTGACTAATTTTTTTTAAAATTTTTTTTGAGTTGCCTAATCAAGTTTTTGCACTTTAAATAATTATTTGGCAGGCAAGTGCCAAACCTGCTAGTAAGGTACGGTAATATACTATCAATTCACTTAACCTCCTTGCATTGCAAGATGATTTAGAATAGCTAGATTTAGTATTTGTATTTAGAAATATATAATACTTGACCTAAAATCATATGCTTATGAATGGTCAAAAAGCTTATATGAATGTAGAGCATAGATTATGCTTGAGGAGGACTCAAAATCTCCTAACCTTGTTTTGCAAGAATGAAAAAAAGATGTTTTTTTCATTTCAAACGTTATAATCTTACAAGCTACATTGTCAAATGGGCTGAAATTTTAGCACACATTGAATTATTTGTTTAACACACTTTTGTATGGTCAAAATTCCAAAAGAAAATCATTTTCAATTTTGAGCAATGCACTAAAAGTTGATTGATTTTGAAATTTTCTCAAAAAATACCCTTGATTCTAAACCCTAAAGGACCAAGCAACCCATTGTGGCTAGTACAATATAGGGTATTTTGTTGTATTTGAAGTGCATCCACACCTTTATTACATTTGAGATCAACAAAGAAGTTAGAGTATAGATCAATGTTGTTCTAGTGAGGTAGTCAAGATCCCAAATTTAAAAAAAAATTATTGGTAGCAAATGCCAGTTATATAGCAACATACATAGTATGTATTATAGTAGCTCGGTCCTTTAAGGGTTAACCCTTGAACGTCCCAAAAGCCCGTTGCGGTCACATGTATGGCCGTATGTACAGACGTATTTGAGCTGCTATGAGGACTTTCCAAAAAAAATATGCACCCACCATTGTATAACTCTTCTATATGTATGATTGTAACATTTAATTTCCAACTAATTCAAACTTTTGAATATTAATTGCAACCGTATTTGATACCGTAGCTCCAGAACCGAAGGGCCCTTCAGGAGTAAAGGGGTCAATAAAACAACAAAGGTGAGATCTGTTTTTGCGATGGGACTTGCAGGGATAGGACGTGGAACCGCCCTTTACTTCAATGATTGTAGCCTCTTTTGAGAGTTTTTGACATGCACATGAATCAGCCAAACTGGATTCAATTTTGTCATCAGGTACCGGCAAAGGTTAAAATACGACATTGTATGTCTGTTGATTCAATATATAAAAGAAGCATATTTGTATATTCTCTTTGAATGAACGACTTCCATATCAAATCTGATCATAAAAAAAAAAAAGCCGAACAGCATTATTTTAAGGGAAAATTTTATGGATACCCTTGTAGTTTGCTAGATTTGCTAGATTTGTATAGATACTCCTACTTTTTCAGAAATTGCACAAATATCTTTAGACCATAATTTTCGGATGTTTGTTGGATTGTGCTTGCCATTTTTCAGTTTGACATAAAGAATGATTTTATTCTATATCAATTTCTCTATATTTTTATTTATTTTTAAACTAAGAAAACAATATTTACTAAACCTAGTTTCAATTCTAATTGCTAACTACAAAAAATTCCTCATGAGAAGTAATTTGTTACAATTTGAAGCTGCGGGCTTACAACCACATGGTCAAATATAGATTAACACCAAAATTTCGGTTTCATACTATCACAATTCATATAAGAGTGTACACCTGCGATAAAACATTGTAAAGTACAGTACTGTAGCATATGTGAACCAACTATACATCTTCTTCACTGACTTTGCAAAAATTTGTAGTAATGGCAAATTTTCACTCAAAACAAATCCGAGTATCAAGATCATACAAAAGTCTTTGAATTTCATCTTTGCAAAAAAAAAATTGAGAAATTGAAATAAGACAATAGCAAAATCTGGATTTTTGAATTTTGCCTTCATGGTCATAGAGTCAATTCTTGTAGGATGATATGAAGCACTCTGTGCAAGATGCACGTATGATGCAAAATATACATTCATGACCATGTATTCCAAAAAGAAAAAGTTAAAAAATTTGTGCTTAAGAAACTGGAGTCCATGCTTTGCAAATATTGCAGTAGAGTTTTGCTCTAGAAAAAGGAATTATTCCTTTTTAGGTAAATTGGAAGAAATAGTGCATTCTAGGACTTTCACTATTTTTGTCATTATGTACAATTTAGCATATTACAAAAAAAACTGTGCATTTTCTTGTATAATAGTGAAGTCTTAGTGACTATCTCGAAGAATTTCAAATAATTTCAATTTTTTTGCTATAACTATGCCTACATTTATTGTATGTAAGATTAAGGTAGAGTACAAAATGGTCCCTCCATTTTTCCCAATTTACCTAATATGGTATTAATATCATCATTCTTGCAAAAAGAACCCCATTTTCTCTCAACAACAATTAGTTTGACTCCACTTTTGAAAAAACACTTTAGTTTTCATTATTTTTGGTTAATAGACTATTTTTATTGCATATTTTATTGGGCATATTAGGCATGTTTTGTGAATGTACATGTTTTACATATTTTGCAATTTTATATGTAGGGAATTGCTAACACCATACCCAAAAAGGCTAACACCACACCCAAATTTTCCAACGCCATATCCATGTGAGCATGTAATTTGAGAATTTGATTCTTTTTTTTAAAATTCAAGTGATATGTCATTCATTCAATCACAACATTACTACCTCCTTGAAAGAAAGAAGAACAAATACAAAATTTTGTTGGTTTTTTTTTTATTGCAAAATTGCTATTATTTTTTTGATGAATTTTGGCTTTAAGTAATTCAAAAAGTCCTCTATTTTTAATTTCAAATTTTAAGCACCTCCATTTTTTTTTAATATAGCTTTAGAATGATAGAGGTGAAAAAAAAATCTTTTGATCCAAATCATATATATATACATAAATATATATATATATATATATATAATATATATATATATATATATATATATATATATATATATTATATATATATATATATATATATTTTCTATATCTATATAATAATTGAATATCAGGCGATTGAACTCAATGATTCCCTAGGTGAGGAGGACAATTCCACAATTCCCATTTTAATTCTACTTAAAAATAGAGTAGAGTACAAAGTTTTGACTAAAGTTACAAAATGGAATAAAGTAAAAATCACCTACAACTATTTATTAGATGTTAACAAACATGTCACTGGCAGTTGCACCGTCATTAGCAATTGCACCGTCCCTTGACAATTGCACCACAATTTTTCTTTTAACAAAGAGAGGGCACGGGAATAGGGGGGTGTAGGGCATAATCCCGTTGATACAATGGGCAATATACTTATTTATATATATATATATATATTTTGCATGTATTTTTGTATTTTGCATACTATATATATATTTTCATGTTACATGTATTTTTTTCATATTTTGTATAATTTGCGTACTATAGGTTATTTTTTCAGATTTTGCGTCTCGTACACATATTTTTGCATATTTTACATTTTTTTTTTCGTATTATGTGTATTTTTGAATAAATTTATAGCTTTTGCAATTTTTGCAGGTTCTGGAAATTTCCTGTGTCTCCTAAAATGTACTGCTTATGTTTTTCGTGCAATGGAAGTGAATTTTGAGCTTCGATAGAGCACGATAACGAGGGACTTCAGTTTTAGGGTTTAGGAATTACTGCAGTACAGATTTTGAAGACTTCTTCAAAAAGTTCCACGGACAAAAAACAACGTTCAGAACGGCAGGTATTGCAGCTGGAGCGATACTCCATCTGCGAGGCTCACAAAAAGCTTCTCGAGAGCTCCACTTGGATGCACCACCGCATGCGGCAGTGAGCAAGGATGCGTAACCATTGGCCTTTGAAATGAGGAGCGACAACGTTTTTGAAAAACCTGAGTTCGTGTTTTGTGGCGAAAAGAATAGTTGATTGTTGGTGTGAGGTCTCGAGGGCGGTGAAGAAGGTCCGCGGAGGTCGCCTGTCGCTCTGATAAGAACGCAGGTTTTCTAAACGAGGAGGTTAGGTTTTATCTTATTTTTGCTGGGTTTGTGTGCTTATTACAATGTGTTGAAGTTTGAATACATCCCACGGAGTTGCTATTCGTTCTGAGTAGTGAGAAGGAGAAAACCCTAAGTTTTGGTACGTAGAAAACCCTAGTTTTTGCTTCCTAGATTTCATTGGCTCTGGATTGCAAATGGAGAAGGCTTTGCATCAAGACGAGAAAAAAGCTTTCTCTGTATGAAGTTTTGGTATCTTACTCAGAAAGCCAGCCATTTCCTTTCCATTTTTTACGAATAAGAAATGGGGCGAAAGCTGTTGTTCAAACACTAAGCTACAATGCTACAAGGATAAGGGTAAAAGCGTTTCTGTAGCGTAGTTGCTTGTTTGTGTACTCAGTCATCATGTATTTTTTTACTGTTTTTGCAGGATGTGAAGTGGTGAGAGACTTACCGGATCTCTTTTTTTGGTGTGCATTGCGTATTTGCTTTGGGTTTTAGAGTTGATCGCGACCTTTAGAGTGCTGATTCTGATTGATGAGGACAAAATACCTAAACCTGCTTGTTGTGTACTCAGTCGTTGTGTATTTTTTTATTGTTTTTGCAGGATGTGAAGAAGTGTGCCGGAACTCTTTTTTGGTGTGGCATTGCGTATTGCTATGGTTTTTAGAGTTGATTTTCGACCTTCAGAGTGCTGGTTCTGATCGGTGAGGAGGAAAATCCTAAACTTTGTATCTCATTTGGTTAGCATTTTCGCCACATGCCTTTGGGATTGCAAGTCCATGTGTGTGGTTTGCTTATTTTGTAACAAAAAACTTCTGTGAGTATAGGTCTGGAGTTGAAAGAAACGGTCGTGTATTCATTGCAGGTTAAATGGTGAGGCTGAGATTCTAGGGTCACTATATGTTCGTAGCAGTTGGAAAAACTGCGTCTTGGATAGTAAACCTGCGGTGCCGGTCTCTAAAATTGTGTTGAAGGTCTTTAATTTCATTGAGGCTGTTTGTTTCTGTGAGTCAGAGTCTTTTGAAGATGGGGGCGATGTTTTTGAGTGCTGCGGATGCTTAGGTTTAAAACTAAAACATAACAAATGTCTTATGGGTGGAGTTGCTGCCGTTTGCAGGGAAAGAAAACAGCTAGATGCTTACTTGAGTGGATGTTCGTCGCTGGTGGAATTGCAAGCCTGAACTTCTATGCCAAGCGTAGGTTACATTGGCCAAAAACTGCGTTCCTGGTTGTAATCTAAGTAAGGTGGCGTCCTCTTTACAAGGTTGGATTACAAGCTTACAAGGTTAGAAGCTTGAGCTTTAATGGTTTTGAAACGTTAGTACTGTCATGCAGAGTTGTAGTGTGGATCTACTTGATCGTGAATGCCTGTTTATTTTGCAGTTTTCAGTAATATGTTTGATAAGCGAAAGAGGTGCTTAATGGATGTTATATTGTCCCTAGGATGTTGAATTTTGTAATCCCAACTCTCTAAGACTGTGGCTGCTGTACAATTAGGTTAAAGGAGATTGGGACTTGCTT